>CM017573.1:30285222-30310222 GCA_007844125.1 Sinonovacula constricta | reverse complement strand
CTCTTTTTTTCAGTTGATTTTGGTTTAGTCATCGCAATGACAGCGTGGTCAGAGTCGTCTTTTACATTTTGTCGTCTTTTGTTTCCCGACCTTGTTTCCTTCTCCATAGTCAACAAATGACAAATTAAATGATGTCTCTACATAAATCACACTACCGACCATAATAATTTATTCCAATGTTGCCCTTGCGCAGAAACATTATTGGCTAAATCACTCCTTAGCATTTTAACGCTGTTGATCGTTTCAAGCGACAATAGATATTGATGAAGGAATAACCAATCAAACAGCGTTATTTTTCCATTTCCCTGTTAGTTAGAAAATAAAAACATAGCAGTTATTCACACATGGTTGCTTTAATAAAACAATTTTATAAAGTTATAAAGCGCTGCGTGTTCTGTTTTTTTAGAAATATAACACAATCACATTTACGCTGACAGCGCTTAAAATGCTGCTTCTAATTTTACGTGAAGCTTACAGAAATCATTCTATTTTTGTTTCAAATAGATAATCTCAATGTATTGACATGTAGTCCGCACATCGAAGGGCATAGCGAGAAGCATTGCTAACTTTAAATAAGAATGAATAGTGCACATAAAATCCATTGACTTTTACATTTAAGGTTAATGCAGTTTAATAATAAAAGAGCAATTTCTCGTTTTCTGCCATTTTGCCTACACGTTACAGACAGACAAACAGACAGACAGACGGAAGGACGGACGGACGGACACACACATAAATAAACATACGCAAAAAAAACACCCACATATAGATATAAATAGAACGCCGTTTACCGAACAAGTATTGATCAGTGTTATGAAAGTCAACAAAAGAGACTTCCCCAATGTGCCACTTTCAGTAAACATTCTATATAGCTGCGTTGCGCTTCAGCGCGTCGCTAATAATAGATCTAGACTCTGTTCACCAACAAAGAATGAATGAATATAAATTGTATTGATTGCTACCCTCAAATATATTTAACAGGTGCTCGATACGTGTCAATGTGCCTAACAACCACTATGGACACACGGATTCTACTTTCGTCTTATAAGGATTGATTACTGCCACAAAAGTATGTATCCTGTCGAAAAGTTGCAATATTACTTGTGTTGTGAAGATTAGTCTTGATTGTCTCATATAATTGATATCATTTGAGACATTTTCAGAACTGTATGTGTTGCGGTGTCCTTAATCACGTCTTCATTTCATTCTGGAGTAAATGAATGGGTGTTTCGCCATTTTTGGTCAACCATATTAAGTTACCAGTTTCATATAAACAGTTTTAAAAGGTCTTCCTTAATACTTTCTTAACGACTATGATTATTGACATGTGCTGTTATGAATAGCATTAATAAGCCATGTGTTGATTGTGGGTATCTAGACAGGCTTATTACCTTATAACTAAATACAAGTGAGCAAATCCCTAAATATGACCCTACTTCTACTTATGAACATCCGAGCTGAAGTGTGAACCCTTTATTGAATGCGTTAAACATTTGGCAATGGGCTGTTGTTGTAGTTATCATGTCATTTGTAACACCTCAGCGGTATCCACATAAGTCTATTCGTAGAACTTGCCAAAGTGTTGCGAGTAGATATTAAGTGTTACATATGTGTGTCTAAATAATATATTGATAACTTTATTGTGATGAATTTACTCACACAATAAAGATGTGTAGCCGATATACCATAGTTCCATGAATGGATAGGCTATACAACGTTTATTTTACTATGTTGGCATACCCTTAAGATTATATGTTGGTTATTGTGAAAACTGTTGTTATACATATCCAGAATATCATATACATCAAAACATTCGGAAACTACAAGGTTAGCAACAAAAGGGTCAGAGTTTTGGTTAGCGATAAGACGGCAGTTTAAGAACATTGAAAGGGAAATGAACAAGTACCTAGTCAGTTCCTATATATAAATAGTCAGTAAGATTATAAAATGTATATGTTTATCTTGACAAATCAGTTATTACATACCGTTAGCAACGTTACTTAATTACATTGTAGAACTCGGGATACATATTAATTCAACTTAAAATTAACATAACACTATTTTGTCATTTCGTTGTATTGCCTTTCTAAATGTGAACATAAATTTAACACATGGTTCGCTTTTAGAAACTTTAGACTTCAATTAGACGCACATGTATATGTGTAAAACACTCATGACGATGGGTTTTACAAACAAGCGTGTATTGTGTTGCTTGTCTGCATAAGCTCTTCAGACGAGATGGTAAAGAACATTTTTAGTGGGCGCCCATATGTGTGTATGCGTGTTTATTTTAGAATAATCAATAGCTAGTTATAACCCCGAGGTATAAGGGGGTTTTATTATGACGTACGGGTATATTCACTGGAAAAAATAATCAAATCGGATGTTTATGCAACGCAATGCTAAAATATTTTTAATAAATATCCATGTACGTAACACAGTTATAAATATGGTTTAAGTGTGAACAAGAGTTCATGTCAACATCAGTATTAATCTGAATCTTAACTGGTCTTAAGGAATGGTATTCTGAAATCAATAAAGCTGTATACACCACTAGTTTTAAGCAATGCTTCTAGTGTAATATGAGCCCACTTGAATACAATGTTTTCTATGAGTCGCGATTCAATGCTTTATGTAGGCGGCAGCCAAATATGTGGCAGTCATAAGAGGTTATGGGTGACTAACGTCTAAGTGACAGATATCTTTGTTAGGTAAACACTTGTATTGAAATTATTTACGCTAGCGAAACAATAGATATGATCAAGTAGTAGTTCAGGCGCTTCAGGATTACACGGCTAGTCGATATTACCACATCTTGCATTTGAGTGTTTACATTTTACATACGTTTGTTTTTTGTCTAATTCGTATGTAATTGCGTAATAAAGTTGATATTTTAATAATAGTGTGAGATAGAAGATATTACACCATAATACATCTTAAATATACAATGAAGAGTTAGCCAAATACAGCAAATCCAAAACTAATCGTCAATCGACAAAGCAAAATCCATTGCAAGCAAATTGTGTTATTTTTATTCGTAAACGTATTTATAATATTGATACAGGAACTTGTAAATTCTGTTTGATTTCTTCTTTATCTTAACGGGAAAATGAATAACCACCCCTTATTATTAATCTCTACCAAGTGTCTTAAATTCGTCCTTGATTCGATAAATCATTGAGCCGCAGTTTGTATATTTACCAGAAACTGAATTCGATTTTAACGGCCCATTTAGTAGGTAAATACATCATGAATTATCAGTTGTTGTTTTTTCTCTATTGAAACGACTTACATCTACCTGTTTCCTCGACGTCTGTCGCCATTATCAGAGATTCTAGTGTATTGTAGAATTATCGACTTTCACCAGGTATGCTGGCGAAAATTGCATCCCGGATGTTAGACAGCTTTTACGCCTCTTCATTCCGGTTCATAGTCGATCTATAAATGTATTCTAAATTGACTGGATTCGTTTGTCTGCTGTGTAATTCCGTTTCCCCTACCACTCTTTTCGTTGCTGGTAAGTCTATAATGAGGTTTGACTGTACTAAATGGTCTAAATACCTTGTTTCCCGATTTTGCAAACATATGTGTTTCCGCTGCATATCGCTTTACATACTTTTTCAGTTGCAGTTTTTTATTCTATTTATTTATTTGTTATTGTTGCGTTTTGTCTAATATAAACCTGGTCACATTGTTGTGATAGGCTGCACTCCCTTACATTAAAGATTTATTAATTCTTGAAAGTACATACAAAATGTGTACGGTCTTAATTTCCATTATCTGGTTATGGAAGTTTTGGACATTTTTCCAATAAATGAGTTGGGTAAAATCCTGTGTAGATAAATTATTCTCAGCTTGAGTCATGTACATAAGCAAATTCCCAGCAAAGCTCTAAGACAAACATGCGAAAGACAACTTGTACTGATACATTAAAACCACAGGACCATACAACGCAGTTTGCCGCTGACATAACGATGTTAAAACTGGTCATCTTCTGAGGATGTATTTAAACTATGTTAATTGCAAGGTTCTGATCATAAAAAGGAAGAGACAAAACACCGAGACACCCTGTACACAGACTAGACCTTGATGCAATCAAAACTGCAAAGTTCCTCCTTTTTACCTTTACTAATGATTTCACGTAGACACAGAGACAAAAGCTGCTAAGACTGATTCAGGATTATCCAGCAACACAATATATTTATTGGTAATTATAATAGAAAAATAAGCTTCCACGTAGCGCGACACCAGAAATGTTGCATGTATACATGTTCTATACAAAGGTATATTTTACCCCCTTCTACCCATGCAACCTACAATACCACCATCAAACGAGGCATTCAGAGATGAAACGGCTAGATTACCACAACTCTAGTCCTAATACTTACAATGTACATAGATAAACTGGGGCATTATTGGATACCGGCCATTAATACCACACTTCAATAATCAGTCGAGTTTCTTTTTGTGTATGCTATATTTTGTACATGTGCAGGTGTCTATGTGTTCCGTACCGCCCTTCATTTTACATATGTTAAAATAAAATCGATTGGTGCGCGTTTGTATTGGCCATTGTCCATGCCTTATGGGAGTCCACGTGTCATGACAAAACAACCCTGAACCTGCTGAGGCTTCCACATTTGGTAGCAAACCTTCAACAAAACAGAAATTGTATGTGCAGTTTAACTTGTATACAGTCGTGTATGTTACCGAAACGTTTATTCAAGTTTATATTACCGCATCAATATTTAGTTTATGTAAAATAAGGGAGTATAGTAATGATTTTACAAATTTATAAAAATGTCCGATAAACCCAGCTGAGAACATTATTGACAGTTAACCCATGGGTTTATCGGACAGCAGTGTTTATCGGACAGCATACTTTTTCACGTTAGTGCATTTTATGTTGACATATGTATAGTGTATTGTGTTTACATATTTGCATATGTTTACCAAGGCTAATGTTGATTAAGCTTCTCATTTAATGTGAATGACAGGCGGATTGAGTTAGATATTACAAGCTCGAAGGTAGGCCGGGTTGACCCCAATTACCTTATGTAGCCTATAAAGATTTTGTCTGACAATATTCCTATATCATATGCTATTAACAGGGCCGTACCCTTAGAAAAATATTTGCAATTAATCAAAATGTTAGTCTAAGAACGGAAGTTGCGATCACAATATCAATTGTAAGTCAATAAAAATCGTGTAATAAATCTCTTTAAATGTTTATACTTATCAGATATGTTCATAATCATGGTGCGGATCCCTGTAAAAAAAGACAACACCGTCAAAACCGAATACATAGATGGTAATAACGTGGTTCAAAAAGTGGTTAACTGGTTGTATTAGTAAAAATAACATATTGTGTGCATGGCTTAGATAAGGAGCACGCTTTTGAAATTACGAGTGGGGTCTATTTCTTCACATAGATGCAGGTTATCAATCTGATTCATTTTTCGTGACCTTTATTGGGGTGTCAGCAATACTTCAATTCAAAATAAAATAGCCCAAACTGTCGGATACCAACTTATAAATAATAATAAAGTTAATAAATTATATTAATACATATAATTTCATAATGGCATTGTATTTCAGAAACCCATTCTCACTGCGAAATAATATCTCTTTAAAGTGAATACCTGTTCTGGTTGGGGGACTAATGATTCTAACTTTTTTCTAATGTCTTTACAGTAAAGATTATTTTTTTCTGACAAGAAACGAAAGTGCCATTAATATTTCTAAAATAGTAAAAAGGTTTAATGGAAGTGGATTTGGTACCCCAAGATCTACAGTCATAAAAAACATTCTTTCCTCGGTTGTTTTCGTATTAATGACGTAATAAAAATGATTATTTCTTCCGCAGGGTATTTCGGGTAATATGTCAGTTTCAGTAGTAAGAATTCCATTAATTGTTCTGTAGACAAAAAGCTTATCCAATCTATTGAAATATGTCCTGCTGCCATTTTGGCACCTGTGAAATTAATACAGCAGGTGCAGTTTAGACTTACTGGATGGCTGCGAGAAAGTCAATGGCAGCCTACCTGTGCTCGTAATACACAACGCACATGTCAATTTGAGTATATTTTGTTGTCTAGTAAGTCGCAACGAAAACATATACAGATAACGAAACATGCTCAGTATTACCTCATTGTCATTAAAATGAGATTATATGCAATATTGACACCTGTGAAATCGATAAAGCAGGTGCAGATTACACCTACTGACTGGCTTAAAGGAAGTCAATGACGGCCTTACTGTTCTGGTAATACACAACACACATGTCACTTTAAGCATAATTCGCATACCATTTGGTAGCAAGAGAAACACAATCAATACGTTAAATATCTTTTGTGGATGCATATATTGTTATTACTTGATATATATTTTATTCGATTGAACGTTGATGCTAAATCAGATGATGTTTTCGCTGTACTAAATTACAGTGAAAATGTAAGTCAAGTTTACCAACCGGGGGCATTTTTCTGGACTTTGTATTTTTTTTTAAATCTATAATCTGATAATTTGGCATAAGACTGAAACTTTGAACCGTTTTATATTATCGTTCTCAAAGGACTGCAACGAACAGGTATCTGTTTTCTGCCTTTGTGACAGTTGTGCTTCTATTGGTCTTTTCTCATGGCGTTGAATTGAAAGGTTAAGGGTCTCTGAAGAAAAAGCTCCTATCATAGTAACTGAACAAAAGACAAAATACACTTTAGAGGTTTCGGCTTTACATGGAATGTGTCACAAACCTGCCTAACCTCTAGTTTCAGCAAATGCATTCATTATCGGGCCTCTTTATTCATCGATACTTATAATATAAAACACATATACAATCACAACACAAATACAAAAATATCAGCGCAGAATATAAAAAAGTGAGACACAAGACTGTAAGGTCTACAACTAAAAAAAAAAAAACAACAGATATTCATTAAAACATACGTTTACACATTGTTTCCTTCCATTTGTTTTAATTTTGCAAAGATTTAAAACATTCTTATCTAGTGTCAGATATTGATATGACAAAACAATACAGCACATGCCATCCAAATACATATCCACTGTGCAGTGTTTTAAGTAAAGTATAAAACTGACTTATAACTACTTAAACCCTCAATGCATGGGCTGGAGTCTCGGTCTGGATTATCAGGTGAACAGATTACACAGCTCACCTGCGTGTGCCTCTAATTCTGCTCACACATACATATAGGGCATTCCTTCGCCATGAATAAGCTGGACCCTTTATTACCATGTTGTGTCGGTGTGATGTAGCAAACAACAACAATGAACACACCATAAAAACAAAACATATGCACACGGTTCCATTAAATACAGATAATATGTTTCAAAATAAATTTACAGCACGTACATTGATTAAGATGTAGATATGTGAGAATTACCTTTCTTCAAATTCCTTCATTGATTTGAGTGGACAAGAATATCTCGCCTAGCCTGTTTCAGTAGTTCTAAACGCACTGGGTTACTTGGCACATTCTAACCATGTGTTCAAGTATAGAATGATTTTATTTTGTAGGAACTGTAAATAAAATGGCATATTATGTAAAAAATTCATATACATGAGGTACAGATACTTCTATGAAAACCTTAAATGTTTTGGAGAGTAGCTCAAGGAATTTATTTTTTTTTGTGCCTAGCTCATCCACTCCAGAAAGAGAGCACTAAAATATAACAACTTGATCCTAGGATGTGACGTTAAGCAGCGCTACATATGTTTGATGGTTCAATAACTTGGTAACACTCAAACTGAAAGTTATACAATGATGGCCTAAGAAAAATATGACTGGATTTAATTAATATGGCAGGTGTTTATGGCACGAATTCACAGAACAGGCAGCACTATATTTCGTTCAAATAATTCATTTATAACAAGAGTAACAAGATTGGTGGGTTTGATTCTATAAACAGCTAGTCACTAGAAATGAAATAACTTGATTAAAGCATACCCGCTTCTGCCCACTACAAGCTGCTAAATGAAACAAAGCAAAGCAAAATAATATGGTTTCATTCATAAAAATATATCGTTTGTAAAATAAATATTGCATTTTTATGTTTCAGACACGGTTTGTTGTCTAGAATAACCGAATCCAGAAGTTTAACATCGAAACGTATTATTTATCACAATCGGAACCGAAAGTATAACATGGTTTACTGACAGCTGTCATAGGTGTGTTGATTTTCGTATGAGCTATCAATTCAGCAGGAAAAAAGTAAATAGACTGATGACACATTTAGACAAACCCGAGTCATCAGACTAAAACATAACAACAAACAAATAACATAATAAATAACGAAATAACATAGCATTATTATGCCTGTGGTATGTATGTATAGTGACAAGGTGTGTAGCGCCGTAAATAAACATGAAACTATGTGCCTATGATTGATTACTATCAGGAAGGTGTGTAACTAGATAAATATCATTATTTTATTTCAGACATCAGGGTTATTATTTCTTGTCTTATGGGTTTCAAAAATCCAACTTCCGTGTGCTTAATTCTCTTGTTTCATTGGTTTTACCTTTCAGTTTATTTTATTGTGAAGTAAATGATATTGCTTCCAGAAACTATATGCGACATTTAATTATCATTTCCACACTATTTTATATAAAAACAAGGATCAACAGCTTTAGATCACAGATGCTATAACCATTTATCCATCATAATCCATGAGCCGCAATTATGGTAGTCTTCAGAAAAGGCCTTTGAAGTGTTTTATTCTTCTTCATATCAGTTGACCTACAGCATGAATTACAATACGATTATGAAGAGAAATATGGCAATAAATAGTGTTTACTTTCATTATTCTATACATACTTCACAGAATTTATGTGCTTGTTTACAAAAGTGTGCTTAACGGCAATGTTGAACAACTGTGCTTTAAGTGTGTTTGTATCGGCACATTATTGCCATTTCAACATCTGGCGGACATGTTCGCAGAGAGCGAGTGTTCCCTTCTTAGCGTGCGACATACAGACGACTTAGAAACACCAAAGCCTGTCGGCAATGATGATGGCATCAACTTGCATACAATTGCAACATGTACAGAACAGTTGTGGGATGGGTGATGAGGGAATCTCACTTACAATGGTCAAATTGAGTAGACTACCAACAAACACAATTAAAATCAGGAAAAAAAAATTGATATATTTTCATTATTTCTGATGCACACAGAACTTCGTGGGGATTAATACTATCCGGTATAACCCGTGGTACTAAAAAATCGAGTGACTGCGGCGTTCGAAATCAGCCATATTTGATCATTTTTAAATACATTGAGAATGCATCATATCAGTCTCGAAATTGCGTGCTCAACACCGATACTTGAGAACGTCATTGGGTATGAGAACATTTGTGAAACGAAACTCAAATGTATTACTGAAGTGGAGCAAGGATTTGAGCACGTTGCTCAGGTTTGAGCATGAGAACGTGTTTTTTCGTATAACCTGGTCAATGTGTTTACACAGTTAATGTAATATGTTTAACATTTAGGTGAATAATTAAGATTTTGCACTAGTGTATTTTTAAATATTGCTTAACTGAATTATTCTGTACACTATCTTGACCAGACCCTTCACAATTACACATATTACCCCAGTTATTTACCGCTTGCCCCAAGCCTGATTGCCTCCAACATTCTCTAAAAACAATTTCAAAACCAATTATATTACGAGCCATGAAGCTTATGACTAAGACATATGACACGATCCAATCAGAAAGCGTGATACAGCTGATAGGTGTTATGCTAGAGTATCACTCCAATGAAATTAAGATGTGTCATCTTTTCTAGTTCAAATGCATAGCCCCACTAAAAATCTATGGACTTATAACGTTTAAGCAAAACCGAAGCTAAATATCAATGCGCGAGATCCGAGTTGTCACATAGACTTGGCTGATGCAGCTAAGGCTGGTACATATTTACAAAAGTAATTACCACAAGTAGGCATCCCAACGTAACTGGTAACCCATTGTAAAATCCATTATAGGAAGGAATGCTCTGCACAAACGTGTACATATGTGCTTTATTAACACTGAAATTACGTTTAATTTCGAAATAAAATCCCACCTTGATATATATTCATAATGGTGGACGCAGAAAAGAAAATGCGATCTCTGTTTAAAAAATGGGGATTGATTGTAAATATCTTGGCCGTTCAAAGATGACTCGAATGTAAAAATGCAATCCATAAGAGACACCGCACTCCATTTAGATGTCGTTGATTAAAATTAATAAAATGACTGATGTCGCGCCATCTGCTTTTTTACAATTTTGATGATTAACGATTTTATATCTCCAAAATGTTCACAATTTGATCGGACCCGGACTTATTCAAAAATGGTGAAAAACAACAACGCTGGAGTAGTGACCTTTTGCGAAACCCATGAAAGGTCATGTATCTAAGTGATACAGAGATATAAGATATAATCCTGTTGTAAATGCCACTCTGGATATACTCATTAAGCAATGCGTTAACACAAGTAACCATTTCAGTACAGCTGCAAAGTGTATTCAAGTGTGATCTTGTATACAATCTTACGTAAATTTAAACTATGAAACTATTGGGTGGTCGCATAATTCGAACCATCATGGAGTAAAGTGAACATATATAAGGTAGTCAGATCTTGCCTCCTAAATGATTTCTACTTAAAGAGTACTCATAACCGGTATAAGATGTTTTAACCGTTATTATGAATACTAACTTCAACCACCTATAAGATAGATTGTATGATTACTGTACGCATCCTTATTATGCTGATGCAGTTAATTTAATACACGTGCCATAAGAAGCATCTATGGAATGAGTTAGGAATGTGCTGTAATTGTAGTCATCATGCCATTTCTAAATCCTCGGCAGAGCGGTATCCGGACAAGACTATTCGTAGAAAATTTCGGGATGTTGAGACTGGTTTTATCCTCTCCTGTAAGTAGTGCTATACGAGGGTTTAAATAATGGTTATTTGTACTTGGCTAAAATGGATTCATTAAAAGATTAGTTACGTTATTGGTTTGCTACATTTAGACAATACACAATACAAATAGGACAGGATATATTATGTCCATGTGAAGGCCAACTGTTCGATCAAATCTTCAGCTCAATTTAAGTCAAAGTATTCATCCGATTTCCGGATTGACGATAGTTGACTTATTGCCTTTTTTATATTAGACACTATTTGAGCCTATAAAGCAATGTCTTTCTCATTCAGACATATAGTATCTGAAACTCCATATATAATAAATGGTACACCAAAGTGGGTATTGTTCGATTGATCTCATATAGTTTGATAAACAGATGCGAATTTTGAATTCCGTTATACAATTACTAATAGACCCGCGGCGATACTTCATATTCTATTGATCTCAATGCGACATGTTGTTTCGGTGTATCGGAAGCCGTCGCTTTGTTATTTTTGCAAACAGTCTATCTTATGCTGGAGTTTGCACTTTGTATTCAATACCTACCTAAAAACTGCATTATGTATCCGGTGCATAAAAACGTTGTTTCCAAATTTTACACATGTTAAATTTTAACACAGTATCTTCAAAAACATATAGAACACAAGTTTCATACATTGTTATTGTTTAACACTCTTTGAGATTCGCAGAAAACATTTCCTCACCCTCTCATTTTCTGTTTTTTCTTTTCTTTTCCATAGTGCTCATTTATTGTAGAGAAATGTGTTGCCAATAACATGCTCTGCCTATACAAAGATAGGCCAGAATGTGTTTTTTCGCTAATTGGTGAGTTGAGTGACACTGAGAATATTATGTATTAACCATACGTTAAGGTACTCTTTATTTACCTGGTACATATTTTCCTAAGATATAGACCTTTGTACAGCGGTAGGGCATTTGTTCACGTTTGTCAAGGCTCATGTGTTTTCTAGGAACATTCAAGGCGTGATTTGGATCTACGCATGGTCCAGAATAAACAGAACTGACAGTCGACAGGCCCAACCAGTGTGAAGTTAAACGCGCTAAATCAACAGGAAGTTATCAGTGAGATATAAAGTTTACACCGATTTTACTCTGAAGTATGGCATGATTATCGCTGTTGTTGAGTATACAGACATTAGACCTTAGGGTTCCACTATTAGTTAGCTAATCCCAAAACTAATACAAGTTAATAACAAGCCGTCAAAACAGGAAATTTCACAATATGTGAAATAGGATTGATTTGTGCCTTAGGTTCCATAAAGCTGCACTAGTTCAGATACCAAATAAAAGACGTCTTTACGTAACATTTTCCCGTTTCAAAGAATATCAAGTTACACTCAAAATCAAGCACAGTTGTGTTTTCGATCGTATCTTCATTTTGTCACAGAAATTAAAAAAGGCAGCAGTATGTGTAGAAATTTAATGATAAACGATATTCTTATTTATTGTAATAAATTTATTATATCACTAATCACTTAATATACTTTTCATGTTTTCCGTAACTTATTGCATATGTTGCAATTTAAGTTTAGTTTAGATCTCAGAATAATCGGAATCATTTATTTTTTAATTACAGTGCTCTGAATAGTACCTCACATTAACAGCTCGTAAAAACACAGCACAATGTCACAAGACAATGAACTGTCAAACATCATCAGAGATCTGAAAAAAATGGAAAATTCTGCGAATGGATTTTCGGACGAAGAAATGTCAGATCTGCACGGTAAGTTACGATGCACAGAAAATATGTATGAAACTACTGAAGTCATTATACTTTCAGACCGAAATAAAAGATTTTGGTAGAAAGACGATGTCATCTGTGAAACACACGAACAAAAAGCTTGCGATATTTATTATTATCAGATACGACAGAAAATAAGTAACTTAAATATATTTTGAAATATGAATATTTTTGTAAGGCACCTTTATACACTGTTTGCTCAATCATACTCTTATTAAATTGAACTAGCCAACAATGTCGCGGGAAACATGGGATAGCCCTGTGAGCAAAATGTATTCTAAACTGATTAAATATATGAAAGACAAGATATATTTTGACAGTTCTATTATAAAATGCATAACTCTGGATTAACACTTTTTAATCTAAATATATAAAGCCCATTCATACAATACTTGCTGGTAAATGGTATTGTCTTCTATATGTGACAACTAAAAAAACTGGCATTTAAATGTTGCTGATGTTTTACAAATGAGGGCAATATAATAAGTAGATGTATACGACATGATATTAACACAACAACAGCTTAAAATGCTCAAAGTTTCATTTTAAATTAAGCTTTCTAATAAGATATACACATCATTACAAGTGCAATATGATTTTGGGATGTCAAAGCCGTGTTTGCATATCTTAAAGGGATTACGTTTAATGAGAAAATGTAAATGAATGCTAACGGTGAATGGGGTTTTGAGAATTGTTTTATATGAATATTATGTTACACATATCGTATTGTAGGAAGAATTATCCAACTACCACGTACAGATCGGAGACAACTGTATAAGAATAAAGAATATGTACCGCTGGAGCAAGTTTTAGATTGGCAACAAACATGTCCGCCAAACAAACGGATAACAGGTATGCTTCACAAACCTCTCTGTGTGCACCTATTTTTGATGTTTGTGATGTGAACAGCATAAAAGAAAACAGCAGTTCTACCAGCGTTTGATATTAATATGTGACAGACACTAAGGCCGCTTAGTCCGGAAATCAAAGTTCATTATGCTGTTGATTCGACCTTAAAGTTTGTAAGTATGAACTCTAAAGACGTAAGTAAACAATATCTCGTGGAACAGTTTGGCCTTTTAACACAAACATTAAAATATATGCATCGGAAATGATAAAATTAGGACTCAATCTTTGTACAGAATCAAACAAAATATGTAATGCAGCTTTAATAAGTAATATATTATTACATTTTATCCGTAGTGATATATATCTGACTTTTTATCTTATTTACTTTTGGTCAGAGAGGCTTATTTACATCACCCCAGTTGTATGACACTCCAAAATTAGTTCAGCGTTGCCATGTTGTTTGTCTGTCTAAAAAGTAGCAATACATTGCATTGCGCAATTCAAAAATCGCATAATGCGTGATGGATTTTTCAATACTCGATGATTTCTTATTTATCTTGTTTACTGTGACAGCATAGAAAACTATATCATACGATTTATATCAACATCGCCACTTGTTTTTAAAAGAAAGAAGAACCATAAATCTAAACTACATGCTGCAACTATTTTTGCTGTTCGTGTTCCATCTGTGTGTCAATCTACCTACCCGTTTCCATAAATCACGTTTTCTCTGCATTTCAAGTCCAGGTACAGAAATGCTGTTGCTTTGAAAGTGAAATTTGAATAGATTGTGGTTGTAGAAACCCAGTCTCACTTGACACGAACGTATTTAACCATATTCCACACGTTTAAATCTCTACACAAACCCCCATTACGTGACTACAATCGTTTATTTTGTTTTAATGATAACAATTAAAGATGACAATTTCTAGGTCGAGATAGTGTAATATTGATGTACTGATAACGTCAGTTTGCGTGTGTAACTTACTTATGTAATAAAAAACAACACCTGCATAACGTGACTCATCTTACCTATTTCAAGCGTTTTGCCGCGTTTTTTAACAGTGGTTTTATTGTTTGCAAGACATGATACCAATTCAAATTTACTAAATCCTCTACGGCTAGATGACCTAACTTTATTACTCTATTGTAGCAAAAATCATTGTTGAAAATGTGTTGTTTTCAAAGAAAACACGTCTTCAGAATATAGACAGTCATTGTAAATAATTCAATTTCTATTTTAAAATTATAATCTCTTTGAAGCTATTGCCCTTTCTGCTATCTTAGCAGTGCACGAATGCAATCAATATTATAACCAAATGGATGGTTTTTGCAATGGTTACTTTAGGCAATTATTGGTAATTGTAAAATTTGGAAAGCAACTGTAACATATGGAAATGGTGACTAAATGTAACTGCTTGTAAAGGTGAGTAATGTTAACATCGTGTAGCGATGTTAGTGTAGCGTCTATTGTCAGTGTGTATCTTTTAGCTATACTATACAATAGGAACTTTTGGTATTGCTGGGTAATTTTAACGTATGGTTACGATGGTTCCGTTTACTCTTCTGGTGATGGTTGATAAATGCAATTAACATACGATGTGTGATTGATAAGTTAACTTGTAATGTATAAGTGCAACAGTGATACAATGTTTCAGCCCTACTATGTCCTGATTATTTAAGGCTGTGTTTGAAAGACTTGTGTCATTTGGTCAATTTCTGTCGAATAGGTAGCCTCTGATTTAAACAAGACAAGTGCGTTTTGCAAAATAGACAACATCGCTAAACAGCAGTGATTCAATTTTTGCACAAGAAAGGTCTAGCAGCTACGAAAATCCATATTAATATGAGAAATACATTTAAGAAAGATGCATCTTCATATGCTACAGTTAAAAAGTGAATGGCAACATTTAAGACTTTCAGATGACGTCCATTATTTAAGGTTTGTCAGTGTTGCATATCTAGAAATAGTCAATAACCTCAATGACATTCTTAATCCTGACAGGAGGGTTAAAGAGGGCTATATAGTTGACATTTAACAGAAAAGACTACGTGCCATTCTTACGGAAGATTTCGTCATGACCAAACTCTCGGCCCTTTTGGTACTAAGACTTATAACAGTTGGTCAGAAGCGCCCCAAGCGAATATTGTCGGGTGCTGATCTGAATTCCTTAGTGACAGATCCTTCTTACTACTAGAAAACGTTTGTAATTATAGATGAAACGTGAGTGTATCACCTAACCCACGATGAAAGCAACCTGCATCAGTCCCGCTAAAGACGGCAAGGGCTGTTCCATCAGGTTATAGGCTCGATATTCTGGAATGCAATGCCGATGGTGTTCTAATGGTATATTATCTGTTAAAGGGATACACAATCAATGGCACATATTATGCATAACTTCTTAGGTAGTAACACAAATTTTACACTTTAGCGCCGCGGAAGTAAAGGTGAGTTGTCCAACTTGGAGAATGCCCTGTTCACAAGTTTGTTTTTGCCATGGATGTCATTAACGAGTGTGGTTTTGAATTGATTAAGCAGCCGCCTTATCGCCTCATCTCGATCCATCTGACATTCTTATATTTTCAAAATTGAAAAACAGATTATTTTCGGCTCCCACTTTCGGTCACATGTTGATGTCATGCATGCGGTGTAGGACTTTCTGAACGGCAAAGAAAAGGACGTCATGAAAGTTTTATTGAGACCCTTAAACATAGCTGGCAAACGTGTATATGAACTGGAGCGGATTATGTTGACATGTTATATGTCCGCAAAAGTCAAACCCTTATTAGTCTCACAACTTATCAAGTAACCATCGTAATTGGTAACTATGAGTACGATAAAGGGTCGACACTGTGTGGAAATAGGAACTTCTGGTAATTATGAACACGTGTAAGTTAAGGCAATGCTTAGTAGTACCAAAGTCCGATAATTATGAATATGTGTAAGTTTAGGTAATGCTTGTTTAAAGTAACTTATGGTAAATGGCTATGTGTAAGTCTGGGCAGTGCTTGGTAGTGCTAACGTCCGGTAGTTATGGCTATGTGTGAGTTTGGGCAATGGCTACTAATGCTAACGTCATATAATTATGGGCATGCGTAATTTCGGTAATTCATGGTAATACCACCTGCAGGAAATCATTGCTATGTGTAATTTTGGGACAATGCTTGGTAATACCAACTTTCGATAAGTTTGGCTATTTGAAAGTTTGGGCAATGCTCGGTAATTAAGGCTGGATGTAACATTTCGGTAATGCTTGATAATACTAACTTCCGGTAATGTTTTGCTATATTTAAGTTAGGACACTGCTGGGTAATACAAGCTTCTGTAAGTTAAGACTATACTTAAAGCTGGACAATCCTTGGTAATACTAACGTCCGGTAATTATAGCTTTGTGTAACTTTGGACAAAGCTTGGTAATAGTATATTCTGGTATTTATGGCTACGTGTAAGCTTAGACAATGCATTGTGGAAGCAAGTTTCGTCAAAAATTGCTATGTGTACGTTAAGGAAATGCTTGGTAATAGCAACTTCTTGTAATTATCGCTATGTGTAAGTTTCGTAACCTGCGTATCACAAACAAGGCAGATAAGTCAACATACACTCAAATGAGGACACTCATAAACAAGAGTAATACAAATGATAGGACCTACTTTTATTTAGGAATTATTCAGGGAAGACTTTTCATTAATTATTTCATTACGACTATTTAAGTTTAGACAATGTTTGGTAATTCTAACTTTTGGTTATTATAGCTATGTGTAGGTTTCGGTTATGCTTGGTAATATAAACTTAAACCGTTAGTTATGGCAATGGAAATGTTTGGGCAATGCCTGGTAATACTAACTTCCGGTAATAATGTCTATGTGTATGTTTCGGCAATGCTTGGTAATACTTATTTCTGGTAATAATGTCTATGTTTATATTTCGGCACTGCAAGGCAATACTATCTACCGTGAATTATGGCTATGTATACGTTTGGGCAATGCTAGGTAACACTAACTTCCGGTAATGATTAGCATGCGCACGATTGGTAATGCTTGGTAATAGTAACATCTCGTATTGATTGATGCACTGGAAGTTTTAGTCTTTTGGGCAAAACATACCACTGTTTATAGGGGTTAGTACTTTTTTGTACTTTTGATAATAACAAGTAAGAGTAAGGTTGGTTCATGTACTAATGGGTATTTGTATTTTCTATCCATACATTGGTAGTGGCACAAGTTAACTTGGTTGTAATATGAAACACTTCTGATATCAATGTCAACTGCGTCTTCTGATTATCTTTAGTACCTGTAAATATTGATTATGCTTTATAAGTGTTACATTGGGCAATACTTGGTTCTTTTAACTCTTATTAAAATAAAGGACATGATTAAGCTTTTTTAGCGATATGCAACTGTTGAATTATGGTATCTGTTTCAGTTATGCTGCGCATTGCAAAGCATGGATATGAGGTAATATGTACTTGTAACATGTCTGGTGATTTGTAATAGTAAGTTCTAGTAATTATTGTTACTGACACCATCTTCTAATAATGGTTGATGGTAAATCTTCTCAGGGAAGATTACGTTCCTTTGTTTTAGATGTTGGTATCAACTCTGAAGAGGAAATACGTATCGCATTTGAGATAAACACGAGAGTGGCCTTTTGGAAAGGGGAACCAGAGACCATAGAATGTGATGCTCTGCTAATCAGCCAGGAGGATGATTTTTGTAAGTTTATTAATTTTATTGTTGGGTAGTGTAAGTTATATATGAGGTGAAATAATAATACATTTTAAAAATGTTGCATTGCAAGATTATAATTTAATTGAGTAAATCATCGAACCACAATCGTTCAGTTTAAAAGACTTATAGACTAACATATTTCTGTTTATTTCTGATGCTATCATATAAAAGTAGATACTTCATTTACGGTATCTATTGGGGGTCAATACTGAAGTGAAGTAATGTGCTTTGTATTTGGTAAACAAATCTTGAAAGAATAATGTTATCCAATGTTCAGCCAAGTTGAAACGTTCCATTAAGAACATGTATGCATAGTGTGATATTATTGTTCCCCTCGGTTATTGGTCTGTAGACTCCTGAAAGAAAAAAAGGGGGATGCAATACACACAACATTTTAATGTTAGTGCAGTTGTATTCAATGTGTCAAAAATTGCGCTTATTACCACTTGTGTAGTATGCTTTAGTTTTATTGAGTGACAATTACAACAATTGCTCAGTCATTCATGTCTCATTAGCCATCTCGGCATTTCGGCCCTTTTTTTCTATTTCTACATGTAACTATCGTGGAAACGTAGTTAATACATTTAATAGTTTTGGGTCAATACTAACCTTGAAAATTGATAATCCCTCTAGTAAACAGATGTTGACAAGCACAACTTATGTCCAAAAGTTTCAGTCAGCGTTAAAACCATAAGAATATCTCCCGCTGACATGTCATTGGGTAAAGATATTCATCCCATTTATTGGTATATTGTCTTACATCCTCAGAAGAGTAGTATACAAAGTAGCAACAAACACTATAAGTAAGTTAGTGCATCACGTATGCAATGTCTAAAACACAACACCACTGTGCTACATACAATGGGAGTACAAACCATTTGTTGGTGTAGTATGTTCAAGTATCAAGCAGATAGCATACTTCCCATTAACGCTTGTTCATACTGACGAAACAAAGTGAGTAAAATAAAAGAAACCACCTTAGTTATTCTTTTCTATGGATTCCTTTTTATTCCAGTTCTTTATAGTCCATCTGCTACAAGGAGTGGACGGTTCAACATCTATAGAGGTAAGACATTACCTAAGAGGATAACCCCCACGTTTTGTGTCCAAATATTTAATCGAATTAAAACATAGTTAAGCCCCCGAAATTCAGAATAAACCAAATATTTGAATTTGACTTCTGTTGGAATACGGATTGCCCTAGTTAAAAACTTCGATTATGTTTTAAACTAATTTGGAAAATAATGATACTTACATGAAATACACTGCACCAAATGATTTATAATACTAGTTGCATAAAGTGGGTGTCTATATTTTGAAAACAACAAGAACAACATTTTACCTGCATTTATCACTCAGCTTAATGTCTTGCAAAGACATGAACTATCGGTTCAGCGGATACGAATTTAAAGGACAAAAATTACAAAACCCATTATTTTGTCGTTTTTATACTTTGCATTTTTAAACATAATTTCATTGATTTGAGTGGTTGCATAAAGAAAATAAATATCGAGTGCTTAATGTGCATGTGCAGTTTAATACTTAAGTCTTTACATATTAATACATGTACAATTTTCTAAGTATACATTTATGTACAATTTACCATATAAACATTGTCCTGTTTGAAGTTTCTGTACTTAACCTTTGTTACGCATTTGCGTGTCGTCGTTTGCAATTTAATATAGTTTATTATCATATAATATTTTAATAAGATTTTACTACTTAGTTAGGTTATTTTGATTTGTATTTTCTTTGGAAATGATTTTTACTTTGTTGTCTTTGTTTTTATTTATGTTTCATATGTATGAAATGATTAGATGATCATTGCAAGATTCATTGCCCCATTTTAACACTAGTTCGATATATCAATGTTATGTCTACGTTAATGGCCACTTCTGCTACCATTAGGTAGACGTGAACCTTTTCAGAAACCTAGCTGGTACCTAGGCCAATCAAACTGGGAATCTAAATTTACTAATATTATGCACAAATATGTATTTACTTCAAGGTACATGGATAACGTATGGTGAATACCTAAGCTCAAACTCTTGTAAAATTGCCTAACCGTAACTAGTTAAAAGACATGCAGAATTGTAGCTACAGATTTCAAATAAGTTTATGAACGAAGCAATTTCTGATGCAGAATTAAAGTAAATAGCTGAATGTTATTGAATTCAGTTAAATAAATTTGAACTTCCCAGGAATTTAGATTAAATACAAAAGACATTGCCAACCTCATTGAAATTATCAAAACAAACATGAACACAAATATGAATACGTTATAAAATACATTTAAATGCACCGCGATTAAAATAGTTAATTTTAATCTTCTACGCCCCGGCTGGCGTTCTAACAATTGTTTAAGATATGAATGCGGGTATGACGACTTGCTCACATTCTTACATGATGCAAATGTATACGTATTAAATGACGTAAGAGCAGGTTACCATTAAGCATTGATCCTTCTTATATTCGAGGTAAATTACCAAATTCTTGGTCTGAAAACGTAATCATTAATGTCTTAACAGACCGGACAATTCTTGTCTAGTATAAATTATGTTCATTAATGTTGACGTAGAAATAAAAAAAAAATATACACGTAGAATCAAAGTCTCAGAAAGATCGGATTGTCCATATGTCCTTTGACACAAACATGTTTAACTAAGCGATCTAAAATATGACACTCTACTATCAAGCATATTAGTTGAATAACTGAGCATCAAACAAATCACGGTAAGAGATTTGTTCATTTAATACAGTACCTATAGTATTACTGCCTATTCCAAAATGTATGGGATTCATCCAGAAAATCAAAGGGTCACACTATCAAATATATATGGTATTTATAATATGTTTGCTATTTTAGAAATATGTCGAAATGTCTATTGTTTCTGTTAGTAAAAATATCAAAACTAGATCTACTTTTTATTGCAAGCTTGTGGAATTAGAAACATAGACTTGAGAAGATAAGCTGTCTTCAGTCTGATGCCATCTCAATTGTTTAAGTTGTGTGTCGTATACACCTGTATGAGATGTGTTTTCACGTCATAGTTATTCATAACATTTTCTATTATGTTCACCATACAATGAGAAAAGTCACATAGACGGATAGGTCGAATAGCCAAATAACATCCATGAATTGAAAAATGAATGCTGTTAAACATTCTACACCAAACAACACATTATGTGCAGGCAAGATGCTACTTACGAATTTACTGCATTGGTTTGATTTCACAACAGAAACAACCTTTATTGGCGTTCATCATATAACCATACATGATAAACAGGTGTGTACATTGTTCTCTGTTTTTGTTAAAAATCGTCTGTCATTATGAAATCGATCACTAAATTAATATAGCCTACTTTACCTAACAACAACCACCATTCATTTGTGTTCATCTCGGCATAATCTTCTAATAAATTTGACGATAGATTGCTATACCGTGACCCCATTCAATGCGAAATTTAAACTGCGGATCAAACACCCTTATATGGGTTCCGGTGAAATCGTCCCTCTTACATAATTTTGAAGTCAACGTCGTAATGGACGTCGCAATTTACACTTTGTACTTGTAAACAATGGCCGAAGTGCTCCAAACGTTTAAAAATAAACAACCTTATCCATAATCTTTAAAGTTTGTCCAGTGTCATGGTTTGAAGTCTAAGAATGTTGACCCCAATAGCAGAAAGGCACATTTAACTAAGCAATTTTATACCCCTCATACAAAACATTCAATATTGTTTTTCTGCCTGCGTCGCGAAAACACTGATTACCTACAAACCTTGGCAATATTGTATGATAACTTGATTTAATTCTAATAACAACCCATTTTAAATTTTGCTTGACAACACTTGTTGTCCGTTTTTATAAAACCATTTTTTCCACTAATACATAAATTAATTCTGAAGATTGCGGGCTGTAAAAAATCAACACATCCGATCACGATTGGCTGTGGCGGTACTGGCTATACGTTAATCTATTTTGGAGATTGATAATTAAAGGTATCGACATGGACATACACGATGAGGCAACCCCACCACTTACATATTTAAATATGCATTACAATTATAAAAAAGAATGATACGGAAATATACATACTTTACAGGAAAGCCAACGTTTTAGTAAGTTATGCTAATTAAGACATTCATATGCAATTATGAGGAAGGGTATTATCATATTACTCCTAAAAAGTGAGTTAAAGCGCAGAAAATGAAACGAAAATGGCAAGTAATACTATTCTTTATCAGGTAAAAGGCTACATTATATTTGTGAGAGAGGATACTCAGCACTGCACGCCTTATTGTTTTGATGCCAGTACACAGCCCATAAACAATACAGCTAGAAGCCTCGTGAATCATTATCCTTATCATGCCATAAATAATGGTAAACATATAATAAGGACATGGCTGATACAAGGCAGCCTCTTTAAAGCAATGATTTCTGGTATTGGTGTTATCTTCTATAGAATTTACAAATCCTTGTTATATATTGGTAAAAACGATTATATATTATTCCGAAATACTTATATTTACAAAACACGTCGGATATGCACGAAAATACAACATCCCTTTTTACGAATAGCGCGCTACGAGTGCGAGCGACACATCACGCGACCAACGTTTACTTCAATTGCAAACGAGGCCAACAGGCATAAGTCAACTTCAACGGGGAAATGGTAAGTCTTCAAAATGTATTTATTTAGAGAGAGAGAGAGAGAGAGAGAGAGAGAGAGAGAGAGAGGAGAAGAGGAGAGAGAGAGGAGAGGAGAAGAGAGGAGAGAGAGAGAGAGAGAGAGAGAGATTCCTATGTATTTGGCCAACGTGTCCAGTCAACTAACACTGTACTGACTGCTTATTGCGTAGCAAGGTTAATTATAGCAAGGTTATTCAAGGCAACGCCGTTAATGCTTCATTGATATACAGTTGTTTTATATGCTAGATAATTATACACTTGTTTTTGTATTATTTACCTATGTTCAATGTAAGTGAGTGGAACGCAGGTACAATAAAACGATCAACAGAAAACTTAAGTCACTTGATATTTCTCTTTAAAATGGTGACTATTGTATGCTGTTTAACCATTTAGACAATTGACGAAAGTGTTAGCTGAGATGTTAAAACAATCCTGACTACACAATTCCATTAAAATCACATTGTACTTAATAACATCATAACATGACTATCAATTCTTGATGAATTGCATGAGATAAACATACTATTATAACAATGTACAGAGAGCCATAGTAGCATGGTTGCGTCAGAACAAATGTTATTTTTGTGTACTACTTTAGCAATTTATGAAATGTTTATTTTATATGAGTATTATATATTTCAAAACACCACATATGCAAATAAAATTACCATTTAATGTTTCATTAGTTTTGTTATTCTTTGTCAAAGGAACCATTGAACACTTTAAGCGACATTGGGGGTAGCAAGGCCATCAACATGCAGATGTGGAGGCAGACACTGGATCCAGTTGTTGAATGGAATGTTAACAAGGTAAAGACTATTCAATAGTTCAAGAAGAAAGTGACATGACTATTCAAACTTAAGTCGGGATGAATACTGTTTCAAAGTTTTGTTTTGCTAAATGAAAAGATATGTAACTATGCCAGGGAGTTAAAAGTCATCAGATAAGAACGTTGCAAAATTGAGACTTAATTAATCCTGTTTAAATGGATTCGTGTTACAGCTAGTGAACGTTTTGTTAACACTGCCAATGATTAAAGTGTCTTACGATTACATGCTGAGCGTGTGAGTGATTACACAAAAAATGCACTTATAAGATGTT
This sequence comes from Sinonovacula constricta, assembly GCA_007844125.1. NCBI lineage: Eukaryota > Metazoa > Mollusca > Bivalvia > Cardiida > Solecurtidae > Sinonovacula > Sinonovacula constricta. The sequence goes on along the minus strand of CM017573.1, from coordinate 30,286,151 downwards.
CATACCCTCGGCTTTATCCTTAGGCAAATTTAATTAATGATTTTGATAGGGGCGGCCTTGACATAGTGGTAGAGTCGCCTTGAAACTCCACTGACTGCTAAGCCTCTCATCGCGTAGGTTCGAGACCCATTCTGGCGACTCTATTTAGGAAAGTCTTCCAGCTGACTCGCAGTGCGCCGGTGGATCTACACAAACATGTGTCTGGGGTCTTGCTCCACCAGAATAGCTGGACGTTGCTATAATAATCACAATTCGTCGCTGCGATGTATTTCAAAACAAAAAAACAACAACAAAAACACACATCTTTTTTTATAAACAAATATCGAAAACCCCAGATATTCGGATCATTCCATCTTTCTTAACTTTGTGCAAAACCTAACACTTTATTGTTAAAAAGTTGTACTCATGCCATGTTGGTTTTTGACATGGCTATCACTCAAATATATGTAATAATTCTAAAGGGTCAGAGCATTAACAACTTTCGCTTTGTGTGTGTACTATCCTCAGCAACATTTCAACCAACTTACAGAGAAGTAGGGAAAAGGGTTACTAATGGAAATGGATGGCAAGTAACCATCAGTAGTGTTGGATGTGCTGATTGTCTCCACACAGCTCTGGACTGGAAGGTGTCCAGCCATGGTGCCATTGTGCCAGGTGAATAACCCTCTCCCTGGGTCCACATGTCTGTTTTTAATATGCCTGCGTATGCGACTAGTACGGAAATCATTTCGGTCAATGAAATGTATTAAAGGAAATAACGTTTGAAATCAATTTGTCATACTTCATCCTCTTTCGTGTGGTGTTTACTATACATCATCTGCCTTATACGTTGGATCAAATTGCTTTCATGCATGTATGACATTTTTTACAATGCCCATGAAGTTTTGTGTCAGCGTGTATAGTATTGCTAAGAATCTCACCAGCTAATC
>CM017573.1:29901109-30280722 GCA_007844125.1 Sinonovacula constricta | reverse complement strand
TATATATATATATATTATATTATATATATATATCTATATATATATATATATAGAGAGAAGCTATATATATATATATATATATATCTAAATGCATGGCTAATGAGGGTCATGTGTTCTGACTGTTTTGCCCATATGATAAATATTGGCGTCTTTGCTTTAAATATGTTATACAAATTGGCTACTATGTGTTAAATGTAGTATACAGTAATACCATCCCATGCTGTGTTTCTCATTTCAAACGAAAAACTACTATTTTCAAGATTAACTTTTTATTGGACATTAAGCTAATTGATTTTGTAACAAGGCTGAAAATAAAAAAAAGTATTGACCTTTCTTTGCAGTCACTATATGTATGCTTCAAATAAAAAACGTACACTTATTTCATAGCTAGCTCCTCGAGGCTCATTTGATAAACTTATATGGAAATTAAAGAAATAGGCAGTTTGTTGCAAGCAGTTATTCCTACTTCGTAACAAGGACAAGAAAAAATAGAAGTACCAAGATATGTATTATTGGTATTTGTAAGATTTTTCTTTTACCTTTGCAAGTCAAGCAATATACATGGGAACTTATAATAATACCTTCGGTACTTATAAAACATAATAATATTTGACATATATCGTTAGAGAAAAAGCATATTAAGCATGAACGATACAGTGTAGTCCCATTTAATTTATACCTTAGATTACCTGACTAAATAGCTTATGTTTGTTTTAGCGAGCAGACTCTGAACGACTACATCCTGTTAGACCCACAGTGGGTGGTTGATGCATTGAAGAGTATTATAACAGCCGACGGTTTTCTGAACCGCAAAATGAGAGTTAGAAAGAACTGGAGCCAGCTGAAAGAGACAGGAAAACTCACCATGGATATCATTGGTAAATGAAGTGTTGTTTCACTGGCTTACATTTATATTAGAGCTTTCTTATTTGTCGCATGAAGTTGTTTGAGGCGTTTGAGCCTCACTATTTTGGTCGTAATCTCGCGGTAGGTAGTAGCGATACTAGTTGTTTTTGTGGTAGAGTAAGTTTTGGTAGTAGCAGCATCAGTAGTAGAAGTAGAAGCAGTAGTAGTAGTAGTAGTAGTAGTAGTAGTAGTAGTAGTAGTAGTAGTAGTAGTAGTAGTAGTAGTAGCAGAAGCAGCAGCAGCAGCAGCAGCAGAAGTAGTAGTTTTTGAAATGCTGCAAAATAGGGTACGTTAATAAAAAGTAATTCCTATCATTTTATGTCTTTGATAATTGTATTTTTCTTTCTTTCCTGTGTTTTAATGAAACTTTATTTCGAATTATTTTAGATGTGCATTTAGAGCAAGATTCTACCCTGTCTCATTATTATATAATTATTTTATATTTTAATACTCATTGAAACTTTCATATGTGCGTGTTCTGGGCGTATTTGTGCATGTGTTCTGACTTAATATTTGCTTACAATTTAGAAAGTGTAAAATACTTGGTTTAATTATCAGATGCAGTATGGAGCCAGTCAGAGTTCATCAAATACAAGGATGTTCTTTTGAAGATTATGGAACGCCTCTGCCTCATTGCTAAGCCCAAAGACGATGACCCGGTAAGATATATAAATACTTGTTCAATCTAGCATCACATATGCTATTTAAGTTCCTTCTGTGATAAACGCTAGAGGAAAGTGCGTTTGGTCGCCAATTGTGAACCCCTATGTGTGTCTTGATAAAATTAAATTATTCATTTTTCATTTGACAATTAATTTCTCTCGGCATGCGCCATGATTATGTTTTTTTTTTTATCTTGTCTTTTTATTTGATCCTTTTCTACCAATATGAGTTAAAGTCAACAGTGAAATAACGTTAAGCATACCATCTATATAAGCATGCCGAAATATCTATATAGTATAGTTCCACTTGATTTTGTTATACGTTTAGTTATAAGATGTGGTAGAACAGCTTAAAGACGATATAATATCGCATCGTGTGTGCATCGTAAGAATGTACATCTGTATCTTGTAGAATGTATCAGCAATATATATCCATACAGTAAACTGTGTTACCTTGTAGTTAACTGTGTGTTGCTGGAACATTCATGCTACTATTATACAGATGTTACGTTTATAAAGAGTGCCAAAACATGCATCACATACTACATAACCGGACGTATGTTCTGACTGATGAGTTGGAAAGTGCTATCAGAGGTTTTGCACAATATATCATTTATATTTCGTCCTACTATGACTGACTTTATCAACTGCTTAGATGTCATAATGATAAAGACATTAACATATTTTTCAGACCTGTGACCATTACTTTGTGCCTTGCTTCATAACCAAACGACAAATTAATCCACGTGCACTTAATGCTCAAAGTGTCACTTCCGTTTTGATACTGGATGTGCCTTCTAGATTCTTCCCAATGGTACTCTTCAACAAATTAATTGCTTCATGCGTAGGGAAATATCCAATCTACCAGAAGCACATCTACAACGGTTCTGCAGCTTTTGAGGTTGGAGTACACGTGTTCATAGTGCTATACGTCGACAACACTGTCAAAGTTTGGGTGACCACACCAAGCAAAATCAACCCAGATGTCTGTCAGTGTATCTTGAACTTTCTAATTGAGCGCATGGACAAGTTAAGCTGTACTGACATGCCGTCAGTTGATGTGCGCATCTGTTGTCCAAACGCTGACTTGTACTCGGTAAATGACATTGTTAGCACCAAAGTGCCTCCTTTGCCAAAAGACATTAAACAATGGAAAAGACACGTTCCAGAAGAAATTTTGTGCTCTAATGCGAGCTGTGAGAACTCTCCTCTCCATTTAAGACAAGATGTTCTTCGACACTGGATTCCTGGTTCACAAGGCGAAACACGTGAGTTCTGTATTATATTAAGAAGGAAATAGTTTACATGTTTAAAGTTTTTGCTGTGCATGATAGTTAAATAATAATTAAACGTGTTGTATTACAAACAAGTAAAATATCAATTTGCATACGCTCTATAAAGTGCAGGTATATCAGTTTTAATGCGGTGACCTAGCGACACCAAAGTGTTGTGTCAGTACAATCTCTATGTTTCACTGGTACTATAGGTTATTAATATACTTGCTTCTTTTTCATAAATTTATTAACTATTTAACTGCTTTCTTATGATTAGGTTAATATGTCTGAGTATTTATAGGCAACTGTAAAATGTTTCCCACATATAATATAAAATATGCATATGCCTCATTAAATAACGGTAAGTTGATTTCGAAGTGACGTTCATAAATGACTTTAAGAAAATCACACATTCTACACAGAATGCCTTTTTTGAAAAAGTACGTTTATTTGTTCACTAACATCATATGCAATGCTTTAAATAAAGGTGTATCTGACTTTATGAATTTATACACATCCGCCCAAAACGTGAATTGTAGGTATCAATTTAAAGTTTTGCTAAAGAGAGAGAGAGACAGAGAGAGAGAGAGAGAGAGAGAGAGAAAGAAAGAGAGAGAGAGAAAGAGAGAGAGATCGAGAAAAAGAGAGAGACATGGAGCAAATGTATATATGCATGATTATTTCATTACAAATACAACATAGCTTAAGTCATACATCTCCTTCTGCCCGTTAAATATCTTATAAGGACATGCAACAAGTTGTTGATGAAACAATAAACCAAAAATGCACATATTTTATAAGCATTCGATACTTGATTTGATGATATAAATGGAAATGATAAAATACATAATAAGGTGGCTGTCGCCAGATGGAAAGTCGAAAGCTGTAATCGTATGTATTAAATATCACACCTATATCAACTAAATGTACAACGTGTAGAAATGTATATATTTTATATATTAATATAGATTTCACGTGAATGATCGTGCAAAGCAAGTTCTATGTGATGTCTGTTTTCATTGTTGTTTACATAGAGGTTTTGAAGTGAATACTCTTTATAATAAGTACCACCTAAAATTGACCTATACGAGTTATAGATAGGGTCTAATAAGGAGTTCATGAAATCATAAAATCGTACTTAAACTCTATTAAGGCGACAACATGTTCCGAGGAGCAATTAATGTACTGTCATTTTATGTCAACTATTAAAACAATTATTAAAAACAATGTCGAACGTGTTTCTTTAGTAAATACATTTTCCAAACTATATAGTGGTATTAATGATGTATATTATTAATATTATTTAAGCGTGTTCTGTCTCAATGTTTATTAAAAATATTGTATTCCACAACCTCCGACATGGTAAAAACATATACACTTCATGTGTTTTATTATTGTATCTCGCCCTCTCTAGAGTAAACGCCGACCCCTGCAGTTGTAATTCATACAGCGGGTCAATAAAATACCAGAATCCAGATGTATCAATGTAACCTTAAACTGTGCCCCAATATGGCTAAGTTAAACTTGTCTGTTTTCTTGTAGGTGTTCTCAGCGATCCAGAGCTCCTGGCCCGATGTCCATCACAGCAAGAAATCGCTAGGATGTCCAGGAAGATTGGGAAGGAGTTTTCAATGCTTGGCAAAATGCTGGGTCTTTCTGACGTTGACCTGGAGCACGTAGCGCTGGAAAACCACAACAAAGTCATCTGCCAAATAAACGCTATGTTGAACCTGTGGCTGACAAGACAGGGAGTAAAAGCAACCATTGGCACCCTCAAGAAGGCTATGGAAGATGTAGGCATCGACACCGAAACTGTTTTGGCCCAATCCTTAGAAACAAGCTGTGCTGATTCTGACGAATAGATCGCGGAATAAGCTTTGATATTATATGGTAGAAGGGTAGATAGGGAATACACCGAAAAGAAATATATTTAATTTTATAGACTACAGTAATAGTGGTAAGACATAAGTCTAGAAAACAGTATATTCCAATGAATTCAGTTATTTAAGCCTGTTGCAACACAGATAATAGGCCGATAAATTGGCGTGAATGGGGAGTCAACATTGTGCTCTAAAGTGAACCAATTGTTGAAGATTATTAACTTTATACTTGGAAATGCATGAATGATTTGTAGAGAGATTAAACAATCACTGTTGCATATTCTGATTGGTTTCCACATTTAAATGTTCCGATCTTCACTTGCAAAACATATGCACGGTTCATTTATATATCTGACATAATTTGTTTGTCTGGCCTCGTCTTCGGTCAGTATACAGCGATTATAGTCCTATTGTCACATGTTGTTGCTGAGTATAATTTTGATACAATTGGGCATATAACTAGTTTACTGCCCAGTATGTATTCATTAAAATTCTTGGGTGCATTAAATACTGAATGAATAAACTGAATACTTTCTTCTAGATTGTAAGTCTATGACGGTATAGATATTGTATTCATGGCGTATTAAGCTTTGATACAGGATACTGTTTATTATACCGTTGTATGATGCATTGAGTAGATACATGTTACCAAACGTTATGTTTTCTTCCTACACTTGTCTGTGACCATGGGATCCTACGCACTTACATTTGGGTAAGGATATGGTATTCTGTTGGATATCGATATCTACCAAGCTTACACATATTGTATTACACATATAATGATCAACGATACATACCCAAGACAATTACTTTCATGCTAATTTTAGGAACCAATCGGACTGCGTTTTTCTAAGTAAGTTTTTTTTTTGCAACTTCGTACAACTTATCTAAGAATGTGTAAGCCAGAAGCATAATCGCTTATGTGCTTGCCTTTACTTGTTGTAATGGTGATATAGAATGAACTGACACTAATTTGGCTAAACTATAAATCTATAAGGGTTTTGTAGACTAACCATGAAAGTATTTTTGTTCTTTAGTTTTTTATTTCATATTTTGAATAATACTAACTTGAAACATCATTAAATTCTATATTTCTATGATGTTGTCAGGATACTCCAAAACTAACCAGCAAGTTATCTTTACGTAAAAACGGCATATTTGGTGCTATTGCTTCAAATGGCATCAAATAAACAAAGTGTTGATTAATATGTTTATTTTACAATGAAAAATAAAGTCATTGTGTTATGGACAATAAACACAACTCTTTTGAGATGCATACGGTTGCTTAAAAGCGTGTTTAGCAAATTACAGCTGTCAGGCATTCGGTAAGGAATAAAACGTGCATGTTAAAAATTCTAAATTTGTGGGCTGTTGGTTTATAAAAAGATGTACTTAAAATGATGGTGTTGAAACAGTTTAAAACAAATGGAGAACATATCGAATAAGAAAGTATGCGATGCTCATATTGCAAGACGACGTTAACAGTCGACGTTGACTTACGTTGAAGTCTTCAATACATGCTAAATATAGAAAAAAAAACAACAGTTAAATCCAATATTTCAGTAGTTGTTTGTCTCGTATATATATTACCTATAGTTTATATATCACATCACTAAAATAACAGCATACAATTGATTAACGTGTATATTAAGGATAAATGTTCCATCAAACGTTTAGCTTCGTTTAGTTCACTGAGGCAAGGTAACGTGTATTTTTCTTTCTACTTAAATTCTGTCTCGTTATTCTATCACCGTTAGACATGTATGAATCATAGAACTGACCCACTAATCATGGTGATGTCATTTTATTGTTGGCTGAAACTAGTTTGCAAGTTATTTTAATTACTGATGTATTGGCACATAACATATTTAACATTATTCTTACACATTCCATGATAACCATTTTATATGTTTTACTATGAATAGATATACAGATGCCTTATTTGTAAGAATGATTGTATACATAGTTTCTCGTGCTCTTTTTATAATTTTCAATTATTCTTAAAGTCGAATATTGTGTAGCATATGTATTGGAAGTATTTTTTTATCATATGCATAGGACTTATTTTGAATTATATGTATTGGAACTAGTTTTGGATCATATGTATTGGAAGTATTTTTATCGTATGCATTGGACTTATTTTGAATTATATGTATTGGACGTATTTCGAATCATATGTAATATTACTATTTGTAATCATATGTATTGGAAGTTTTTTTCCATATGTATTGGAAGTGTTTTATTAATATGTATTGGAATTATTTTTTAATTATATGTTTTTAATTATTTTGAATCATATGTATTGGACGTATTTTGATTCATATGTATTGGACATATTTTGAATCATATGTATTGGATTATTTTGTGTAATATGTATTAAAAGTATGTTATATAATATGAAAGTATTGAAGGTTTCATTATTTAAGGTCACATCGATAGATGCTTAATTATGTGTTAGTATGAATAGTTGTATAAAGCACAGTTTATTTTAAAGTATGCGTACTTGTTTTATTTAACAATGTACCATTCGCATATACATTTCCAGATTTCAAATTATCAAGAGCTCAATTAAAAGGAAAAAGGAAAAGTTCTTTCCCGACAATTCAACAATTTTATACTTATTCTTCACGGATTATGTAATTTGATTGTTATTTGTACCGAAATATAATACGAAATAAAGGCGAATTGTATTTTGAATGGTAGCAATATAAAAACAAATCGTTTTTTAGCTAAGCATTTCAAATTAATTATTAAACGAAACGGGTTCGTCTTATTTCCAACCAAAGACAACGTTTTCGAAGGCAATTAAACTGCACTGATGCATTTTGTGGGACCATTTACTATGTATAACTAGGATAAATCCACATTTTACTGTTTGTATTACCTTGTCAGTTATGCATGCGTCTCTGGATTTGTGTAGTTTTATAGGAAAGACACATATGGTGGATGTTTTATACACTCATTTGAAGATTATACCTTATAAAAAATGAGTATTTGTGTTATTTCTTCCTACCAAATATTAATATTAAAATATAATAAGCTAATTGACATTCTTTAAAGTTAAATGGGGGGTTTTTGTTGTTGTTTTTATTTAAAAAAAATATTGCCATATATGCAATAGTTTCGGTCGTTGAGACGATTTGTAAGACTATTGCAATGTAAGCCTAAATTATAAACTACTGAATAGTAAACTACTAAATTATAAACTACTAAATTATAAACTACTAAGTTATAAACTATACGATATGTTTTCTTTCGTCATATTATATTCATGTCATAGTTTTACGGCCTTCGTGATTAAATTTTTACGCATGTGAACTCGAAACCCTGATATATTGGGTGTTAGACCACGGAAACTTAAAATCTGTTTTCTAAATATGATTGTATTTATATTATATTCATGCCACAGTTCTGCCACCGATTGTAATCAAAGTCTGTAATATTGTTTAACAAATGGGAAATGTATTTAGCCAATAATTGAAATTAAGTTACTCTGACAAAGGCATCTATAACAATATTCCGACTTAATCGTTTCAGAAGCATGTTTTGCAAATCCGATACATTTTCGTCGACCATTATAAGTTAACAAGCATGAGACTTTGTTATCTAAATCAATTATAGCCCGTCATTAGAATTTAGAAGCAAGTTATTTTAGTTTAATTTGAATCCATTTTCGACGCGCATTACAATGTTAGATGCATGTGGTTATTTTTTATTCGGATCAATTTTCGCCGATTATCAGAATGTTAAATGCATGTGTTTTAGATTACCCGATCACAACGTGCAGTCAGCTTTTTTGTTACCCCTTCGTCCGTTGTCGACCGGCTTCAACAGTTTAGCTTGTGAACACGCTAGAGGCTATAGTTTTTATCTAATATGCATAAAACTTTGTCAGAAAGTTTGTATGCATGGAATTTTTGAAGGAGTTTATTATTGGGTCAACTGGGGTCAAACACTAGGACAACAAGGTCGAACATTAGGAAAAACTTGTGAACACAATAGAGGCTCCATGTATGACATAATTTACACCAAACTTAGTCAAGGATTTAGCGACGCGGCTTTTTGAAGGAGTTCGTAACCGGATCACGTGGTGTTAAAACGTAGGTCACTTGGTCAAATGTTAGAAAAAGATTGTGAACACGCTGGAGGCCCCATTTATGACCCAATCTTCACCAAACTTGATCATACTAATTGAGTGCACGAAATCTTGGAGGAGTTCATACAGTCCTGGCACCGTACCAGTTGTCCAAAACATCGTATATCGTGCGTATTTCTATCGTAAACGTATCGTATGGTAACGTAACGTATCGTGTAACGTAATAGGCCTATCGTGAAGTAACGTAACGAGCCGTATCGTAAATGGTACATCGTATCGTATCGTATCGGACCGTAACGCTTATGACAAGACCGTGGTATCGTAACGGAACGTATAGTATGGTAACGTAACACAAGCAGAATTGCACTGTGCCTTCTCATAATTCTTTGATACAAAGATACATATATAGTGACATTTTCTAATGACATTATCATGCTCATACAAAAGTTCACAGGAAATTTAAATGTCATAATAAATGCTTTACAAATACAAACAGAAGTTTATAAACAGAAACTTAACTATATATTACATTTCCGGTACATGCTACTATCGATGAGCAAATTAATATTGCACACCTTCGAACTTATTACTTGAATGACAATATGCGTATATTGAATATGAATGGACGTTAAGGAAAATATTCGTGAAAACTAGGATTCTGGTTATTTGCCCACGCTTTTATGGAAAATAAAGAGCAGTAAGACGTAATTGGAATAAACATACAGCTGGAAAAACTAGCTATAACATAATCTAGCTCTATGTCAGGTTATGGAAAAGAGGTTTGTCTCAAATATGGTATTCAATTGATACGGCTCATATACAATGAACTTTGTTAAAAAATGATTGGACCGATTGGAATCATTTCTGATATTCCGACAAATTAATTGTAAAGCTAGCTTACCTATGTCATCGCTGGACACAATCAACACTGATAAAGTTTCTTCGCCAATTATTTATTTTAAACGCGTAAATTTTATTCACATTTATGCGAATTTAAATAAATAAATAAAAGCAATTCAGTGCTAGACGAAAATTCAATAAAAGTACGTTCACAAGTGTAGCAAAAAAAATAAAAATAAAAATAATAATATAACTATTCTTCTGCCAGTGATGTGATCAAATGTTTAAGGTAGGAATGTGTTTGTCAAAACAATGTGCTAGTATCATAAATAACAGTACACATCTGTCATCATGCCTTCTTAATTTCCGTACATTTTCCCGCCCTGCCAATCACGTGCACGCGTGCTAATTCCAATAAATTGGTGACACTTTTATGACACCACTAATCTTAAAGGAAGTAGGATTTTTAGCCGTTCGTTATGTTGATTGGTTTGATCTTTAACGTGTTGACCGGAGGTGTTAATTGGTCTGTTCTTAAATCGATTTCCTCTTATAACGAAATGGTCCTTTGTAAGTCTTTTTAGGACGATGAAGCCATTTACATACTCTCCTAAAAAAACTAGCGCACATCGGAATGTACCTTGACGTCAGTATGGATACTGAAAAGAATACCGTTAGAGTTACAATAGAAAACGATATGATATCTAATCATTGCAAAATCAAGCAAGTCAGCATACAAATATAGTCTTTACAGTCTCCTGTCAAAAAACCTCAATGCCTTTATAAAACTAGGGTGGATACCAAGCCATGGAGAAAGAGCTATAAATAATAAAATAAATATAATAAATAACGCACAAATTCAGATATCCGGATATGTTGGTAGGACTCTAAGTTCAATATTTACTGCCACAATAACGTTAGTTTAGAATAGTTTTTTTAAATTAAAACTAGGATGAAGCTACCCTGGTAAAGATTGCAAGTTCAACAATAGGAACTGTCCTTACTGTGACATAGAGAAATACTTTAACCCCGTGCTGTTTTTGTTAAGGCAGCACACAATAGCAAGAGATTAGCTACAAAAACCTATATTATTCACACGTGTCTTTGCTTTTTGTACCAGCGGAAAAAGGCAGATTTAATAAAAATGAAACACTTTAAAACCTAGAAGATGGTAAATACATTAAATAAATTTAATTCTCTACTAAAATATATATTATATACGATATAGTAAACTAACTGAATTACCAACCCAAGCTTAACTACTCACACACTTTTCTCGTACTTTTGTCACTTTAAAACATCCTCGTAGTTCAAAAAGTGCCAGCTCTAATCAGGAGTAGAAAACATTTCAATGGTGAACATTTTAAGAAACCATTTCTTAGAGGTGTAATGCCTTTAAACAAAGAGCAGTCATACTCTTCCGCAAAATTGGAGTCCAGCCAATCAGAGAATGGGTTTATTAGGAATGTTTAGATTTTAAAGAGATTTCACCCCATCACGTGTCTTGTGGGTTTTGAAACTTTAGTTATTGTTTGATTTGGATATGATATCGATTGACCATTGTATTAATTCAGTTTATGTAGGTGTTATCCTATATTATTAATTATATATTTAATGAAATGCTTTTATTCTAAAAAAGATTAAGAGCGCGTATTATTAGTTCTGCTTTGTCGGGGGCGGGGGGGGGGGAGGGGGGATTTACTTACTTCAGCTAGGTTGCTGGATCCGAGTCTGATTCTAGAAATATTTAATCATGGGCTATATTATATTATTGATGGTGAGTTCCAATCTCCAAATTCATATTAGAGATTTTGCTTAACATTTGTATTTTAGTATTTTAATCTATATATTTATTTAATTAGTTCTTGTCTATTCTTTCCGGAAATTGTCTGAAATGCTTTTAAATAACTTAGAGAGCCGGGGTAAATATTTATAGTTGATCGGCAATTTGCTCTATTTGAACACATTGTATGGGTTATAATTAACAGTTCGCATCTAAATATAGAATGTCTAGTGTTTAGTTTTATTTTGGCCTTGTTTATTTATTCTGTTGATTTTCAATCCTAATAACTCATGCTCATATAGCATTTTTGTTTGTATCCTTGCTACCGTCGGTGTATATGTGGATGTGGGTAGCGATATCTCAGTACTCAGTATTTGAGTTAAGTTTAACTAAGGGAATAATCTTATCAATTAAGTCGATTACTACTTCTAAATTTGTTTTAATGTTAATGGATTTGATCCCTACATGGAAAGGATTAATTGAAGGTGTTAATTTGTCGGTTGTTAGTCCTATTTTGTCTCATAATAATATAATTAGTATTTGATAGCCCTGTTTCTATCTTTTTAGTTTGTTAAGTTTTTTTCCCGATTGACCCATATTCTACTATTCCTTACCGATTTTTTTTATTTAAATAGTGGTTGGAAAGGGGTTGAGTATGAGACAATGGTATGTTTTTGATGTTATTTTTTTCTAGCAGCTAGTCCATTTATGTAGGTTATTCGGTACATGTACCTACAATTCACGAGAGCGATTATAAGCCCCCACACAGATTGCCACTTTTATGACACAACGTTTATATCAAATTAGACGGGCAGTGGCCATTTAGCTGTAGTGCACAACAACTGCATCCGGTCTGAAGACATGTCATACATGTATGAAGATCCCAGCACACATAATCTGGCTGTGAAATTTCACTTCAGTAAAACGCAGATACGGATGCGGGGAATAGGGGTAGAAAATTGAAATATACGTGTATAGAAGAGTGGTGTAAGAATGTTGGGAAATTACAGATGTATATTAATTTGCCTTAACATGGTACATTTTACACACTTGTTCAATGTTTAAGCAGGCTATCATATTGGCGTCACTTATTTATCATTTGCCTACACAGTTTACCATTTAGATGGAAATAGGTGTATTGTCTCATTTGAAAGGTGTGAAAACATTACCGCCTATATGCGCTGGAAGTGGGCCGATTGGGGAGAACGATTTGGACAAAACCGAGTTGGTACAGTATAAATAGGCTGATTGGACCTTTACTTTAACAACATGCCGCATTTGCCATGGTATTTCGTGTAATGTGACGTAAACGGAAACAGTACAGTATGCTGTATCGAAGCGTACACCGCATCGCATCGTAACGTGTAGATTTTCTATCGTAATGCATATCGTGTATGGTATCGAACCGTAACGTGTATGGTATCGTGTAAAAACCGCACATGGTATCGTACATCGAACGTAATCGCACCGTACGTATATCTTATCGTGTGACAACTGTTACGGTTCCAGAACTGTATATGGTTCAGGTTGGATCAAACGGTGGGACACTGGGTCAAATCTTATAAAGGATTTTTAACAAACTGTTGACCACATTTATTGCATTATCTTCACCAAACTTGGTCAGTGTGTTTGTCGACATGAAACCTTGGAAGAATTCGTTAGTGGGTCACTAGGTCAAATTTTATCAAAAGATTTATAACACACTATAGGCCCCATTTATGGTCCAATCTTCTTCAATCAACTTGACCAGAATGTTTGCATGCATGAAATCTCGGATGAATTCATAACTGTGTCACGTGGGACCAACAAGTAAGTCCCTAGGTAAACTCTTAGAAAAAGGTCGTGAACATACTAAAGGCCACATGTGTAGCCCAATCTTCACCACACTTGGTTAGAGTGTTTGTCTGCCTGAAATCTCGGAGGCGTTTGTTATTGGGTCCCGCACGGACGAAACGTAGATCACTACGTCAAATCTTATAAAATGGCTTTGAGCACACTAGAAGTCACATTTATTGATCAATTCTTACCAAAATATGGTCAGAATATTTGTCGACAGAAAATCTTAAAGAAATTGGTTATTTGGTCACGTGGGGTCAAAAAGTAGGTCACAAAATTAAATTGTATATACATCTTTTGAACAGACTATAGGACCCATTTATGGCCCAAACGTGATCGAATGTTTGCCTTCATATTATCTTGGACGATTTCGTTATTGGGTCACGTGGGTTTAACAATTAGGTCACCTGGTCAAATCATAGAAAAAGCTTGTTAACACAGACGAGCCACATTTTAACCCAATCTTCACCAAACTTGGTCAGAATGTTTGTCTGAAGGGAATCTTCGATTAGTTTGTAACTCGCTCACGTGAGGTCAAACGGTAGGTAATATGTCAATTCTTAGAAAAACACACTAGAGACCACATTTAGAGAGCAATCCTCGTCAAACTCGGCTAGAATGTTCGCTCGTATGGAATATTAGATATCTTTCGAAGTGGGTCACGTGGATTTAGTAGGCCACTAGGTAAATTTATTCAAAATGTTATCAGCCTAGTGGCCACAGTAATAATCCACTCTTCAACGCTTTGGGCCTATTAATAGACTGTGTTCTCAGGCAAGCAATTAAGGGCCACCATGGCATTTTTTTTTTTTGATCAATGTTTGCCTATCATTAGAATTTTAGAAACAACTGTTTTATAATGATAACTTTTCGCCGATTATTAGAATTTTAGAAGCATGTGATTCTTTTAACTCAGACCGATTTTTGCCAATAATTAGAATTTTAGAAAATGTTATAGTTTGTTTAGATAATGTGTATGTATCATTAGAATTTTAAAACATGCATTGAAGCAATAGCTGCTCAGGAAGCATACGTTGGTTATAAGCAAATAATTTTAAGGTATATAAAATAACTTGTTTATATGTAGAGAAATAAAGAGTGGAACTGTTCACATGATCGCGTATAGCCAGCTGACCTGACAGATATGGGCTTACCGTTGACGATCACACCAGACATGCGTGAGGAAGGCCAGCGCAGCAAACATTCCGACTGACCTGTGCCGAAAGCAAAGACACACAAGACAGCTTTCAGAATAAAAACAGATAACGATAAGCTATTAAGGACATAATTCTAATGCCATCATACACTGACCTAGGTATTATATCATCCAATGGCAGTGTTAGTTCATTCACCTGCATTTCCTTTTAAATAAAGCTCAACTTTTAAAACGAATGGCAGGATATAGAATGAGTTGAACTATGCGGGTACTGGTGGTTAATGCAAAATTGGCCTGCATTTCAATGAGAAGTGCCGCATAAAGTCCAGCATATTAAGTAATACGAATCTCCCGGTTGATGAAACAAGCATCAAAGTTGACACACATTCTGTCATGACCGCCACATTTTCAAGATAGTGGTAACTTCAGTCACCACTCCCACCCTACACCTAAAAGAAAAAAAGCTCACACAAGTACAACACAACAAGGTTTCAGGGCATGCATGTTATACATAGATATTGACGTCTCGAAGATTTAATTACCTTTATACTAGACTACAAAACACACGCAAAACAAATTGATCCGCGTAGTCACTTTGACATAAATACACCTCAGTTACAGGCACAAGTGTACAAGTGATAAAATATTTTGGACAAATATATAATAAATGTGCCATACACAAAATAACATAATAATAAACTTACAGACGATACCCTTTAGAAACACTTTATAAATAAAGAATAGTACGTGATTTCATTTTATTAAAAAGGCATATGTACATGTGCTTGTCAGAGTTATTTATGGACAACACGTAAATTAGAGGAGATTAAAACAAAAGCTGCTTTACCCTAGTTTGTACCCCTTATTTAAAAGGACATTTATATTTAAACGCTTGGATAATACACAAATAACCTGTAACTTTATAACCTTTATAACTAATATAGCTTATGGCATTTCTGTGATAGCCACAAATACCTATATTTGAGGAGAAAAAGTGGGCAAAATATCACCATACATGTCGCTAAAAGCAACAGAAAATTTGAGCGTGCTGGAAAACGAGCAACTCAAAGTCAGAATAGTTTTTGAGAAGTTCATCAGAAACTTGGAAGGACATGCATCAATATCTTGTGAGTGAGAATGTGAAGCTACACCAGGTCAAGACTATATTTAAATGACCAGGCTCAATGAATGTGGTCGATATCTCAATGATGGAAAACTTCCAGCTTTATTGAGTGGTAGAGATGAGATGGCCCTTGAACTGAAATACCATTTGTGTCTTTTACATCTTTAACAGTGAGCGATGGCACACATTGCAGAAAAGAACAAAGAACGAAACCAGTTGTCTCCTCAGCCGTTCCTTTCGTAGTCTCTGAAATTCTTGCCTATATTATTTAGACCTAAAACAGCAGCGACGAGCCTGCTGTAATTCGTCTTGCTAAATCATTTAGTCCTTATCAGAAAAGACTTGAACATTTTGTGACGGATATGCATGACGTTCTAAAAACAAGGAAACACCGATTCCAATCTTCATAGAATGTAGACATAGAATAGCATGTAGAAATGTTTCATGAAGATGGTCTTAGCATACAGTACGATCGCCGTCTTAAACAGATACATGGACGATGTTGTCTGTCCACAGCCGAGGATTTTCTGTACAGTTGCAATAGACAACATTTATCACAATTACTCATCAACAACTGCGATTACATCAATTCATGGACCCGACCCAGCATCTTCATATTCCAACATACACAATCGGAATATCAAGCTGAAGCTCGAGAGTCAATCCAATTTGAGAACAACAAAGTGATTTACACACTGCTGTTCCTCTTGTTTCCTCAAAGGAGAAGAACCCTTCTCCTCCCAAGGGCAACTGCAAATAGGAATCTCTGTCACGTCTCAGACTGACAGACGAGCATGAGTGGCTGCAGAAGGTAAGAAAAGAAGATGGCGAGAAAAACATTACCTGGTCTGTCCATAAAAAGGGTCCCCGAACAAATCATAGCTGTTACCTTCGGGATAAAACTCACTCTGTTGCCACTGGAACACTTTCTATGAACAAATCAGGGATGCTCTTGAATTACTTAAACCGGTTCCTGTTATAACAACAGACCAGCCGATCGATGCACTTGCCAAACAGGTCAAATGACACTGGCATGCATGGTGTGGACAAATATATTGTCATATAAGAACGTAGCATTCAGGTCACTTGGGACCCTCCTTCAGAGTAAAGGATGGACAGGATCTCTTGCAGTCATTGGTTGCTTCTTCTGGCACTGCATAATTTTTTCGTTCAGCCTTAAGTGTCACATGAACACGTACAGTAGCTTTACGTGTTAAATTAAGTCTAGTTTCATTAATAATATTCTAATCTGTTAAACAGTAGCTGTACGTGTTTAATCAAGTCTGTTTTCATCATTTATGACATCATCTGTTTAAACAGCTGCTGTAAGTGTTAAGCCAAGTTGATTTCTATTATTAACGTCATGATCTGACGAACAGTAGCTGTAAGTGTTGAACCAAGTCGATTTTAAATGTTATTAATATGCTAATGTGTTAAAAAAGAATCGTGTTAAGCCAAGTTGATTTTAATTGTTATTATTATGCTGAGGTAGTATCACGTTGGATGTAAATGTTCTGACGAGTCAACTTAAATTTATTTTAATTAATTAATTAACAGTTAATTACGACATGTATGTGCTGATGCATGTTCACCTCGTAGTATCTCTTATATTGATTAATGTGTAAAAAGACAACCGGTTTACTTAAAATTTGAAAATGCATATCTAAAATATTTATCTCTATCTATATCTACCTACACATTTTTATACACAATTTCTATTTCTCTTTGCAGATTATCACAGAAAATAAGGACACAGCATGTAACATACATATAACAGATGATTGATAGGTATCTTATATATATGTCAATATTATAAATTAACAAACAAAATAAATTCGTCATCAATTAACTTCAATTAAAGAAATATAAAAAATTGCAGCTGCATGCTTTGTCGTTTAAGTATTCTACTAACACATGGTCGAGCAGCATAATTTAAAGAAAGCATTAACAAATCTAGCAAAATAGGGAAACGTAAAGAACAAATCACACTTTGACTGTTTGACAATAAAGTTAGTGTTATCTAAATGACAATGGACAATGATTTCCACATGAATGGTGAACTAGCGTACACAAATGAATGCCCTGTTTTTGTTTTGGTTTTGGTTCATCGCAGTGTTCAACTACGATTATTTCAGCAAAGTCCAGATGTTGGAGGAGGCCCCAAGACAAAAGTCTGTGTAGAACCACTGGCGCACCACAGGTTAGCTGGAAAGCCTCCCCATATAATGTATATTGCCCCGAACGGGACGAGAACCCATGCAGTGAGAAGCAAATCAATCAGGGTAGTTACTTACACGCCTTACACTGCCTTACACGCGTGTTTTACATGCTATAATGTTCTTGAAGCAAGTGTGGAGTGTGCTCAATTGCATCTGTGCAGCAAGTGTATGATGTGCTCTTGGTAACTATAATATATTGGCACCTCTATTAGGCCTTTATTCTTGTCCAATTTCTTGTCTCGAATGTCATTTTATTTCCGATATTAAATTAATATATATCCTACTATATTATATTTGCACAAAAATGATTACAATGCGAAGAGGAATAAAAAAAATAAAAACATGTTTTGGCAAAACACGATAGGGATGTTTTATGAAAAGCATTGGGCTTAAATCCGTCCGCATTCATACTTAATTAATAGAAAAATGACAAAAAGCAAATATTATAATTCCATGCTATATCAAAAATAATAATGATATAACATGTAATAATGAACTAAAATACTTAGAAGTATCTGACTATGATTTCCTGATCTCCATCTGCATTCAATGACAAAACTAATGCTTAATGAATAAAAATGCTAATCATACATGCCCTTTTTTTTCTTTGTCTATGGTTATTAGTTCAAATATGTAATAGTGAACTTCTACAAAAAAGCAGCTAAAATTGTTAAAAGAACCAACGCCGTTATAACATTGTGTCAGTCCGTATATTAATGCACATGAGTGAACAGTAACAGGGATTTTTTTTTTCTGGTTTTAAAATACATTGCATCGACCAATTATGATCATTATAGCAACGTCCAGCTTATTGGTGGACGAACGCCCCAGACACAGTCTGGATAGAACCATCGGCGCACTGCAAATCAGCTGAAATACCTTCCCACGTTAAGTACTTCGTTCCGTACGGGACTCGAACCTACGCGGTGACAGGCTAAGCAGTCAGAGGAGTTACACGTCGGCGACTATACTACTACGCCATGTATGTAAAAAGTCAAATTTAACTAGCATAACAATAAACATAATGAAAATCCTCGACATTGTTTCCCACTTAATATTTTTTACTTATGTGCAACTCCACGGCCCCCTACTACATGGTTTAAATGTCATTTGATGCTACATCTGCTCAGATAAAAGATCTGCAAACCTGCATTATGCCACTGGTTCTACCCAGATATTGTGGTATTCCTCCATGAAAAGAAGCTGCATATAACCAATATAACCGTTTTTGCGTTGGTTCGATATAATATATGTATCTGAAATACAGACAACCAGATAGCCTTGATTATGATATATACCGAGATATTGTACCGGTATTCTACACATGGATCCAAGCCACAGTCTGCTGAAATACAAACAACCAGATAGCCTTGATCATGCTATATACCTCCATATCGCACAGATAGTTTCAACAGTACATAACAGTGTTATTTATAATGTGACATCAATTAAAGAAGCTTTCGATGAAAACCATAGACTGACTGTAAATACTGTTAGGAACAATGTGTCACTGCGTACTGATGCCATGACACAGTTGGACATTAACAGTCTGGGATTTCGGCAACTGTCACATACTGCCTACTCGTCCGACTTGGCTCCATTTGACTGTCTTTTTCCCTAAAAATCAAATTCCATCTCAAGGGCAGCCTCTATAAAACATTAAAACAGCTGCTGCCAGCAACCAACACAACAAAGTGGTATGAGGATTTAAAAACACACCAATCGAGTGAGTGGATATCTAGACACAAACGATGTTTATAGCACTCTGGTGCTTACGTCGAGAAACAATTACAAGTACTTATGTCAGTTGTGCTGTTTTCTTGATGTCGATATCAAGCATGTCGCTGTGTGAAGATAAAGAAAAAGTAGTATTTTTGTTAAGAGTGGCATTGTGTTACCCTTGCTTGTTTTCGTGTAATAATAACAAAGTACACACATTTCTGGGGCAATACTCGTATCACCAAATCCATAACACAGTATGTGAGGGACCAGTAGAACACAATACTTACCCTTTTAAATGACTTAAAAATCATCGTTTTATTTAAAAATCATACTTAATATATGTTTGCATTTTAAAAGATAATTACATACATTTGTTTAATATGCCATGAATTTGGAGCATAATTGCATTTTACATTGAGTCTAGTACATTCTATGTTCTCAGCATTTCGCCCATTTGTATTCTGGTTTGTTTGTTTATTAGGTGTATTGTCCCATAATTAGTAGTTCAATTATCTGGAGACGGTGTCAACTGGAAGCCGAACTATGCATGCCTTCATTGTGTTCAGCATGCTGTGAAAACCTTGCTTGATGCCACACCCAGTCACGTTATTCTAACACTGGCAAAACCAATCGAGGAAATAGCCCTAAATTCTGCTTGATCGCTAGCCACTACCATTTTTAATGACTTGGGCATATACGAGTGTGTGCTTTCTACTATAAAAATAACACAATGTAGGGAATGCCATACATTTTTTTTGACAAGCAGGAGAAAAACACGTCACCTTTTTTGACAAGATCTGGCACGAATAAAAAACCGAGGCACCAATCGTCAAAAAGTTACCGCTGAGAGTATCAATTTTACTTGCAAGAACCAGGAGACATCTCGACTTGATATGGTGCAGATTCTACCGTGGCATGACACTCCATTTTAACCACACTGGCGCTCCATATGGCCACCATCATGTTTAGCTCAAATATACGATTTGTATCGTTCTCAGATCCATTGTCAACATCCAAAACAAAACAACTATCAAATAAAATTAAATATATATATGCTATTAAATACATATTAACATGTCATTAAAAAAGTTACCATTATCTAATAAGACTAGAACAGCCATTATCCATAATTACAAGACGTTACAATAACCAATTATTATTTTGGGATCGGGATTGTGATATGACGGCATTTTTGCCGATACTGTGGAGCGACATTTCTATCATTATAGCAAAGGGCACTTATGAGATTCCAAGGGACTGAACCCGGCCGGTCCACTATACTGACACCGACGAGTCTGGCGTAATTTTGTCGCCTTAGCCCCGAGCGTTAGGAGGGAAGCTACTACTATCAACATTAAAGTCTTTGGTTTGACCCGGCCGGGGTTTGAACCCGCGACCCACCGATTCGCAAGCCGACGCACTACCACTTGAGCTATTGGGGCCGGTCCAATTATTTTGAAAGGTTATATCAATATTTGAATTATCATTGCTCATCAATGATAGACACATAATTATCTACCAACTTCAACTAGCATCAATACTGTACGTATGATACGCCATCAATGTTGGAAGTTTCAGTAATCATTGATACTGAAAGTAACATTACCCATCGATACAGATAGTAACATTACCCATCAATACTGGATGTATCATTACCCATCAATACTTGAAGTTTCATTATCTATAAATACTGGAAGTATCACTTCCCATCAATACTGGCAGTATCATTACCCATCAATACTGGAAGTATCATTATCCATTAAAACTGGAAGTTTCATTATCCATCAATACTAGACGTATCTCGACACATCAATACTGGAAGTATCATTACCCATCAGTACTGGAAGTATCATTATCCATTAATACCAGAAGTATCATTATCGATCAATACTCGAAATTTCAATATCCTTCAATACTAAAACTATCATTACCAATCAATACTGGAAGTATCATTACCCATCGAAACTAAAAGTATCATTACACATTGATATTATAAGTACCATTATCAATCCATACCAGACTTATCATTAATCATCAATTTTAGAAATATCAAAATCCATCCATACTTGAAGTGTCATTATTAATCAATACTAGACTTATCATTATTCATAAACACTAGAAGTATGATTACCCATCAATACTGGAAGTATCATTATCCATCGATATTGAAGTATCAGTATCCATTAATACTAGGCGTATCAGTATTTATCAATACTAGAAGTATCATTACATATTAATACTACAAGTATCATTGCCCATCAATACTGGAAGACCCATTACACATCAATACTAGACGTATCATTAGCCATCAATACTGGAAGACCCATTACACATCAATACTTGAAGTGCCATTACCCATCAACAATTGAAGGATCATTACCATAAATAAAAGAAATATCATTACCCATCAATGCTAGAGGTACCATTACCCATCAATACTGGAAGTATTATTACCATAAACACAAGAAGTATCATAACCCATCAATCTGGAAGTAGCATTACCATAAACACAATAAGTATCATTACCCATCAATAATGGAAATATAATTACCATAAACACAAGAAGTATCATTACCCATTAATACTGGAAGTATCATTATCATAAACACAAGATGCATCATTACCTTAAAGACAAGAAGTGTCATTCCCATAAACACAAGAAGTATCATTTCCATAAACACAAGAAGTATCATTACCATACACACAAAACATATCATTACCATACATACAAGAAGTGTCATTACCATAATCACAAGACGTATAATTACCGTAAACACAAGAAGTATCACAAGAAGTATCATTTTCATGCACACAAGATTCCCCCCACCCCTGAAAGTTGTCGCTTTGACTAGGGCTCAAACACAAGTTGTGGGGGGGGGGGGGCTGGGGAGTTCAGGTCAGTGGCTATAACCACTCAGCTACAACCGCCGCACGCCCCCATCCACCATGGAACAGCGGCTCTTGTGTGCACTGTTAAGCATAAACTTAACTATATAATAATTAGTTATGCCAGATTTTTACAAGTCTTCAGGTACAAACGAGACAGCTGCCTATTCAGAAGAAATGTGTGTTGCCAGTCTTAAATTTGGTCCAATGGTACATACTTCTCCACTTTAAACTTCCTTCGATCAGAAACATCCAGCTGTCTTATTTCACCGGTAATGAGAAAGGAAGTTTTTGTTACATCGCAAGTACCACCGAACACAATTGTGGTCATATTGGTGACATTCAGCTAATTACTGATAAAAGAAAACACTAGAATTAATCAGGACAGAACCACTGGTGCACCTCAGATTAGGTGGAAAATTGGTGCACCTCAGATTAGGTGAAGTATCTAATTTAAAATGAAACAAAAGGTTTTATTTCCTATTGACATTTATGCTTATAACCCCGTGGTCCCTAGTCAGGGTTCCAGATAAGAATTTTAGCTAAATGAGTGAAACTTACGAAGATAATAAACAATAAGTAAAGGCGTTTTTTATGTTTGTTTTTTGTTGTTGTTGTTAATTAGCTCTTGTATGTTTTGTGTACTTTCTTACCAAGTTTGGTGAAAACTGGGCTATAAATGTGGTCTCTAGTGCGTTTACAACTTTCTTTCTTAAATTGTTTCTTTTTATCCCAGATTTTGATCCCCAGGTGACCCAGAAAGGAACCCATCCAAGATTTCATGCAGACAATCATTCTGACCAAGTTTAGAGAAGATTGGATAAAAACTGACAAAGGGTTTAAATGGGGTATTAAGTCAATACATTCCGGCATTATTCCTTAAACTGTACAACTTTGAAATGCATGTTTTCTTCCCAGCTATAGATACATCTGTGCCTATTTTCACAAGTTATATGATTCAAAGTTTAGTTGATACTTTTAATATAAATAATACAGAAGCAAACGCATAAAGAGCAATTGCATATTTCTCTTCACACCTGTAACATCTGTAACTTGGCATCTCTTGTCTCGAACATACTCCGAGTTCAACCAATAATACTTTATGTAACACCAACTATCAATAAAAAGTTCGGCTCACTATCTTAGGCATTACATATATCAAGAAGTCAATACATGTATCCTGTGTGTGAGCAACCCTGTGCAAAGGGTTAACTTAAAACTTCAGTGAAATATCTAAATTTTATTTATTAAGTTCGTGGCTTAAAATAAACTTACAGCATGGGTTTAACAATTTCATTCATAGGTCTTCACAGGTGGAGAGGATAAACTTAGAAGTTTTGATCTTGGGAAATTTGACATTTAATACAGAAAATAACCTCTACCCACAAAACAATCAGGAAAAATCAACGTTTAGGCTCTGGATGAAGTTATTCATAACACCGATATTACTAAAATATACAAAAACTACTCCAACATAAAAAAATCCCCAATAATGTTCAAACTTCTCTCGAACATGCCTCATCATATACTATCTATAAACATGGATATATTTTAATTAAAACACCCAATAAGGCGCAATACATATATTTTAACAAAACTTTAGTATAAAAGGGATATTTTACCAGCCCCTTTCAGAATCGAACTGAGGAACCAGCCCTCTTTGATTAATGACACAAATATAAAGTGCTGGCTCATCCAATAAGGGCTACATTAGTAAACCCTATCTATATAAAATTGCATTTTAAATTGTAGAACCCCTCGTGCAGGATGTGCAAATTTCAATAGTTAACCCGGCTTGCCTGGATCAGCCACGTACCTGGCTCCAACCAGAAGGTGGGGACTGGTCCCATGGAAGTTGGTAGGGCCTGATAGGAAAATTATATACTAATAAATTTAATTAATAATACATAAAATATTATACATTAAACTTAATATGGTAGCCTGACTTGCCCGGATCAACCCTTGACTTCGCAGAAGAGGGGGGGGGGGGCGGGAGTTGGTAGGGCCTGATAGGCACACTGTAGTTATATATTTATAAAACTACAAATAACTGCAAAGCTTAGCCCTCAGCCATGTACCCATACTAATACTATGTAGATCCAGGGCTGTGGTAAGTTGGTAGGGCCTGATAGTCTACAGAGTATTAATATACTTTTGTAAACGTAAACAATTTAAACCACATCCCGCAGAAGGGGAACACAAGAATTGATGAGGCATGATAGAGAGAGATGATAGCGGCCCTGGCTAAGCTAACCTCTTCATGGACCCCCAGAACACGGTTCACCGTCCGACGATTACCGGGTGCCTTTGAAAGTATAAGGAACAATAACACTATAATAATTTAGTCCTTAGCAATTAAAATTAAAAATACGGAGACATAGTTACACAATATAAACATAAATCACCATACTGAAAACATCATTCCTTAAACTACTTCCTTCTGAGGGCTGATTATTACCTTTGCTTAATGGTAAAAGTCTCAGCTCTGCTACTTTGTGCTCTCTATCGTGTTGTTTTTATCCGTTATAAAACTATTATACTCTGGTATATTGTTGAAATGGACAAGAACAACAATGTCAATAAGTGTTATAATAAAAAACAAAATGCCATATAATAACCTGTCTATACTATGTAATATATATCATATATTTCCAAAAATATGTTTTGACATCTTTTGAGTGAGCCATGGACTAAATAAATAAATCACACCACTTTCAAATGAAAAATCTCACTATAAAACACATGACGCTGGTTCTAACCAAGAAGAATTTTGTCTAAAACCCTTTTACGACTCAATAGAATATCTTTATCTATATTTATCGATTTTTGATAAATATAATTCAAATAAGGGGATTAAATAATTAACTATGATATTGTTATTACAAGCTGTTTAATTATTCTTAATTAATTGAAACATGTGTCAACGTGAGTACTCCAACCTAAACATGGAGCATAGATTGCATCTTATAAACGATAAACAAACCAAAATATATAGTATTGCGATGACAATATGGGATAGTTATACACTTTTTTTTTGTAATAATGAACATATGAATTAAATATATTCCAAATAATATGTATTATTCAAATTAAATAGTTTAATAAAATAAAGTTTATACTTCCCTGCATCTTCCACGAACACAGACCTGTGGGCTGGAAACGTTAAAGATCGTTAAAATTAGCGACAACCACCCATTGGTTAGACGTGTTATTGCGCAATCGGTGTTTTAGTAAAAAGTTTGTTTAAGGTCATATACGCCTTATTTGCTCTACCCCACGCCTATTTA
Organism: Sinonovacula constricta; assembly: GCA_007844125.1. Classification (NCBI taxonomy): domain Eukaryota; kingdom Metazoa; phylum Mollusca; class Bivalvia; order Cardiida; family Solecurtidae; genus Sinonovacula; species Sinonovacula constricta. The sequence goes on along the minus strand of CM017573.1, from coordinate 30,255,052 downwards.
TGCAAATATTTCAATTCGAAATCCTCTGACAAGTCCATAGCACCGCGTAATAAAAAGGGTATATTTTAAGGTCAGCTTTTTACTTAAAATGGTCAGGTACAAATACAATTGATGTGTATATAGCTGACTAGTTAACATAGCAGTAGTTTGTGTACCTTTATTTGGTTAGATAATACATGAGGTCAGAATTTCCTAGAAATTAAAAATGAACATTTTTCGAATGTTAATTTTTTTGCATTTTCTGGTCCATCAAAACAATTTTGTTGTACATCTACATGTAAAACCTAAATATGTTCTTAATTGACATGAGAAGCACTTTCAGAAAATGTATAGTTTTGATCATATTTTGTCATTTATTAAAATGGGTGGTTGTTGCTATTCAATTGACCACACATAATCCGTAGAAAATAAGAATAATAATAATTCACAAGAAAGGCACCCGGTCGTAGTTAACAAACACACGAAAAATCCGTGCGAACCTCGCCCCTCCACAACACGGTTAGGACAGCATACATGTATATTAAACCTTATATAATCCAGATCGGAAAAAAAAATTGGCCTTTACAAAATGGCGGATCATCGAGAAAGGAAGTGGATTGTACTCGAAATATTTAAGTTCAATTAATATGACATTATTGAAGTGTTACTTACAATAAAGTATTAACTACTGCTACTAGTAATTAGGGTATGTACCTACCTGTCTCTGCGGGGACCTTCTTCTGTGGTTATACTTGTACAGCAGTCCTGTCTACGTTTTGAGATCTTAGAAATGACTGCTCTCCCCGACAATCTAGTCTATTTATAGACCGGGGCCCTGCGTAGTCTGCGGGTCCAGTCAGTCCCGGTCTCAGTTTCGGTCCCAGTCTGTTAGCTGTCCACTACACAATTAATAACAACTAATCTGTCCTATGCATATTAAGTATTATTTACATTTTTATGATAGTTACGCCACTATTATTAGTAGCATATATTAGGGCGTTACGCTAACTCAATACAATGTGAATGTTATATGGTATAGAGGCTACATTTACCGTGTTGTCGGCATGCATATTCTGATCAGGCGGGGGGCGCCGCACGGGGTCGACGGACGGTTGAGGCAGCTAGTGGGGAATTTCGCCAAATCTACTCTTATGCATCATAATACTATCGCCTGACCTCGGAGGGACATGGGATGGGATGGGATTTGCCGGCATATTTGCCGATACTGTGCAGCGACATTTATATCATTATAGCAAAGGGGCACTGATAAGGTGCCCAGGGACTGAACCCGGTCGGTCCATTATGCTGATACCGACGATTCAGGCGTAATGATGTCCAATTAGCCCTGAACGTTAGGAGGGAAGCCACGTCTACCGACTTTGGTTTGACCCGGTCTGGGTTCGATCCCGCGACCTCCAGATCCGCAAGCCGAGGCTCTACCAATTGAGCAATTGCGGCCAGTGAGGAACATGGGCCTGCCCATATATTTAATAAGATAAAACATATATACATGTTTTTTTTTCAAATATTTGCTATAAATATTTCCATCTCTCCTATTTAAAATATATATAATAATTAATAAATAATATGACACTACTGGGAATGAGAGACCACCTTTGTAATTGTCAACTTTTGGTAGATATGTATTTTTTCCTGACTTGTTCTCGATCTTTCTTGTTGTTTTCGTTGAATTCGTATAGCTCTGTATCTACGGTGCGTGTGGACGATAGAAAGATATATATTTAACTAATTAATCACATACCAGAGACCACGTAAAAAAATTGTCAGTCTCGTCGTCCACATGTTCACCAGTATTTTCTATTTGCTCTAATAGGTTGTAACGATTAAACAAAAATCATATCATGCCCGAAATTCTGGTAATATTGGGAACATGTGTATATTGTATATAAACTAATCTATATAAATTGTTGAATTTTTTATGCCAACATTACTTTAAAAAGGTCCTGAAAGGTGCCAATGCATCATAACACAAACGACGTAATATATGTAGTTTAACTTTTATTTTAAAGTACACTGACATTTTGGGATTTTAAACTGTGATCATCTGTGTTATGCGGTGTTCGCTAACACTGCTTTATGGTCCCAGTGAGGTAGGCCGTTTTATGTTTATAATCTTAATCTCCATGGCAAGAGCAACCCTCACGCCAGTAATATTGATTACCACCTGTGATTTTTTTCTTTTAATCTTACTTACATTAATGCTCGCCTAATAAACCATGATTAAGACAAGGGTAAACAAACCCGAATAGTTAGTTCAGATTTTTTCCCTAAAATTTGACATTTTGTCCTAGTTTTGGACCCCAAGTTATTGTTATTGTTATAATATTTCATGCAGACAAACATTCTGACCAAATTTGATGAAAATTGGATAAAAACTGTGGCCTTGAGCGTGTTCAAAAGCTAAGTTGTTGACGCAGCAAGATGGACGACGGACGCCTGACGACGGAAGAACGGGTATCAGAAAAGCTCAAATGGAGCACGTTGTGCTCAGGTGAGCTAAACAAATGTCCAGGCGCTAACTTTCCTTTGATACGTTTTGACGACAGTAGTGACGTCTTAAAAATTAATGTCCACATAGTATTTACAAGAAACAGATAGAGAAGTATTATTTCTATAAGAAGAAGTACACACAATTGTCATTGTAAATGAAAATAACTTTTAATCAAGAAAAGAAAAAGATCCGAAAAGTGTAAATTGTTCTCAAATGCAAGCAATGAATAGAATGAAGCTGATCTATTTTAAACATAACTACTAAAGCCATGACGTATTCTTAAAGATTATTTACGGCGTCTATAAAAGAAAGTAGTTACGTTATCAAACAATATTCACATGGTATTTGGGAAAGAATATTTTTATTTTAATATAAAAAAACAACCAAAACAACAACAACGACAAAACGTTCTTGTTGTTAAAATACAGCTGATATAAGGGAGACAATCCAATTAGTATTGTGTTAATGTAAGAGAAAAGTTCTTGTAGTAACTCTATAAAGATAATAAATAAAGGTGTTTTCTCAACATGTTGGTGGTTATTAACACTTGTTTGTAAATGCAAGGGAAATACCAATTTCTCAGTTTTGGTTTGTCACAACTGTCTCTAAACCTAAATAAAAATAGAACAACCGAAAAGGTTTGCTTAATCTGTGACTTCTCACATCCTTTCCAACACTTATGAGACATTTTTCTTGTCATATTTTTGCCAGTAATCCGGCATCATTACAACTTTCATTACTACATACAAGAAATGGAATGTAAAAACATAACATTCTACTAGGGGTACTTCTTCATAAGCCACTTAGGAAATATGTGACCTAACGAGACAAAGACACCAACATCGTCAGCAAGCATTTTGACAGGCCAATACACTCTCTGAAAATTGTCCAACAGAGGATGGCCAGAAATGAACACAGAAAGCAGTAAATTAATACAAACATTTTGCATGAAGTAGTAGGCAATCTAGTTGAACAGCCGAGATTGGAACCTGGTCAAATCCATTTAAACATCCCAAGCTGAAAAGCCCAGACTGGAGCCTGGTCAAATCAATTTAACCACCCATAGTTAAAGAGCCCAGACTGGAACACGGTCAAATTCATTTAAACACCCCAAGGTGAGCCGAGACTGGAACCTGGTCAAATCAATTTAAACACTCCAAGTTGAACAGGCGACACTGGAACCAGGTCAAATCCATATAAACACCCCAAGTTGAACAGCATAGACTATGACCTGGTCAAATCCATTTAAACACCCCAAGTTGAACGGCAAAGACTGGGACCTGGTAAAATCCATTTAAAAACCCCAAGTTAAACAGCCCAGACTGGAACCTGGTCAAATGAATTTAAATAACCATAGTTGAAAAACCCAGACTGGATCCTGGTCAAATTAATTTAAACAAACGAAGTAGAACAGCTCAGATCGGAACCTGGTCAAATCCACATAAACACCCCAAGTTGAACAGCATTGACTGGGACCTGGTAAAATACAATTAAACACCCCAAGTTGAAAAGCATAGACTGGAACCTGGTCCACTTAAACACCCCAAGTTGAACATCACAGACTGGATCCTGGTTCATTTAAACATCCATAGTTGAATAGCACAGAGTAGAACCTGGTCAAAGTTTTTTAAACACCCGAAGTTGAACTGCCCAGACTGGAACCAGTTTCAATTAAACACCCTAAGTTGAACAGAACAGAATATCACCTGTTCAATTTAAACACATCAAGATGAGGAGCACAGCCTGGAACCTGATCTATTTAAACACCCCAAGCTGAACAGCTGAGGTTGGAACCTGATCAAATCAATTTAAGCACCTGAAGTTTAACAGCCCAGACTGGAGCCTGGTAAAATCCATATAAACACCCCAAGTTGAACAGCATAGACTGGGACCTGGTAAAATCCATTTAATCACCCCCAAAATGAACAGCATAAATTGGGATCTGGTAAAATCCTTTTAAAAAACCCAAGTTAAACAGCCCAGACTGGAACTTGGTCAAATGCATTTAAATAACCATAGTTGAAAAGCCCAGACTGGAACATGATCAAATTAATTAAAACAAAAGAAGTTGAACATCCGAGACTGGAGCCTGGTAAAATCAATTTAAAAAACCAAAGTTGACCAGCATAAACTGGAACCTGGTCAGGTCCATATAAACACCCCATGTTGAACAGCCCGGACTGGAAACTAGTCAAATCCATATAAACAGCCCCAGTTGAACAGCATCGGCTGGGACCTGGTAAAATCCATTTAAACACCCATAGTTAAACAGCACAGAGTAAAACCTGGTCAAATTCATTTAAACACCCTAAATTGAGCAGCCCATACTGGAACCTGGTCCATTTGAACACCCCAAGTTGAACATGACAGACGGAACCTGATGCATTTAAACACCCTAAGTTGAACAACGTAGACTGGAACCTGGTCCAGTTAGACACACCATAATTATGTGGATATACTTTGTTATGTGGAAGCGTTCCATTAATACAACAACCATCTCCTGATGTGGCACAGTAGCAGTTGTATATGCTGCATCTCACAACTGTTAGAAAATGGGCAGATTACCTTTATAAGGAAACAACGTTTAATTTTAAACAATTACGGCGTGTTCATCTGGTTTACACGATGTGCTATGCACCTAGAAAATATGACACCTCGGTCAATAATGATTTCGCAATGCATATAACCATTACACATATGTATCACCACGTGAATATAAATACAATTGTCACTGTGTGCGTTCGATTGGAATAGAAACAAAAATAATATAAAAAAAAAAAAAAACAAGCAAAAGAGCAATAGGGTTGTTTTCTGAAAAGCATTGGTCCTAAAATCCGTCCGCATTCAATGAAACCACATAATACTTAATGAATAACCATGACACAAAGCAAATGTGATAATCCCTTGCCATGTCAATGATAATACTGTTATAACATGTAATAATGAACTGTAATACCTAAAAGTATCTGACTATGATTTCCTGAACTCCATCTTCAATGAACGACAAAAATAATAAGAATAAAAAGAATAAGAATAAAAATGACAGGGTCCAAATATGCTAATCACAGACTAAGTAGTCAGAGGAGTTACACATCGCCGACTCTACCGCTACGTCACGGGCGACCCCCTTATGTAAAAAGTCAAATTTAACTATCAATAAACATAATTAAAAACCTCGTCATTGTTTCCCATTAAATCCGTATCCCTATATGCAACTCCACGGCACCCTACAACAGGATTTGAATGCCATTTGTGGGTACATCGGATACTCAGATTAAAGATCTGCACACCTGTAGTATGCTACTAGTTCTACCAAGATAAGGGGGTATTCCTCCATGAAAAGAAGCTGCATATAACCAATATAACCGTTATTGCGCTGCTTTGATATACATCTGAAATACAATGTGATAGCCTCAATTACTATGCATACCTAGATAGTGTACAGTGACCCTACACATGGATCCAAGTCACGGCCTGCTGAAATACAGACAACCAGATAGCTTCTATCACGATATATAGCTAGATATTGTACAGTGATCCTACACATGGATCCAAGTCACAGCCTGCTGAAATACAGACAACCAGATAGCTTCTATCACGATATATACCTAGATATTGTACAGTGATCCTACACATGGATCCAAGTCACAGCCTGCTGAAATACAGACAACCAGATAGCTTCTATCATAATATATACCTAGATATTGTACAGTGATCCTACACATGTATCCAAGTCACAGCCTGCTGAAATACAGACAACCAGATAGCCTCTATCATGATATATACCTAGATATTGTACCGGTATTCTGCACATGAATCCAAGTCACACTCTGCTGAAATACAGACAACCAGATAGCTTCTATCATGATATATACCTAGAAATTGTACAGAGATCCTACATATAGATCCAAGTCACAGCCTGCTGAAATACAGACAACCAGATAGCTTCTATCATGATATATACCTAGAAATTGTACAGAGATCCTACATATAGATCCAAGTCACAGCCTGCTGAACTACAGACAACCAGATAGCCTCTATCATGATATATACCTAGAAATTGTACAGAGATCCTACATATAGATCCAAGTCACAGCCTGCTGAAATACAGACAACCAGATAGCCTTGATTATGCTATATACCTCCATATCGTACGGATAGTTTCAACTGTACATATCCATGTTGTTTATAACTGTGACATCAATTAAAGTAGCTTTGGGTGAGGACCATTGACTGACTGTTGGGAATGTTGGAGACAATGCATCATTGTATACTGATGTCATAACACAATTAGAGATTAAGGGTCTGGGATTTCGGCACTGTCACATCAAGACTACTTGCCCGTCCTGACTCCATTTGACCGTTTTTTTCCTAAAAATCAAATTCCACTAAAGGGCATACACTAAAATTCATCATAACAGCTTCTACCAGCACCCAAGACAACTAAGTGCTATGAGGTTGTAAAAATACACCAATCGGGTGAGTGGATATCTAGACACAGACGATGTTTATATAACTCTGGTGTTTAGGAAAATATGTCAGTTGTGTTTTTTTCTTGACGTCGATCCCACGTTGTAAGTGCGTCGATGTGTGGAGATAAAAGATACATGGTCTGTTTGTAAAGAGTGGCATTGTGTAACCCTTGCATGTTTTTGTTTATAAATAACGAAGTGTACAAATGTCTGGCGGCAATGCTCGTATCAACAAATCTATAAGACAGTATGGGGGAGACAGTAGAACACAGATGTACGTTAAAATGACTTCAAAACATCATTTAATTATTAAATCATGCTTCATATATGAATGATAATTACATTCTTTTTTAAATATGCCACGAATTTGGAGCATAATTGCATTTTACATTGTGTCTAGTAAAATCTATGTACTCAGCATTTCGCCCATTTGTATTCTGGTTTGTTTGTTTATTATGTGTATTGTCCCATCATTAGTAGTTCAATTATCTGGAGACTGTGTCAACTTGAAGCAGAATCATTGCTGCCTTCATTGTGCATAGCATGCTGTGAACACTTGGCATGATACTGACCAACCAGTCGTGGAACTACCCTTAAATTGATCGCTATCTATGTACCTATACCACTACCATTTTACTGACTTGGCCATGTAAGAATGTTTTTCTACTATAAAAATAACACAATGTAGGGAATGCCATCGCATTCCTGTTTGGCAAGCAGGGAAGCGACACGTCATTTTTTAGACAAATTTGGCTCGAATAAATAACGAGGCACCAATCGTCAAAAGCTACCTCTGAGATTTTGAGTGTTGGTATATTTTACTTACAAGAACCAGAAGACATCTCGATTTGATATGTTGTAGATTCTACCATGGCATGACACCCTATTTTAACCTCACTGCCGTTCCATATGGCCACCATCATGTTTATCTCAAATACAAGATTTCTATCGTGCTCAGATCATTGTCAACCTCTAAAATAGACAACTATCAAAAGAAATAAAAAAATCAAGTCATTGAAAAAAAGTTACCATCATCCAATAATACTAGAACAGACATTATCCATTATTACTAGAAGTTACAATTACCAATATATTTGAAAAGTTATCATTACCAAATCAATACTGGAATTATTATTATCCATCAATAATACAACTATCATTAACCGCCAATAATAAAAGTATCATAGCCCAACTGGAAGTATTATTGCCCATCAATACTGGAAGTATCATTATCCATCAATACTAGAAGTATCCTTATCTATCAATACTGGAAGTATAATTATCCATTAATACTGGAAGTATCACTGCCCATCAACACTGAAAGTATCAATATTTATCAATACTAGAATATCATTATCCATCAATACTGGAAGTATCATTGCCCATCAATACTGGAAGTATCATTACCCATCAATACTGGAAGTATCATTACCCATCAATACTGGAAGTATCTTTACCCATCAATACTAGAAGTATCATTATCCATCAATACTGGAAGTGTCATTGCCCATCAATACTGGAAGTACAAGTATCCATCAATACTGGAAGTACAATTATCCATTAATAGTAGAAGTACAATTATCCATCAATACTGGAAGTGTCATTGCCCATAAATACTGGAAGTACAATTATCCATCAATACTGGAAGTACAATTATCCATCAATACCGGAAATGTCATTGCCCATCAATACTGGAAGTGTCATTACCCATCAATACTGGAAGTGTCATTGGCCATCAATACTAGAAGTTTCATTATCCATCAATACCGGAAGTATCATTGCCCATCAATACTGGAAGTATCATTATCCATCAATACTGGAAGTATCATTGCCCATCAATACTGGAAGTATCATTACCCATCAATACTGGAAGTGACATTGCCCATCAATACTAGAAGTATCATTATCCATCAATACTGGAAGTGTCATTACCCATCAATACTGGAAGTATCATTACCCATCAATACTAGAAGTATCATTACCCATTAATACTGGAAGTGTCATTGCCCATCAATACTTGAAATACAATTACCCATCAATATTAGAAGTATCATTACCTATCAATACTCTAAGTATCATTGAACATCAATAAAGGAAACATCATTATTCATCAATATTAGAAGTATCACTAAACATTTATACTAGAAGTATCATTATCCATCAATACTCTAAGTATCATTAAACATCGATAAAGGAAATATCATTATTCATCAATACTAGAAGTATCACTAAGTAGAAGTATCAGTATCCATCAATACTGGAAGTATCATTATCCATCAATACTGGAAATAGCATTATCCATCAATACTGGAAGTATCATTACCCATCAATACTGGAAGTATAATTACCCATCAATGCTGGAAGTATCATTACCCATCAATACTGGAAGTATCATTACCCATCAATGCTGGAAGTAGCTTTATACATTAATTATGGAAGTATCATTGCCCATCAATACTGAAAGTATCATTGCCCATCAATATTGGAAGTTTGAAAACACATCAATACTGGAAGTATCGCTACCCATCAATACTGTAAGTATAATTATTCATAAATACTGGAAGTACCAATACCCATCAATACTGGAAGTACCATTACATATCAATACTGGAAGTACCATACCCATTAATACTGGAAATAGCATTATCCGCCAATACAGGAACATCATCATCCATCAATACTGAAAGTATAGTTTCCCATCAATACTGGAAGTATCAATACCCATCAATACTGGAAGTATCATTACATATCAATACTGGAAGTACCATACCCATTAATACTGGAAATAGCATTATCCGCCAATACAGGAACATCATCATCCATCAATACTGGAAGTATAGATACCCATCAATACTGGAAGTATCATTACCCATCAATACTGGAAGTACCATTATCCATCAATACTGGAATTACCATTACCCATCAATACTGGAAGTATCATTACCCATTAATACTAGAAGTATCATTACCATTAACACAAGACATATCAATATCCATCAATACTAGAAGTTCCATAACCCATCAATACTGGAAGTATCATTATCCATCAATACTGGAACATCATTATCCATCAATACTGGAAGTATAGTTTCCCATCAATACTGGAAGTATTATTACCCATCAGTACTAGAAGTATCATTACAATCAATACTAGAAGTATCATTACCCTTCAATACTAGAAGTATCATGACCCATTAATAGTAGAAGTATCATTACCTATTAATACTAGAAGTATCATTACCATTAACACAAGACATATCAATATCCATCAATACTAGAAGTTCCATAACCCATCAATACTGGAAGTATCATTACCCATCAATACTGGAAATATTCTTACCCAATAATACTGGAAGTGTCATTACCCATCAATACTGGAAGCATCATTACCCAATAATACTTTAAGTGTCATTATTCATCATTACTTGAAGTATCATTATCCATCAATACTGGAAGTACCATTAAACTTCAATACTGGAAGAATCATTACCCATCAATACTAGAAGTGACATAACCCATCAATACTGGCAGTATCATTACCCATCAATACTGGAAATATCTTGAAGGTTCTCGCCCTGACCAGGACTCAAACACAAGTTGTGAGGGGCTTATGAGTTCAGGTCAGTGACTCGAACCACTCAGCCACAACCACCTCACGCCCCCAACCACCATGGAACAGCGGCTCTTTTGTGCACTGTTAAGCATAAACTGTATTAACTATGTAATAATTAGATATGCCAGATTTTTACATTTGTCTTTAGGTACAAACAAGACAGATGCCTATTCAGAAGACATGTTTGTTGTCTTAAATTTGGTCCAATGGACCATACTTCTCCACTTTATATAGGAAACTTCCTCCGTTCAGAAACATCCAGCTGACTTATTTTACCGGTAATCAGAAAGGATTTTTTGTTACATCGCAAATAAAATCGAACACAATTGTGGTCATATTGGCGACGTTCGGCTAATTACTGGTGAAGGAAAACACCCGAAATAATAAAGGTAGAACCACTGGTGCACCTCAGATTAGGTGGAAAACCTAACCACATGAAATTTCCCGCCCCGACCTCGAACCCAGGCTGTGAGGGGCTGAAGAGTTTCCAGTCAGTGTCACTAACTGCTCGGCCACTGGCTCCTCCAAAGGATTAGTGTATTTACGAATGAAGTATCTAATTTAAAATAAAACAGAAGGTTTTATTTCCTTTGGACATTTGTGCTTATAACCCCTTGGTCCCAATGGCTTGATAACCTAATCAGGGTTCCAGATAAGAATTTTAGCTGAATGAGTGAAACTTCCTAAGATAATACAAAATGAGGAGTGTTTCGGTTGTGTGTTGTTTTCTGTACTTTGTATGTGCTTTCTGACCAAGTTTGGTGAAGATTGGGCTAAACATGTGGTCTCTAGTGCGTTCACAACTTTCTTTACTAACATTTTTTAATTTGTCCTAGTTGTTGATCCCCAGGTGACCCAATAAAGAACCTATCCAAGATTTCATGCGGACAAACATTCTGACCAAGTTTGAAAAAACATGGGATAAAAACTGACGAAGGGGTTAAATGAGCTAATAAGTCAATATATATCTGCATTTTTTCTCAGATTTGTTTTTATCACTATGCAATTTTGCATAATGGGTAAATTGTAAATACCGGGATGTTTGGAAAACAGAATACCACAACATCCCTTCTTGTTACAGGTGAGTATCTATCATTTCGTTGGACTTCAATGGCATAACTCATGTTTATGGCATAAGGTGTACAAAGGCTCATACATGAGTTATATAGCTAACCGACCAGTAACGTATGTTGTAACAGGTAAGGATCTACCATTTCTTTAGATTAAGGGTGTCCCTCATGTAAACCGAAGCAAAATGTTTAATTGAATAAAATAAATAAAACAATGTACGGTGTGAATTTAAACAAGAACAAAGTTAAACAGCCAAGTAATAAGTCAGAAGTTTCAAAATATACAAACACAATGAATGTTATTGTGTTTATTCTAAAAGAGCAATTTTCATTATAATATATCGATCAAATGAGGGGCACATGGGGCCATGTTCCATTGTTGCTGGTTTGTTACTCTTCTGTGTGCACAGCCTCTTATTACATGGGTTTAAGCCTTTTATTTATAGTTCATCAGAGGATACAAATAGAAGTTTTGATCTTGGGAAATGTGGCATTAAATAAAGAAAATATCCTCTACGTACCAAAAAATCAGAAAAACAAAACATTTAAGGCGCTGTGTGAAGGTATTCACAACACCCATATTACTAAAATATAGAAAACTACTCCAAAATATAAAAAAATCCCCAATAATGTTCAACCACCTCTCAAACATGCCTCATCATATAATATCTATAAACATGAATATAGTTTGACCCAATAAGGTGCTTTACAAAAATACGGTAATATTTTAACATAACTTTAGTATAAAAGGGATACTTCACCAGCCCCTCTCAGAGTCGAACTGAGGAACCAGTCCTGTTTGATTAACAACACAATATAAAGTGCTGGCTCATCCAATAAGGGCTACATTGGTAATTCCCATCTATACCAAATTACATTTAAAATTGTAGAACCCCTCATGCGGGATGTGCAAACTTAAATAGTTAACTCGGCTTGCCAGGATCAGCCTCGTACCTGGCTCCAAACAGAAGGTGGGGATTGGTCCCATGCACGTTGGTAGGGTCTGATTGGAAGAAATATATACTAGTTTAATTAATAATACAGAATGATTAATAATACAGAATGAATTATACATAAAACATCATTTGGTGGCCCGGCTTGCCCAGATCAACCCCTGACTTCGCAGACGGGGGAGTTGGTAGGGCATGGTAGGCATACTGAACTTTTATATTTATACAACTACAAATTACTGCCCAGCTTAGCCCTCAGCCATGTACCCATACTAATTCTATGTAGGTCCAGGGCTGTGGTAAGTTGGTAGGGCCTGATAGGCTACAGAGTATTTATATACTTTTGTAAACATACAAATTTAAACCACATCCCGCAGAAGGGGGCACAAGAATTGATGAGGCATGATAGGGAGGGATGATAGAGGCCCTGGTTAAGCTAACCATTTCATGGACCCCCAGAACACGGTTCACCGTCCGACGATATCAGGATGCCTTTGAACGTATAGGAACAATAACACTATAATAATTTAGTCCATAGCAACTAATCTTAAAAATATGGAGAAATAGTAACCCAATATAAAAATAAATCACCATACTGAAAACATCTTTCCTTAAACTACTTCCTTTTCAGGGCTGGTTAATACCTCTGCTTAATCAATTGTCAAATGTGGTTAAAGTCTCAGCTCTGCTACTTGTTTCTCTCTATCGTGTTGTTTTTATCCGTTATAAAACTATTCTCCTCTGGTATATTGTTGAAATGGACAAGAAAAAAAATGTCAATAAGTGGTATAATAAAAACAAAATTCCATATATTAACCTGTCTATACTATCTAATATATATCATATATTTCTAAAAATATGTTTTGACATCTTGACAGAGTGAGCCATGGACTAAATAAATAGATCACACCTCTTTCAAATGAAAAAAAAAACTCACTATAAAAAACACATGACGCTGGTTCTACCCAGGAACAACTTTGTAACCCTTTTACGACTCAATAACATACCTTTATCTATATTTATTGATGTCACCGGTGCTTCATGTCTTGTTTACATGTATAATGTACTATAGTCCGTTTTGTTATTGTCCGTCTCAGTATTATTGGGTAGTTTGAGACCTATAGTCTGTATGTCCTCCGTAAGGTCCGTGCATCTGTCTGGGTCTGTTCTGCGTGATGCACGATGTGGCGAAACTTGTAAAACCTGTTTTTGTCCTTCTGTATGTCTTCATATATGTTAATCGTGAGAGTGAGATTTTGTACGAGAGTTGGGAGTTTTCTTTTCAAATCTTAAAACCACATTCATTCATTCTACCCGCCTCTCACCATACGACAACAGATACTTCGTTTTTTTATACTGTTAGTTTTGCAATAAACTAATATAGTACCAGTTCTGTTTGGTAAGTTAAGTAGACCCATTATTTCAATTAGTAAAATGATGTATTATGTATTTAACTTGTATTGTTTGAATTGGTCTATTTCTACTTTGCAATGTGTGAATATTTGCATTGTTAAATAATGAATTGGTATATTTTAGCCAACTATGGCAGTGTTTGATAAGTGTCTGTATTATGGATATATTTTAATTACAGGTTCTTGTGTATGTAATAAAATACTAAACCATATACGGACTGGTCAAGTCAATTTGCCCACCACGACCCGTAACATTGTTTATTGATCAATATAATTTAAACAAGGGGATTATAAAATCAACTATGATATTGTTATTACAAGCTGTTAAATTATTCTTAATAAATTGAAAAATGTGTCAATATGAGTACCCAAACCTAAACAAGGAGCATGTATTGCATCTAATAAACGATAAATAAACCAAAATACATAGTATTGCTAACACAAAATGGGATAGTTATACAATTTGTATCTTGTTAAAATGTACCTATGAATTAAATATATTCTAAATAATATGTTTTATTCAAAATAGTTTAATAGAATACAGTTTATACTTCCCTGCATCTTCCACTAACACAGACCTGTGGGGTGGAAACGTTTTAGGTCACAGAATCCGCAGAAAATAAGACACTTCTATTCACAAGAAAGGCACCCCGTCGAAGTTAACAAACACACGAAAAAAACCCTAAAAACATCGCCCCTCCCCAACACGGTTAGAACAGCATACATGTCTATTAAACCGAATTTAACCCAGATCGGCAAAAGTGGCCTGTACAAAATGGCGAAACATCGAGAAAGGAAGTGGATTATACTCAAAATATTTAAGTGCAATTAATATAACACAATTGAAGTGTTACTTACTACTAAAGTATTAACTACTGCTACTAGTAAGTAGGGTATGTACCTACCTGTCTCTGCGGGGACCTTCTTCTGTGGTTATACTTGTAGAGCAGTGCTGTCTACGTTTTGAGATCTTTAGGAATGACTGCTCTCTCCGACAATCCAGTCTATTTATAGACCGGGGCCCTGCGTAGTCTGCGGGTCCAGTCAGTCCCGGTCTCAGTTTCGGTCCCAGTCTGTTAGCTGTCCACTACACAATTAATAACAACTAATCTGTCCTATGCATATTAAGTATTATTTACATTTTTATAATAGTTACGTCACTATTATTAGTAGGATATATTAGGGCGTTACGCTAACTCAATACAATGTGAATGTTATATGGTATAGAGGCTACATTTACCGTGTTGTCGGCATGCATATTCTGATCAGGCGGGGGTCGCCGCACGGGGTAGTCGGACGGCTGAGGCATCTAGTGGGGAATTTCGCCAAATCTACTCTTATGCATCATAATACTATCGCCTGACCTCAGAGGGACATGGGATGGGATGGGATTTGCCGGCATTTTTGCCGATACTGTGCAGCGACATTTATATCATTATAGCACAGGGGCACTGATAAGGTGCCCAGGGACTGAACCCGGCCGGTCCATTATGCTGATACCGACGAGTCAGGCGTAATGATGTCCAATTAGCCCTGAGCGTTAGTAGGGAAGCCACTACTATCGACTTTAAAGTTTTTGGTTTGACCCGGTCTGGGTTCGATCCCGCGACCTCCCGATCCGCAAGCCGAGGCTCTACCAATTGAGCAAATTTCGGCCAGTAAGGGCATAGGCCTGTCCATATATTTAATAAGATAAAACATATCTACATTTTTTTTTCAAATATTTGCTATAAATAGCTCCGTCTCTCCTATTTAAAATATATATAAAGCTTAATAAATAATCTGATTCTTTTGGGAATGGGAGACAACCTTTGTAATTGTCAACTTTGGTAGATATGTCTCCCTTCCCGACTTGTTCTCGATCATTCTTGTTGCTTTCTTTGAATTCTTATAGCTCTGTTTCTACGGTGCGTGTGGACGATAGAAAGATATATATTTAATAAATTAATCACATACCAGAGACCACGTAAAAAAATAACAGTCTCGTCGTCCACATGCTCAACAGTATGTTCTATTTGCTCTTATAGGTTGTAACGATTAAATAAAAATCATGACATGCCCGAAATTCTGGTAATATTGGGAACATGTTTATATTATATATAAAATATTCTATGTAAATTGTTGAATTTTTTATTCCAACATTATTTTAAAAAGGTCCTAACAGGTGCCTATGCATGAGAACACAAACGACGTAATATATGTAGTTTAACTTTTATTTTGAAGTGCACTGACATTTTGGGGATTTTAAACTGTGGTGTTCGCTAACACTGCTTTATGGTCCCAGTGACGTAGGCATTTTTATTTTGATAATCCTAATCTTCACGGGAAGAGTAACCCTCACGCCATTTATATTGATTACCTCCTGTGATATTTTCTTTCAATCTTCCTGACATTAATGCTCGCCTAATAAACCATGACTAAGACAAGGGTAAACAAACCCGAATAGTTAGTTCAGATTTTTCCCTAAAATTTGACATTTTGTCCTAGTTTTGGACCCCAAGTTATTGTTATTGTTACAATATTTCATGCAGACAAACATTCTGACCAAGTTTGATGAAAATTGGATAAAAACTGTGGCCTTTAGCGTGTTCAAAAGATAAATTGTTGACGCCGCAAGATGGACGACGGACGCCTGACGACGGAAGAAAGGGTATCAGAAAGCTCACATTGCGCACGTTGTGCTCAGGTGAGCTAAACAAATGTCCAGGCGCTGACCTTTCCTTTGATACGTTTTGACGACAGTAGTGACCTCTTAAAAAGTAATGTCCACATAGTATTACAAGAAACAGATAGAGAAGTATTATTTCTATAAGAAGAAGTACACACAATTGTCATTGTAAATGAAATTAACTTTTAATCAAGAAAAGAAAAAGATCCGAAAAGTGTAAATTGTTCTCAAATGCAAGCAATGAATAGAATGAAGCTGACATATTTTAAACATAACTACTAAAGCCATGACGTATTCTTAAAGATTATTTACGGCGTCAATAAAAGAAAGTAGTTACGTTATCAAACAATATTCACATGGTATTTGGGAAAAAATAGTTTTATTTTAATATAAAAAAACAACCAAAAACAACAACAACGACAAAACGTTCTTGTTGTTAAAATACAGCTGGCATAAGGGAGACAATCCAAATAGTCTTGTGTTAATGTAAGGGAGAACTTCTTGTAGTAACTCTTCTTTTTGGAGGGTATATGATGAATAACATAACGATAATAAATAAAGGTGTTTTTTCAACATGTTGGTGGTTATTAACACTTGTTTGTAAATGCAAGGGAAATACCAATTTCTCTGTTTTGGTTTGTCACTAAACCTAAATAAAAATAGAACAACAGAAACAGTTTGCTTAATCTGTGACTTCTCACATCCTTTCCAACACTTATAAGGCATTTTTCTTGTCATATTTATTTGCCAGTAATCCGGCATCATTACAACTTTCATTACTACATACAAGAAATGGTAAAAACATAACATTCTACTAGGGATACTTCTTCATAAGCCACTTAGGAGATATGTGACCTAACGAGACGAGGACACCAACATCGTCAGCAAGCATTTTGACTGGCCAATACACTCTCTGAAAATTGTCCAACAGAGGATGGCCAGAAATGAACACAGAAAGCAGTAAATTAATACAAACCGGACTGGAAACTAGTCAAATCCATATAAACACCCCCAGTTGAACAGCATCGACTGGGACCAGGTAAAATCCATTTAAACACGCATAGTTAAACAGCACTGAGTAAAACTTGGTCAAATTCATTTAATCACCCTAAATTAAGCAGCCCAGACTGGAAGCTGATCCATTTGAACACCCCAAGTTGAACATGACAGACTGGAACCTGGTCCATTTAAACACCCCATAATTATGTGGATATACTTTGTAATGTGGAAGCGTCCCACTAATACAACAACCATCACCTGATGTAGCACAGTAGCAGTTGTATATGCTGCATCTCCCAACTGTTAGAAAATGGGCAGATTACCCTTATTAGGAAACAACGTTTAATTTTAAACAATTACGGCTTGTTCATCTGGCTTACACGATGTGCTATGCACCTAGAAAATATGACACCGCGGCCAATAATGATTTCGCAATGCATATAACCATTACACATATGTATCACCACATAAATATAAATACAATTGCCTCAGTCACTGTGTGCGTTCGATTAAAATAGAAACAAAAATGATAAAAACAAGCAAAAGATCAATAGGGTTGTTTTATGAAAGGCATTGGTCCTAAAATCAGTCCGCATTCAATGGAACCACATGATACTTAATGAATAACCATGACACAAAGCAAATGTGATAATCCCTTGCCATGTCAATGATAATACTGTAATAACATGTAATAATGAACTGAAATACTTAAAAGTATCTGACTATGATTTCCTGAACTCCATCTTCAATGAACGACAAAAATAATAAGAATAAAAATAATAAGAATAAAAATGACAGGGGCCAAATATGCTAATCACACATGCTATATTTTTTTCTTTTTCTATGGTTAATAGTATAAACATGTAATAGTGAACTTCTTCAATAAGGCAACTAAAACTTGTTAAAAGAACAAACGCCGGTATAACATTTTAAAAAATGATGACTGTCATAACAGACATCATCCTGCCACTATCATACCTAGCTTGATGTACTGATAAGGATGGATCACTGACTTGAAACCAGGATTATATTATAGATTTAAGAGATAATGTTTGTTTCAGTCCGTGTATTAATGCACATGACTGAACAGTAACATGAAATAAATTGTTTCTGTTTTTGAAATATATTGCATAGACCAATTATGTCCATTACCGCAACGTCCAGTTTTTTGGTGTAGGAACACCCCAGACACATGTCTAGGTAGAACCAACGGTGCACTGTAAATCAGCTGAAAGACCTTCCCACATTAAGTCCTTCGTCCCGTGCGGGACTCGAACCTTCGCTGTGAAAGACTAAGTAGTCAGAGGAGTTACAAATCGCCGAATCTACCACTACGCCACGGGCGACCCCCTTATGTAAAAAGTCAAAATTAACTAACAATAAACATAATTAAAAAACCTCGTCATTGTTTCCCATTAAATCTGTATCCCTATATGCAACTCCACGGCACCCTACAACAGGATTTGAATGTCATTTGTGGGTACATCGAATACTCAGATTAAAGATCTGCTCACGTGTAGTATGCCAATGGTTCTACCCAGATAAGGGGGTATTCCTCCATGAAAAGAAGCTGCATATAACCAATATAACCGTTATTGCGCTGGTTTGATATACATCTGAAATACAATGTGATAGCCTCAATTACTATACATACCTAGATATTGTAAAGTGATCCTACACATGGATCCAAGTCACAGCCTGCTGAAATACAGACAACCAGATAGCCTCTATCATTATATATAACTATATATTGTACAGTGATCCTACACATGGATCCAAGTCACAGCCTGCTGAAATACAGACAACCGGATAGCCTCTATCATGATATATAGCGAGATATTGTACAGTGATCCTACACATGGATCCAAGTCACATACTCCTGAAATACAGACAACCAGATAGCCTCTATCATTATATATAACTATATATTGTACAGTGATCCTACACATGGATCCAAGTCACAGCCTGCTGAAATACAGACAACCAGATAGCTTCTATCACGATATATTCCTAGATATTGTACAGTGATCCTACACATGGATCCAAGTCACAGCCTGCTGAAATACAGACAACCAGATAGCTTCTATCATGATATATACCTAGATATTGTACAGTGATCCTACACATGGATCCAAGTCACAGCCTGCTGAAATACAGACAACCAGATAGCTTGATCATGCTATATACCTCCATATCGTACATATAGTTTCAACTGTACATAACCATGTTGTTTATAACATCAATTTGTGACATCAATTTAAGTAGCTTTGGGTGAGGACCATTGACTGACTGTTGGGACTGTTTGAGACAATGCGTCATTGTATACTGATGTCATAACACAATTATAGATTAACAGTCTGGGATTTCGGCAACTGTCACATCATGACTACTTGCCCGTCCTGACTCCATTTGGCCGTTTTTTTCCTAAAAATCAAATTTCACTAAAGGGCATCCACTAAAATTATTTATAACAGCTTCTACCAGCAACCAAGACAACTAAGTGGTATGAGGATCTAAAAATACACCAATCGGGTGAGTGGATATCTAGACACAAACGATGTTTATATAACTCTGGTGTTTAGGAAAATATATATTTCAGTTGTGCTTTTTTCTTGACGTCGATCCCACGTTGTAAGTGTGTCGATGTGTGGAGATAAAAGATACATGGTCTGTTTGTAACCCTTGCATGTTTTTGTTTATAAATAACGAAGTGTACAAATGTCTGGGGGATATACTCGTATCAACAAATCTATAAGACAGTATGTGGGTAGACAGTAGAACACAGTTGTACATGTACTAAGGCCTACAACTTAAAATGACTTCATAAACATCATTTAA
This sequence comes from Sinonovacula constricta, assembly GCA_007844125.1. Classification (NCBI taxonomy): domain Eukaryota; kingdom Metazoa; phylum Mollusca; class Bivalvia; order Cardiida; family Solecurtidae; genus Sinonovacula; species Sinonovacula constricta. The sequence goes on along the minus strand of CM017573.1, from coordinate 30,234,539 downwards.
TTAATAAATCATACTTCATATATTGTTGCATTTGAAAAAAAGATAATTACATACTTTTTTTAAATATGCCATTAATTTGGAGCATAATTGCATTTTACATTATGTCTAGTACAATCTATGTACTCAGGATTTCGCCCATTTGTCTTCTGGCTTGTTGGTTTATTAGGTGTATTGTCCCATCATTAGTAGTTCTAGGTGTCAACTTGATGCAGAAGCATTGCTGCCTTCATTGTGCATAGCATGCTGTGAACACCTGGCATGATACCACACCCAGTTACGTTATTCTGACACTGACCAACCAGTCGTGGAACTACCCTTAAGTTGATCGCTATCTATGTAGCTATACCACTACCATTTTAATGAGTTGAGAATGTAAGATTGTTTTTCTACTACAAAAATAACACAATGTAGGGAATGCCATCGCATTTCTGTTTGACAAGCAGGGAACAGACACGTCACATTTTAGACAACATCTGGCTCGAATAAAAACCGACGCAACAAATGTCAAAATCTACCTCTGAGATTTTAAGTGTAGGTATATTTTACTAACAAGAACCAGAAGACATCTCTACTTGATATGTTGTAGATTCTACCATGGCATGACACTCTATATTAACCTCGATGCCGTCCCATATTGCCGCCATCATGTTTATCTCAAATACAAGATTTCTATCGTGCTCAGATCATTGTCAACATCTAAAAACAAAACAACTGTCAAAAGAAACAAAAAAAAAATCATGTCATTAAAAAAAAGTTACCATCATCTTATAATACTAGAACAGACATTATCCATAATTACTAGAAGTTACAATTACCAATAATTTAAAAAAGATATCATTACCAAATCAATACTGGAATTATTATTATCCGTCAATACTACACCAATCATTAACTGCCATTAATAAAACTATCATTGCCCATCAATACTGGAAGTATAATTATCCATCAATACTGGAGGTATCAGTAACCAAAAATACTGGAAGTATGATTGCCCATCAATACTGGAAGTATCATTATCAATCAATAAAAGAAGTATCATAATCCATCAATAACGGAAGTATCATTATCCATTAAAACTGGAAGCATCATTGCCCATCAATACTGGAAGTATCATTATCAATCAATACTAGAAGTATCATTATCCATTAATACTGGAAGTATCATTGCCCATTAATACTGGAAGTATGAACATCCATCAATACTGGAAGTATCATTATCCATCAATACTAGAAGTATCATTATCCATCAATACTGGAAGTATCATTATCCATCAATACTGGAAGTATGAACAGCCATCAATACTGGAAGTATCATTATCAATCAATACTAGAAGTTTCATTACCCATCAATAACGGAAGTATAATTATCCATCAATACTGGAAGTATCATTACCTATCAATACTGGAAGTATGAACATCCATCAATACTGAAAGTACCATAACCAATCAATACTGGAAGTATCATTACCCATCAATACTAGATGTATCATTATACATCAATACTGGAAGTATCATTATCATTAATACTGGAAGTATTACTAACCATCAACACTAGAAGTACCATTACAATAAAACACCTGAAGTATCATTGTCTATCAATAATGAAAATAGTATTACCCATTAATACTGGAAGTAGCCATAGCCATCAATACTCTAAGTTTAACACATCAACACTGGAAGCACAATTACCCATCAATATTAGAAGTATCATTACCCATCAATACTAGAAGTGCAATTAACTATCAAGACTAGAAGTATCATTACCCATCAATACTGGAAGTAACATTATCCATCAATATGGGAAGTATCATTACCGATCAATACTAGAAGTATCGTCACCCATCAATAGTATACGTTAAGCATTTGTGCCTATCAATACTGGAAGTATCAGGACAAATCAATCGTGAAAGCATTATTGCTAATCAATACTGGGAGTACCATAACCCATCAATACTGGAAGTGTCATCACACATCAATACTGGAAGTATCATTGCCCATCAATACTGGAAGTATCATCACCCGTCAATACTGGAAGTATCATCACCCGTCAATACTGGAAGTATCATCACCCATCAATACTGGAAGTATCATCACCCATCAATACTGGAAGTGTCATCACCCATCAATACTGGAAGTGTCATTACCCATCAATACTGGAAGTATCATCACCCGTCAATACAGGAAGTGTCATCACCCATCAATACTGGAAGTGTCATCACCCGTCAATACTGGAAGTATCATTACCCATCAATACTGGAAGTATCATTACCCATCAATACTGGAAGTATCATTACCCATCAATACTGGAAGTGTCATCACCCATCAATACTGGAAGTATCATTACCCATCAATACTGGAAGTATCATTACCCATCAATACTGGAAGTATCATTACCCATCAATACTGGAAGTATCATTACCCATCAATACTGGAAGTATCATTACCCATCAATACTGGAAGTATCATTACCCATCAATACTGGAAGTATCATTGCCCATCAATACTGGAAGTGTCATCACCCATCAATACTGGAAGTGTCATCACCCGTCAATACTGGAAGTATCATTACCCATCAATACTGGAAGTATCATTACCCATCAATACTGGAAGTATCATTACCCATCAATACTGGAAGTGTCATCACCCATCAATACTGGAAGTATCATTACCCATCAATACTCGAAGTATCATTACCCATCAATACTGGAAGTATCATTACACATCAATACCGGAAGTATCATTACCCATTAATACTGGAAGTATCATTAACCATCAATACTGGAAGTGTCATCACCCATCAATACTGGAAGTATCATTTCCCATCAATACTGGCAGTTTCATTACCCATCAATACTGGCAGTTTCATTTCCCATCAATACTGGCAGTTTCATCACCCATCAATACTGGAAGTGTCATTACCCATCAATACTGGCAGTATCATTACCCATCAATACTGGCAGTATCATCACCCATCAATACTGGCAGTATCATTACCCATCAATACTGGCAGTATCATCACCCATCAATACTGGAAGTATCATTACCCATCAATACTGGCAGTTTCATTACCCATCAATACTGGCAGTTTCATTTCGCATCAATACTGGCAGTTTCATCACCCATCAATACTGGAAGTGTCATCACCCATCAATACTGGAAGTGTCATCACCCATCAATACTGGCAGTTTCATTACCCATCAATACTGGAAGTATCATCACCCATCAATACTGGAAGTATCATCACCCATCAATACTGGAAGTGTCATCACCCGTCAATACTGGAAGTGTCATCACCCGTCAATACTGGAAGTATCATCACCCATCAATACTGGAAGTATCATTACCCATCAATACTGGAAGTATCATTACCCATCAATACTGGAAGTGTCATAACCCATCAATACTGGAAGTATCATTACCCATCAATACTGGAAGTATCATTACCCATCAATACTGGAAGTATCATTACCCATCAATACTGGAAGTATCATTACCCATCAATACTGGAAGTATCATTACCCATCAATACTGGAAGTATCATTACCCATCAATACTGGAAGTATCATTGCCCATCAATACTGGAAGTGTCATCACCCATCAATACTGGAAGTGTCATCACCCGTCAATACTGGAAGTATCATTACCCATCAATACTGGAAGTATCATTACCCGTCAATACTGGAAGTATCATTACCCATCAATACTGGAAGTGTCATCACCCATCAATACTGGAAGTATCATTACCCATCAATACTCGAAGTATCATTACCCATCAATACTGGAAGTATCATTACCCATCAATACCGGAAGTATCATTACCCATTAATACTGGAAGTATCATTACCCATCAATACTGGAAGTGTCATCACACATCAATACTGGAAGTATCATTCCCCATCAATACTGGCAGTTTCATTACCCATCAATACTGGCAGTTTCATTTCCCATCAATACTGGCAGTTTCATCACCCATCAATACTGGAAGTGTCATTACCCATCAATACTGGCAGTATCATTACCCATCAATACTGGCAGTATCATCACCCATCAATACTGGCAGTATCATTACCCATCAATACTGGCAGTATCATCACCCATCAATACTGGAAGTATCATCTCCATCAATACTGAAAGTTTCATTACCCATCAATACTGGCAGTTTCATTTCGCATCAATACTGGCAGTTTCATCACCCATCAATACTGGAAGTGTCATCACCCATCAATACTGGAAGTGTCATCACCCATCAATACTGGCAGTTTCATTACCCATCAATACTGGAAGTATCATCACCCATCAATACTGGAAGTATCATCACCCATTAATACTGGAAGTGTCATCACCCGTCAGTACTGGAAGTATCATCACACATCAATACTGGAAGTGTCATCACCCGTCAATACTGGAAGTGTCATCACCCCTCAATACTGGAAGTGTCATCACCCGTCAATACTGGAAGTGTCATCACCCGTCAATACTGGAAGTATCATCACCCATCAATACTGGAAGTGTCATCACCCGTCAATACTGGAAGTGTCATCACCCATCAATACTGGCAGTGTCATCACCCATCAATACTGGAAGTGTCATCACCCATCAATACTGGAAGTGTCATCACCCATCAATACTGGAAGTGTCATCACCCATCAATACTGGAAGTATCATTACCCATCAATACTGGCAGTTTCATTACCCATCAATACTGGCAGTTTCAATATCCATCAATACTGGCAGTTTCATTACCCATCAATACTGGAAGTATCATTACCCATCAATACTGGAAGTGTCATTTCCCATCAATACTGGAAGTAGTATTACCCATCAATACTGCAAGTGTCATTTCCCATCAATACTGGCAGTTTCATCACCCATCAATACTGGAAGTGTCATCACCCATCGATACTGGAAGTGTCATCACCCGGCAATACTGGCAGTTTCATTACCCATCAATACTGGAAGTGTCATCACCCATCAATACAGGCAATTTCATTACCCATCAATACTGGCAGTTTCATCACCCATCAATACTGGAAGTACAATCACCCATCAATACTGGAAGTGTCATCACCCATCAATACTCGAAGTATCATTACCCATCAATACTCGAAGTAGCATTACCCATCAATACTGGAAGTATCATTACCCATCAATACCGGAAGTATCATTACCCATTAATACTGGAAGTATCATTACCCATCAATACTGGAAGTGTCATCACCCATCAATACTGGAAGTATCATTTCCCATCAATACTGGCAGTTTCATTACCTATCAATACTGGCAGTTTCATTTCCCATCAATACTGGCAGTTTCATCACCCATCAATACTGGAAGTGTCATTACCCATCAATACTGGCAGTATCATTACCCATCAATACTGGCAGTATCATCACCCATCAATACTGGCAGTATCATTACCCATCAATACTGGCAGTATCATCACCCATCAATACTGGAAGTATCATTACCCATCAATACTGGCAGTTTCATTACCCATCAATACTGGCAGTTTCATTTCGCATCAATACTGGCAGTTTCATCACCCATCAATACTGGAAGTGTCATCACCCATCAATACTGGAAGTGTCATCACCCATCAATACTGGCAGTTTCATTACCCATCAATACTGGAAGTATCATCACCCATCAATACTGGAAGTATCATCACCCATCAATACTGGAAGTGTCATCACCCGTCAATACTGGAAGTATCATCACCCATCAATACTGGAAGTGTCATCACCCGTCAATACTGGAAGTGTCATCACCCGTCAATACTGTAAGTGTCATCACCCGTCAATACTGGAAGTGTCATCACCCGTCAATACTGGAAGTATCATCACCCATCAATACTAGAAGTGTCATCACCCGTCAATACTGGAAGTGTCATCATCCGTCAATACTGGAAGTATCATCACCCATCAATACTGGAAGTGTCATCACCCGTCAATACTGGAGGTATCATCACCCATCAATACTGGAAGTGTCATCACCCATCAATACTGGCAGTGTCATCACCCATCAATACTGGAAGTGTCATCACCCGTCAATACTGGAAGTATCATCACCCGTCAATACTGGAAGTGTCATCACCCATCAATACTGGCAGTGTCATCACCCATCAATACTGGAAGTGTCATCACCCATCAATACTGGAAGTGTCATCACCCATCAATACTGGAAGTGTCATCACCCATCAATACTGGAAGTATCATTACCCATCAATAATGGCAGTTTCATTACCCATCAATACTGGCAGTTTCATTATCCATCAATACTGGCAGTTTCATTACCCATCAATACTGGAAGTATCATTACCCATCAATACTGGAAGTGTCATTTCCCATCAATACTGGAAGTATTATTACCCATCAATACTGCAAGTGTCATTTCCCATCAATACTGACAGTTTCATCACCCATCAATACTGGAAGTGTCATCACCCATCAATACTGGAAGTGTCATCACCCGTCAATACTGGCAGTTTCATTACCCATCAATACTGGAAGTGTCATCACCCATCAATACTGGCAATTTCATTACCCATCAATACTGGCAGTTTCATCACCCATCAATACTGGAAGTACCATCACCCATCAATACTGGCAGTTTCATCACCCATCAATACTGGAAGTATCATTACCCATCAATACTGGAAGTATCATCACCCATCAATACTGGAAGTGTCATCACCCATCAATACTGGCAGTTTCATTACCCGTCAATACTGGCAGTTTCATTACCCATCAATACTGGAAGTGTCATCACCCGTCAATACTGGAAGTATCATTACCCGTCAATACTGGAAGTGTCATCACCCATCAATACTGGCAGTTTCATTACCCATCAATACTGGAAGTGTCATCACCCGTCAATACTGGAAGTATCATCACCCGTCAATACTGGAAGTATCATCACCCATCAATACTGGAAGTGTCATCACCCATCAATACTGGCAGTTTCATTACCCATCAATACTGGAAGTGTCATCACCCATCAATACTGGCAGTTTCATTACCCATCAATACTGGAAGTGTCATCACCCGTCAATACAGGAAGTATCATCACCCATCAATACTGGAAGTGTCATCACCCATCAATACTGGCAGTTTCATTACCCATCAATACTGGAAGTGTCATCACCCGTCAATACTGGAAGTATCATCACCCGTCAATACTGGAAGTGTCATCACCCATCAATACTGGAAGTGTCATCACCCATCAATACTGGAAGAATCATCACCCATCAATACTGGAAGTATCATTACCCATCAATACTGGCAGTTTCATTACCCATCAATACTGGAAGTGTCATCACCCATCAATACTGGAAGTATCATCACCCATCAATACTGGAAGTGTCATCACCCATCAATACTGGAAGTATCATTACCCATCAATACTGGAAGTATCATTACCCATCAATGCTGGAAGTATCATCACCCATCAATACTGGAAGTATCATCACCCGTCAATACTGGAAGTGTCATCACCCGTCAATACTGGAAGTGTCATCACCCATCAATACTGGCAGTTTCATTACCCATCAATACTGGAAGTGTCATCACCCGTCAATACTGGAAGTATCATCACCCATCAATACTGGAAGTGTCATTACCCATCAATACTGGAAGTGTCATTATCCATCAATACTGGCAGTTTCATTGCCCATCAATACTGGAAGTATAATTGTCCATCAATACTGGAGGTATCAGTAACCAAAAATACTGGAAGTATGATTACCCATCAATACTGGCAGTATCATTACCCATCAATACTTGCAGTATCATCACCCATCAATACTGGCAGTATCATTACCCATCAATACTGGCAGTATCATCACCCATCAATACTGGAAGTATCATTACCCATCAATACTGGCAGTTTCATTTCCCATCAATACTGGCAGTTTCATTTCGCATCAATACTGGCAGTTTCATCACCCATCAATACTGGAAGTGTCATCACCCATCAATACTGGAAAGGTCATCACCCATCAATACTGGCAGTTTCATTACCCATCAATACTGGAAGTATCATCACCCATCAATACTGGAAGTATCATCACCCATCAATACTGGAAGTGTCATCACCAGTCAATACTGGAAGTATCATCACCCATCAATACTGGAAGTGTCATCACCCGTCAATACTGGAAGTGTCATCACCCGTCAATACTGGAAGTATCATCACCCATCAATACTGGAAGTGTCATCACCCGTCAATACTGGAAGTATCATCACCCATCAATGCTGGAAGTGTCATCACCCATCAATACTGGCAGTGTCATCACCCATCAATACTGGAAGTGTCATCACCCGTCAATACTGGAAGTATCATCACCCGTCAATACTGGAAGTGTCATCACCCATCAATACTGGAAGTATCATTACCCATCAATACTGGCAGTTTCATTACCCATCAATACTGGCAGTTTCATTATCCATCAATATTGGCAGTTTCATTACCCATCAATACTGGCAGTGTCATCACCCATCAATACTGGAAGTGTCATCACCCGTCAATACTGGAAGTATCATCACCCGTCAATACTGGAAGTGTCATCACCCATCAATACTGGAAGTATCATTACCCATCAATACTGGCAGTTTCATTACCCATCAATACTGGCAGTTTCATTATCCATCAATATTGGCAGTTTCATTACCCATCAATACTGGAAGTATCATTACCCATCAATACTGGAAGTGTCATTTCCCATCAATACTGGAAGTATTATTACCCATCAATACTGCAAGTGTCATTTCCCATCAATACTGACAGTTTCATCGCCCATCAATACTGGAAGTGTCATCACCCATCAATACTGGAAGTGTCATCACCCGTCAATACTGGCAGTTTCATTACCCATCAATACTGGAAGTGTCATCACCCATCAATACTGGCAATTTCATTACCCATCAATACTGGCAGTTTCATCACCCATCAATACTGGAAGTACCATCACCCATCAATACTGGCATATTCATCACCCATCAATACTGGAAGTATCATTACCCATCAATACTGGAAGTATCATCACCCATCAATACTGGAAGTGTCATCACCCGTCAATACTGGCAGTTTCATTACCCGTCAATACTGGCAGTTTCATTACCCATCAATACTGGAAGTGTCATCACCCGTCAATACTGGAAGTATCATCACCCGTCAATACTGGAAGTGTCATCACCCATCAATACTGGCAGTTTCATTACCCATCAATACTGGAAGTGTCATCACCCGTCAATACTGGAAGTATCATCACCCGTCAATACTGGAAGTATCATCACCCATCAATACTGGAAGTGTCATCACCCATCAATACTGGCAGTTTCATTACCCATCAATACTGGAAGTGTCATCACCCATCAATACTGGCAGTTTCATTACCCATCAATACTGGAAGTGTCATCACCCATCAATACTGGAAGTGTCATCACCCGTCAATACTGGCAGTTTCATTACCCATCAATACTGGAAGTGTCATCACCCATCAATACTGGCAATTTCATTACCCATCAATACTGGCAGTTTCATCACCCATCAATACTGGAAGTACCATCACCCATCAATACTGGCAGTTTCATCACCCATCAATACTGGAAGTATCATTACCCATCAATACTGGAAGTATCATCACCCATCAATACTGGAAGTGTCATCACCCATCAATACTGGCAGTTTCATTACCCGTCAATACTGGCAGTTTCATTACCCATCAATACTGGAAGTGTCATCACCCGTCAATACTGGAAGTATCATTACCCGTCAATACTGGAAGTGTCATCACCCATCAATACTGGCAGTTTCATTACCCATCAATACTGGAAGTGTCATCACCCGTCAATACTGGAAGTATCATCACCCGTCAATACTGGAAGTATCATCACCCATCAATACTGGAAGTGTCATCACCCATCAATACTGGCAGTTTCATTACCCATCAATACTGGAAGTGTCATCACCCATCAATACTGGCAGTTTCATTACCCATCAATACTGGAAGTGTCATTACCCGTCAATACAGGAAGTATCATCACCCATCAATACTGGAAGTGTCATCACCCATCAATACTGGCAGTTTCATTACCCATCAATACTGGAAGTGTCATCACCCGTCAATACTGGAAGTATCATCACCCGTCAATACTGGAAGTGTCATCACCCATCAATACTGGAAGTGTCATCACCCATCAATACTGGAAGAATCATCACCCATCAATACTGGAAGTATCATTACCCATCAATACTGGCAGTTTCATTACCCATCAATACTGGAAGTGTCATCACCCATCAATACTGGAAGTATCATCACCCATCAATACTGGAAGTGTCATCACCCATCAATACTGGAAGTATCATTACCCATCAATACTGGAAGTATCATTACCCATCAATACTGGAAGTATCATCACCCATCAATACTGGAAGTATCATCACCCGTCAATACTGGAAGTGTCATCACCCGTCAATACTGGAAGTGTCATCACCCATCAATACTGGCAGTTTCATTACCCATCAATACTGGAAGTGTCATCACCCGTCAATACTGGAAGTATCATCACCCATCAATACTGGAAGTGTCATTACCCATCAATACTGGAAGTGTCATTATCCATCAATACTGGCAATTTCATTGCCCATCAATACTGGAAGTATAATTGTCCATCAATACTGGAGGTATCAGTAACCAAAAATACTGGAAGTATGATTACCCATCAATACTGGCAGTATCATTACCCATCAATACTTGCAGTATCATCACCCATCAATACTGGCAGTATCATTACTCATCAATACTGGCAGTATCATCACCCATCAATACTGGAAGTATCATTACCCATCAATACTGGCAGTTTCATTTCCCATCAATACTGGCAGTTTCATTTCGCATCAATACTGGCAGTTTCATCACCCATCAATACTGGAAGTGTCATCACCCATCAATACTGGAAAGGTCATCACCCATCAATACTGGCAGTTTCATTACCCATCAATACTGGAAGTATCATCACCCATCAATACTGGAAGTATCATCACCCATCAATACTGGAAGTGTCATCACCAGTCAATACTGGAAGTATCATCACCCATCAATACTTGAAGTGTCATCACCCGTCAATACTGGAAGTGTCATCACCCGTCAATACTGGAAGTATCATCACCCATCAATACTGGAAGTGTCATCACCCGTCAATACTGGAAGTATCATCACCCATCAATGCTGGAAGTGTCATCACCCATCAATACTGGCAGTGTCATCACCCATCAATACTGGAAGTGTCATCACCCGTCAATACTGGAAGTATCATCACCCATCAATACTGGAAGTGTCATCACCCATCAATACTGGAAGTGTCATCACCCATCAATACTGGAAGTGTCATCACCCATCAATACTGGAAGTATCATTACCCATCAATAATGGCAGTTTCATTACCCATCAATACTGGCAGTTTCATTATCCATCAATACTGGCAGTTTCATTACCCATCAATACTGGAAGTATCATTACCCATCAATACTGGAAGTGTCATTTCCCATCAATACTGGAAGTATTATTACCCATCAATACTGCAAGTGTCATTTCCCATCAATACTGACAGTTTCATCACCCATCAATACTGGAAGTGTCATCACCCATCAATACTGGAAGTGTCATCACCCGTCAATACTGGCAGTTTCATTACCCATCAATACTGGAAGTGTCATCACCCATCAATACTGGCAATTTCATTACCCATCAATACTGGCAGTTTCATCACCCATCAATACTGGAAGTACCATCACCCATCAATACTGGCAGTTTCATCACCCATCAATACTGGAAGTATCATTACCCATCAATACTGGAAGTATCATCACCCATCAATACTGGAAGTGTCATCACCCATCAATACTGGCAGTTTCATTACCCGTCAATACTGGCAGTTTCATTACCCATCAATACTGGAAGTGTCATCACCCGTCAATACTGGAAGTATCATTACCCGTCAATACTGGAAGTGTCATCACCCATCAATACTGGCAGTTTCATTACCCATCAATACTGGAAGTGTCATCACCCGTCAATACTGGAAGTATCATCACCCGTCAATACTGGAAGTATCATCACCCATCAATACTGGAAGTGTCATCACCCATCAATACTGGCAGTTTCATTACCCATCAATACTGGAAGTGTCATCACCCATCAATACTGGCAGTTTCATTACCCATCAATACTGGAAGTGTCATCACCCGTCAATACAGGAAGTATCATCACCCATCAATACTGGAAGTGTCATCACCCATCAATACTGGCAGTTTCATTACCCATCAATACTGGAAGTGTCATCACCCGTCAATACTGGAAGTATCATCACCCGTCAATACTGGAAGTGTCATCACCCATCAATACTGGAAGTGTCATCACCCATCAATACTGGAAGAATCATCACCCATCAATACTGGAAGTATCATTACCCATCAATACTGGCAGTTTCATTACCCATCAATACTGGAAGTGTCATCACCCATCAATACTGGAAGTATCATCACCCATCAATACTGGAAGTGTCATCACCCATCAATACTGGAAGTATCATTACCCATCAATACTGGAAGTATCATTACCCATCAATGCTGGAAGTATCATCACCCATCAATACTGGAAGTATCATCACCCGTCAATACTGGAAGTGTCATCACCCGTCAATACTGGAAGTGTCATCACCCATCAATACTGGCAGTTTCATTACCCATCAATACTGGAAGTGTCATCACCCGTCAATACTGGAAGTATCATCACCCATCAATACTGGAAGTGTCATTACCCATCAATACTGGAAGTGTCATTATCCATCAATACTGGCAGTTTCATTGCCCATCAATACTGGAAGTATAATTGTCCATCAATACTGGAGGTATCAGTAACCAAAAATACTGGAAGTATGATTACCCATCAATACTGGCAGTATCATTACCCATCAATACTTGCAGTATCATCACCCATCAATACTGGCAGTATCATTACCCATCAATACTGGCAGTATCATCACCCATCAATACTGGAAGTATCATTACCCATCAATACTGGCAGTTTCATTTCCCATCAATACTGGCAGTTTCATTTCGCATCAATACTGGCAGTTTCATCACCCATCAATACTGGAAGTGTCATCACCCATCAATACTGGAAAGGTCATCACCCATCAATACTGGCAGTTTCATTACCCATCAATACTGGAAGTATCATCACCCATCAATACTGGAAGTATCATCACCCATCAATACTGGAAGTGTCATCACCAGTCAATACTGGAAGTATCATCACCCATCAATACTGGAAGTGTCATCACCCGTCAATACTGGAAGTGTCATCACCCGTCAATACTGGAAGTATCATCACCCATCAATACTGGAAGTGTCATCACCCGTCAATACTGGAAGTATCATCACCCATCAATGCTGGAAGTGTCATCACCCATCAATACTGGCAGTGTCATCACCCATCAATACTGGAAGTGTCATCACCCGTCAATACTGGAAGTATCATCACCCGTCAATACTGGAAGTGTCATCACCCATCAATACTGGAAGTATCATTACCCATCAATACTGGCAGTTTCATTACCCATCAATACTGGCAGTTTCATTATCCATCAATATTGGCAGTTTCATTACCCATCAATACTGGCAGTGTCATCACCCATCAATACTGGAAGTGTCATCACCCGTCAATACTGGAAGTATCATCACCCGTCAATACTGGAAGTGTCATCACCCATCAATACTGGAAGTATCATTACCCATCAATACTGGCAGTTTCATTACCCATCAATACTGGCAGTTTCATTATCCATCAATATTGGCAGTTTCATTACCCATCAATACTGGAAGTATCATTACCCATCAATACTGGAAGTGTCATTTCCCATCAATACTGGAAGTATTATTACCCATCAATACTGCAAGTGTCATTTCCCATCAATACTGACAGTTTCATCGCCCATCAATACTGGAAGTGTCATCACCCATCAATACTGGAAGTGTCATCACCCGTCAATACTGGCAGTTTCATTACCCATCAATACTGGAAGTGTCATCACCCATCAATACTGGCAATTTCATTACCCATCAATACTGGCAGTTTCATCACCCATCAATACTGGAAGTACCATCACCCATCAATACTGGCATATTCATCACCCATCAATACTGGAAGTATCATTACCCATCAATACTGGAAGTATCATCACCCATCAATACTGGAAGTGTCATCACCCGTCAATACTGGCAGTTTCATTACCCGTCAATACTGGCAGTTTCATTACCCATCAATACTGGAAGTGTCATCACCCGTCAATACTGGAAGTATCATCACCCGTCAATACTGGAAGTGTCATCACCCATCAATACTGGCAGTTTCATTACCCATCAATACTGGAAGTGTCATCACCCGTCAATACTGGAAGTATCATCACCCGTCAATACTGGAAGTATCATCACCCATCAATACTGGAAGTGTCATCACCCATCAATACTGGCAGTTTCATTACCCATCAATACTGGAAGTGTCATCACCCATCAATACTGGCAGTTTCATTACCCATCAATACTGGAAGTGTCATCACCCATCAATACTGGAAGTGTCATCACCCGTCAATACTGGCAGTTTCATTACCCATCAATACTGGAAGTGTCATCACCCATCAATACTGGCAATTTCATTACCCATCAATACTGGCAGTTTCATCACCCATCAATACTGGAAGTACCATCACCCATCAATACTGGCAGTTTCATCACCCATCAATACTGGAAGTATCATTACCCATCAATACTGGAAGTATCATCACCCATCAATACTGGAAGTGTCATCACCCATCAATACTGGCAGTTTCATTACCCGTCAATACTGGCAGTTTCATTACCCATCAATACTGGAAGTGTCATCACCCGTCAATACTGGAAGTATCATTACCCGTCAATACTGGAAGTGTCATCACCCATCAATACTGGCAGTTTCATTACCCATCAATACTGGAAGTGTCATCACCCGTCAATACTGGAAGTATCATCACCCGTCAATACTGGAAGTATCATCACCCATCAATACTGGAAGTGTCATCACCCATCAATACTGGCAGTTTCATTACCCATCAATACTGGAAGTGTCATCACCCATCAATACTGGCAGTTTCATTACCCATCAATACTGGAAGTGTCATTACCCGTCAATACAGGAAGTATCATCACCCATCAATACTGGAAGTGTCATCACCCATCAATACTGGCAGTTTCATTACCCATCAATACTGGAAGTGTCATCACCCGTCAATACTGGAAGTATCATCACCCGTCAATACTGGAAGTGTCATCACCCATCAATACTGGAAGTGTCATCACCCATCAATACTGGAAGAATCATCACCCATCAATACTGGAAGTATCATTACCCATCAATACTGGCAGTTTCATTACCCATCAATACTGGAAGTGTCATCACCCATCAATACTGGAAGTATCATCACCCATCAATACTGGAAGTGTCATCACCCATCAATACTGGAAGTATCATTACCCATCAATACTGGAAGTATCATTACCCATCAATACTGGAAGTATCATCACCCATCAATACTGGAAGTATCATCACCCGTCAATACTGGAAGTGTCATCACCCGTCAATACTGGAAGTGTCATCACCCATCAATACTGGCAGTTTCATTACCCATCAATACTGGAAGTGTCATCACCCGTCAATACTGGAAGTATCATCACCCATCAATACTGGAAGTGTCATTACCCATCAATACTGGAAGTGTCATTATCCATCAATACTGGCAGTTTCATTGCCCATCAAAACTGGAAGTATAATTGTCCATCAATACTGGAGGTATCAGTAACCAAAAATACTGGAAGTATGATTACCCATCAATACTGGCAGTATCATTACCCATCAATACTTGCAGTATCATCACCCATCAATACTGGCAGTATCATTACTCATCAATACTGGCAGTATCATCACCCATCAATACTGGAAGTATCATTACCCATCAATACTGGCAGTTTCATTTCCCATCAATACTGGCAGTTTCATTTCGCATCAATACTGGCAGTTTCATCACCCATCAATACTGGAAGTGTCATCACCCATCAATACTGGAAAGGTCATCACCCATCAATACTGGCAGTTTCATTACCCATCAATACTGGAAGTATCATCACCCATCAATACTGGAAGTATCATCACCCATCAATACTGGAAGTGTCATCACCAGTCAATACTGGAAGTATCATCACCCATCAATACTTGAAGTGTCATCACCCGTCAATACTGGAAGTGTCATCACCCGTCAATACTGGAAGTATCATCACCCATCAATACTGGAAGTGTCATCACCCGTCAATACTGGAAGTATCATCACCCATCAATGCTGGAAGTGTCATCACCCATCAATACTGGCAGTGTCATCACCCATCAATACTGGAAGTGTCATCACCCGTCAATACTGGAAGTATCATCACCCGTCAATACTGGAAGTGTCATCACCCATCAATACTGGAAGTATCATTACCCATCAATACTGGCAGTTTCATTACCCATCAATACTGGCAGTTTCATTATCCATCAATACTGGCAGTTTCATTACCCATCAATACTGGAAGTATCATTACCCATCAATACTGGAAGTGTCATTTCCCATCAATACTGGAAGTATTATTACCCATCAATACTGCAAGTGTCATTTCCCATCAATACTGACAGTTTCATCACCCATCAATACTGGAAGAGTCATCACCCATCAATACTGGAAGTACCATCACCCATCAATACTGGCATATTCATCACCCATCAATACTGGAAGTATCATTACCCATCAATACTGGAAGTATCATCACCCATCAATACTGGAAGTGTCATCACCCATCAATACTGGCAGTTTCATTACCCGTCAATACTGGCAGTTTCATTACCCATCAATACTGGAAGTGTCATCACCCGTCAATACTGGAAGTATCATCACCCGTCAATACTGGAAGTGTCATCACCCATCAATACTGGCAGTTTCATTACCCATCAATACTGGAAGTGTCATCACCCGTCAATACTGGAAGTATCATCACCCGTCAATACTGGAAGTATCATCACCCATCAATACTGGAAGTGTCATCACCCATCAATACTGGCAGTTTCATTACCCATCAATACTGGAAGTGTCATCACCCATCAATACTGGCAGTTTCATTACCCATCAATACTGGAAGTGTCATCACCCGTCAATACAGGAAGTATCATCACCCATCAATACTGGAAGTGTCATCACCCATCAATACTGGCAGTTTCATTACCCATCAATACTGGAAGTGTCATCATCCGTCAATACTGGAAGTATCATCACCCGTCAATACTGGAAGTGTCATCACCCATCAATACTGGAAGTGTCATCACCCATCAATACTGGAAGAATCATCACCCATCAATACTGGAAGTGTCACCACCCATCAATACTGGCAGTTTCATTACCCATCAATACTGGAAGTGTCATCACCCGTCAATACTGGAAGTATCATCACCCATCAATACTGGAAGTGTCATTACCCATCAATACTGGAAGTGTCATTACCCATCAATACTGGCAGTTTCATTGCCCATCAATACTGGAAGTATAATTGTCCATCAATACTGGAGGTATCAGTAACCAAAAATACTGGAAGTATGATTGCCCATCAATACTGGAAGTATCATTATCAATCAATAAAAGAAGTATCATAATCCATCAATAACGGAAGTATCATTATCCATTAAAACTGGAAGTATCATTGCCCATCAATACTGGAAGTATCATTATCAATCAATACTAGAAGTATCATTATCCATTAATACTGGAAGTATCATTGCCCATTAATACTGGAAGTATGAACATCCATCAATACTGGAAGTATCATTATCCATCAATACTAGAAGTATCATTATCCATCAATACTGGAAGTATCATTATCCATCAATACTGGAAGTATGAACATCCATCAGTACTGAAAGTACCATAACCAATCAATACTGGAAGTATCATTACCCATCAATACTAGATGTATCATTATACATCAATACTGGAAGTATCATTATCATTAATACTGGAAGTATTACTAACCATCAACACTAGAAGTACCATTACAATAAACACCTGAAGTATCATTGTCTATCAATAATGAAAATAGTATTACCCATCAATACTGGAAGTAGCCATAGCCATCAATACTCTAAGTTTAACACATCAACACTGGAAGCAGAATTACCCATCAATATTAGAAGTATCATTACCCATCAATACTAGAAGTGCAATTAACTATCAAGACTAGAAGTGTCATTACCCATCAATACTGGGAGTAACATTATCCATCAATATGGGAAGTATCATTACCGATCAATACTAGAAGTATCGTCACCCATCAATAGTATACTTTTAGCATTTGTGCCTATCAATACTGGAAGTATCAGGACAAATCAATCGTGAAAGCATTATTGCTAATCAATACTGGGAGTACCATAACCCATCAATACTGTCACTAGCCTTATACATCAATACTGGAAGTATAATTACACATCAAAACTGGAAGTACCATAACCCATCAACGATGGAAGTATCATTACCCATCAATACTGTAAGTATTATTAAACATCAATACAGGAAGTATCATCACCCGTCATTACTGGAAGTATCATTACCCATCAATACTGGAAGCACCATTACCCATCAATACTGTAAGTATTATTAAACATCAATACTGGAAGTATCATCACCCGTCAATACTGGAAGTATCATTACCCATCAATATGAGAAGTGGCATTACCAATCAATACTGGAAGTATCATTATCCATTAATAAATGAAGTATCATTACCCGTCAATACTGAAAGTAGCCTTATAAATCAATAATGGAAGTACCATTACCCAACAATACTGCAAGTGTCATTGCCCATCAATACTGGAAGTATCCTTGCCCATCAATATTGAAATTATCATTACCAATCAATACTGAAATTAGCCTTATACATCAATACGGGAAGTATCATTACACAACACTACTGGAAGTATCATCACACATCAATACTAGAAGTATCATTGCCCATCAATACTGGAAGTATCATTATCCATCAATACTGGAAGCAACATCACCCATCAATACTGGAAGTATCATTACCCATCAATACTGGAAGTGTCATTTCCCATCAATACTGGAAGTATTATTACCCATCAATACTGCAAGTGTCATTTCCCATCAATACTGGAAATATCATTTCCCATCAATACTGGAAGTATCATCACCCGTCAATACTGGAAGTGTCATCACCCATCAATACTGGCAGTTTCACTACCCATCAATACTGGAAGTGTCATCACCCGTCAATACTGGAAGTATCATCACCCGTCAATACTGGAAGTATCATCACCCATCAATACTGGAAGTGTCATCACCCATCAATACTGGCAGTTTCATTACCCATCAATACTGGAAGTGTCATCACCCGTCAATACTGGAAGTATCATCACCCGTCAATACTGGAAGTGTCATCACCCATCAATACTGGAAGTGTCATCACCCATCAATACTGGAAGAATCATCACCCATCAATACTGGAAGTGTCACCACCCATCAATACTGGCAGTTTCATTACCCATCAATACTGGAAGTGTCATCACCCGTCAATACTGGAAGTATCATCACCCATCAATACTGGAAGTGTCATTACCCATCAATACTGGAAGTGTCATTACCCATCAATACTGGCAGTTTCATTGCCCATCAATACTGGAAGTATAATTGTCCATCAATACTGGAGGTATCAGTAACCAAAAATACTGGAAGTATGATTGCCCATCAATACTGGAAGTATCATTATCAATCAATAAAAGAAGTATCATAATCCATCAATAACGGAAGTATCATTATCCATTAAAACTGGAAGTATCATTGCCCATCAATACTGGAAGTATCATTATCAATCAATACTAGAAGTATCATTATCCATTAATACTGGAAGTATCATTGCCCATTAATACTGGAAGTATGAACATCCATCAATACTGGAAGTATCATTATCCATCAATACTAGAAGTATCATTATCCATCAATACCGGAAGTATCATTATCCATCAATACTGGAAGTATGAACAGCCATCAATACTGGAAGTATCATTATCAATCAATACTAGAAGTTTCATTACCCATCAATAACGGAAGTATAATTATCCATCAATACTGGAAGTATCATTACCCATCAATACTGGAAGTATGAACATCCATCAGTACTGAAAGTACCATAACCAATCAATACTGGAAGTATCATTACCCATCAATACTAGATGTATCATTATACATCAATACTGGAAGTATCATTATCATTAATACTGGAAGTATTACTAACCATCAACACTAGAAGTACCATTACAATAAACACCTGAAGTATCATTGTCTATCAATAATGAAAATAGTATTACCCATCAATACTGGAAGTAGCCATAGCCATCAATACTCTAAGTTTAACACATCAACACTGGAAGCAGAATTACCCATCAATATTAGAAGTATCATTACCCATCAATACTAGAAGTGCAATTAACTATCAAGACTAGAAGTATCATTACCCATCAATACTGGGAGTAACATTATCCATCAATATGGGAAGTATCATTACCGATCAATACTAGAAGTATCATCACCCATCAATAGTATACTTTAAGCATTTGTGCCTATCAATACTGGAAGTATCAGGACAAATCAATCGTGAAAGCATTATTGCTAATCAATACTGGGAGTACCATAACCCATCAATACTGTCACTAGCCTTATACATCAATACTGGAAGTATAATTACACATCAATACTGGAAGTACCATAACCCATCAACGATGGAAGTATCATTACCCATCAATACTGTAAGTATTATTAAACATCAATACTGGAAGTATCATCACCCGTCATTACTGGAAGTATCATTACCCATCAATACTGGAAGCACCATTACCCATCAATACTGTAAGTATTATTAAACATCAATACTGAAGGTATCATCACCCGTCAATACTGGAAGTATCATTACCCATCAATATGAGAAGTGGCATTACCAATCAATACTGGAAGTATCATTATCCATTAATAAATGAAGTATCATTACCCGTCAATACTGAAAGTAGCCTTATAAATCAATACTGGAAGTACCATTACCCAACAATACTGCAAGTGTCATTGCCCATCAATACTGGAAGTATCCTTGCCCATCAATATTGAAATTATCATTACCAATCAATACTGAAATTAGCCTTATACATCAATACGGGAAGTATCATTACACAACACTACTGGAAGTATCATCACACATCAATACTGGAAGTATCATTGCCCATCAATACTGGAAGTATCATTATCCATCAATACTGGAAGCAACATCACCCATCAATACTGGAAGTATCATTACCCATCAATAATGGAAGTGTCATTTCCCATCAATACTGGAAGTATTATTACCCATCAATACTGCAAGTGTCATTTCCCATCAATACTGGAAATATCATTTCCCATCAATACTGGAAGTATCATCACCCGTCAATACTGGAAGTGTCATCACCCATCAATACTGGAAGTATCATCACCCATCAATACTGGAAGTATCATTACCCATCAATACTGGCAGTTTCATCACCCATCAATACTGGAAGTATCATCACCCATCAATACTGGAAGTATCATTACCCATCAATACTGGAATTATCATCACCCATCAATACTGGAAGTATCATCACCCATCAATACTGGAAGTGTCATCACCCGTCAATACTGGAAGTATCATCACCCATCAATACTGGAAGTGTCATCACCCGTCAATACTGGAAGTGTCATCACCCGTCAATACTGGAAGTGTCATCACCCGTCAATACTGGAAGTATCATCACCCATCAATACTGGAAGTGTTATCACCCGTCAATACTGGAAGTGTCATCACCCGTCAATACTGGAAGTATCATCACCCATCAATACTGGAAGTGTCATCACCCGTCAATACTGGAAGTATCATCACCCATCAATACTGGAAGTGTCATCACCCATCAATACTGGCAGTGTCATCACCCATCAATACTGGAAGTGTCATCACCCGTCAATACTGGAAGTATCATCACCCGTCAATACTGGAAGTATCATCACCCATCAATACTGGAAGTATCATCACCCATCAATACTGGCAGTTTCATCACCCATCAATACTAGAAGTGTCATTACCCATCAATACTGGAAGTGTCATTGCCCATCAATACTGGAAGTATCTTTGCCCATCAATACTGGAAGTATCATTACCCATCAATACTGGAAGTATCATTGCCCATCAATACTGGAAGTATCATCAACCATCAATACTGGCAGTTTCATCACCCATCAATACTGGAAGCACCATCACCCATCAATAATGGAAGTATCATTACCCATCAATACTGGAAGTATCATTTCCCATCAATACTGGAAGTGTCATCACCCGTCAATACTGGAAGTATCATCACCCATCAATACTGGAAGTATCATCACCCATCAATACTGGAAGTGTCATTGCCCATCAATACCGGAAGTATCATTGCCCATCAATACTGGCAGTTTCATCACCCATCAATACTGTAAGTGTCATTGCCCATCAATACCGGAAGTATCATTGCCCATCAATACTGGAAGTATCATTACCCATCAATACTGGAAGTATCATTGCCCATCAATACTGGAAGTATCATCACCCATCAATACTGGCAGTTTCATCACCCATCAATACTGGAAGCACCATCACCCATCAATACTGGAAGTATCATTACCCATCAATACTGGAAGTATCATTTCCCATCAATACTGGAAGAATCATTTCCCATCAATACTGGCAGTTTCATCACCCATCAATACTGGCAGTTTCATCACCCATCAATACTGGAAGTATCATCACCCATCAATACTGGCAGTTTCATTACCCATCAATACTGGAAGTATCATCACCCGTCAATACTGGAAGTATCATCACCCGTCAATACTGGAAGTATCATCACCCATCAATACTGGAAGTATCATCACCCATCAATACTGGAAGTGTCATTGCCCATCAATACCGGAAGTATCATTGCCCATCAATACTGGCAGTTTCATAACCCATCAATACTGGAAGTGTCATTGCCCATCAATACCGGAAGTATCATTGCCCATCAATACTGGAAGTATCATTACCCATCAATACTGGAAGTATCATTGCCCATCAATACTGGAAGTATCATCACCCATCAATACTGGCAGTTTCATCACCCATCAATACTGGAAGCACCATCACCCATCAATACTGGAAGTATCATTACCCATCAATACTGGAAGTATCATTTCCCATCAATACTGGAAGAATCATTTCCCATCAATACTGGCAGTTTCATCACCCATCAATACTGGCAGTTTCATCACCCATCAATACTGGAAGTATCATCACCCATCAATACTGGAAGTATCATCACACATCAATACTGGAAGTATCATTGCCCATCAATACTGGAAGTATCATTATCCATCAATACTGGAAGCAACATCACCCATCAATACTGGAAGTATCATTACCCATCAATAATGGAAGTGTCATTTCCCATCAATACTGGAAGTATTATTACCCATCAATACTGCAAGTGTCATTTCCCATCAATACTGGAAATATCATTTCCCATCAATACTGGAAGTATCATCACCCGTCAATACTGGAAGTGTCATCACCCATCAATACTGGAAGTATCATCACCCATCAATACTGGAAGTATCATTACCCATCAATACTGGCAGTTTCATCACCCATCAATACTGGAAGTATCATCACCCATCAATACTGGAAGTATCATTACCCATCAATACTGGAATTATCATCACCCATCAATACTGGAAGTATCATCACCCATCAATACTGGAAGTGTCATCACCCGTCAATACTGGAAGTATGATCACCCATCAATACTGGAAGTGTCATCACCCGTCAATACTGGAAGTGTCATCACCCGTCAATACTGGAAGTGTCATCACCCGTCAATACTGGAAGTATCATCACCCATCAATACTGGAAGTGTTATCACCCGTCAATACTGGAAGTGTCATCACCCGTCAATACTGGAAGTATCATCACCCATCAATACTGGAAGTGTCATCACCCGTCAATACTGGAAGTATCATCACCCATCAATACTGGAAGTGTCATCACCCATCAATACTGGCAGTGTCATCACCCATCAATACTGGAAGTGTCATCACCCGTCAATACTGGAAGTATCATCACCCGTCAATACTGGAAGTATCATCACCCATCAATACTGGAAGTATCATCACCCATCAATACTGGCAGTTTCATCACCCATCAATACTAGAAGTGTCATTACCCATCAATACTGGAAGTGTCATTGCCCATCAATACTGGAAGTATCTTTGCCCATCAATACTGGAAGTATCATTACCCATCAATACTGGAAGTATCATTGCCCATCAATACTGGAAGTATCATCAACCATCAATACTGGCAGTTTCATCACCCATCAATACTGGAAGCACCATCACCCATCAATAATGGAAGTATCATTACCCATCAATACTGGAAGTATCATTTCCCATCAATACTGGAAGTGTCATCACCCGTCAATACTGGAAGTATCATCACCCATCAATACTGGAAGTATCATCACCCATCAATACTGGAAGTGTCATTGCCCATCAATACCGGAAGAATCATTGCCCATCAATACTGGCAGTTTCATCACCCATCAATACTGTAAGTGTCATTGCCCATCAATACCGGAAGTATCATTGCCCATCAATACTGGAAGTATCATTACCCATCAATACTGGAAGTATCATTGCCCATCAATACTGGAAGTATCATCACCCATCAATACTGGCAGTTTCATCACCCATCAATACTGGAAGCACCATCACCCATCAATACTGGAAGTATCATTACCCATCAATACTGGAAGTATCATTTCCCATCAATACTGGAAGAATCATTTCCCATCAATTCTGGCAGTTTCATCACCCATCAATACTGGCAGTTTCATCACCCATCAATACTGGAAGTATCATCACCCATCAATACTGGCAGTTTCATTACCCATCAATACTGGAAGTATCATCACCCGTCAATACTGGAAGTATCATCACCCGTCAATACTGGAAGTATCATCACCCATCAATACTGGAAGTATCATCACCCATCAATACTGGAAGTGTCATTGCCCATCAATACCGGAAGTATCATTGCCCATCAATACTGGCAGTTTCATCACCCATCAATACTGGAAGTGTCATTGCCCATCAATACCGGAAGTATCATTGCCCATCAATACTGGAAGTATCATTACCCATCAATACTGGAAGTATCATTGCCCATCAATACTGGAAGTATCATCACCCATCAATACTGGCAGTTTCATCACCCATCAATACTGGAAGCACCATCACCCATCAATACTGGAAGTATCATTACCCATCAATACTGGAAGTATCATTTCCCATCAATACTGGAAGAATCATTTCCCATCAATACTGGCAGTTTCATCACCCATCAATACTGGCAGTTTCATCACCCATCAATACTGGAAGTATCATCACCCATCAATACTGGCAGTTTCATTACCCATCAATACTGGAAGTATCATCACCCGTCAATACTGGAAGTATCATCACCTGTCAATACTGGAAGTATCATCACCCGTCAATACTGGAAGTATCATCACCCGTCAATACTGGAAGTATCATCACCCATCAATACTGGAAGTATCATCACCCATCAATGCTGGCAGTATCATCACCCATCAATACTGGAAGTATCATCACCCATCAATACTGGCAGTTTCATTACCCATCAATACTGGAAGTATCATTACCCATCAATACTGGAAGTGTCATCACCCGTCAATACTGGAAGTATCATCACCCATCAATACTGGAAGTATCATCACCCATCAATACTGGAAATGTCATCACCCATCAATACTGGCAGTTTCATCACCCATCAATACTGGCAGTTTCATTACCCATCAATACTGGAAGTGTCATCACCCGTCAATACTGGAAGTGTCATCACCCATCAATACTGACAGTTTCATTACCCATCAATACTGGAAATATCATTATCCATCAATACTGGAAGTATCATCACCCATCAATACTGGCAGTTTCATCACCCATCAATACTGGCAGTTTCATTACCCATCAATACTGGAAGTGTCATCACCCATCAATACTGGAAGTGTCATCACCCATCAATACTGGAAGTGTCATCACCCATCAATACTGGCAGTTTCATTACCCATCAATACTGGAAGTGTCATCACCCGTCAATACTGGAAGTATCATCACCCATCAATACTGGAAGTATCATCACCCATCAATACTGGAAGTATCATTACCCATCAATACTGGAAGTATCATTACCCATCAATACTGGAAGTGTCATCACCCATCAATACTGGCAGTTTCATCACCCATCAATACTGGCAGTTTCATTACCGATCAATACTGGAAGTATCATCACCCAACAATACGGGAAGTATCATCACCCGTCAATACTGGAAGTGTCATCACCCATCAATACTGGAAGTATCATCACCCATTAATACTGGCAGTTTCATTATCCATCAATACTGGAAGCAATATCACCCATCAATACTGGAAGTATCATTACCCATCAATACTGGAAGTGTCATTTCCCATCAATACTGGAAGTATTATTACCCATCAATACTGCAAGTGTCATTTCCCATCAATACTGGAAATATCATTTCCCATCAATACTGGAAGTATCATTACCCATCAATATTGGAAGTATCATTACCCATCAATACTGGAAGTGTCATCACCCATCAATACTGGAAGTATCATCACCCGTCAATACTGGAAGTGTCATCACCCATCAATACTGGAAGTATTATCACCCATCAATACTGGAAGTATCATTACCCGTCAATACTGGAAGTGTCATCACCCATCAATACTGGAAGTATCATCACCCGTCAATACTGGAAGTGTCATTACCCATCAATATTGGAAGTATCATTACCCATTAATACTGGAAGTATCATTTCCCATCAATACTGGAAGTATCATTACCCATCAATACTGGAAGTGTCATCACCCATCAATACTGGAAGTATCATTGCCCATCAATACTGATAGTATCATCAACCATCAATACTGGAAGTATCATCACCCATCAATACTGGAAATATGATTGCACATCAATACTGGAAGTATCATTACCCATCAATACTGGAAGTATCAGTGCCCATCAATACTGGAAGTATTATTGCCCATCAATACTGAAAGTATCATTGTCCATCAATATTGAAATTATCAGTACCAATCAACACTGAAAGTAGCCTTATACATCAATACGGAAAGTATCATTACACAACACTACTGGAAGTATCATCACCCATCAATACTGGAAGTATCATCACCTATCAATACTGGAAGTATCATTACCCATCAATACTGGAAGTATCATCACCCATCAATACTGGAAGTATCATCACCTATCAATACTGGAAGTATCATTACCCATCAATACTGGAAGTATCATCACCCATCAATACTGGAAGTATCATCACCTATCAATACTGGAAGTATCATTACCCATCAATACTGGAAGTATCATTACCCATCAATACTGGAAGTATCATCACCCATCAATACTGGAAGTATCATCATCTATCAATACTGGAAGTATCATTACCCATCAATACTGGAAGTATCATCACTCATCAATACTGGAAGTATCATCACCTATCAATACTGGAAGTATCATTACCCATCAATACTGGAAGTATCATCACCCATCAATACTGGAAGTATCATCACCCATCAATACTGGAAGTATCATCACCTTTCAATACTGGAAGTATCATTACCCATCAATACTGGAAGTATCATTACCCATCAATACTGGAAGTATCATCACCCATCAATACTGGAAGTATCATCATCTATCAATACTAAAAGTATTATTACCCATCAATACTGGAAGTATCATCAATACTGTAAGTATCATTATTCATCAATACTGGAAGTATCATCACCCATCAATACTGGAAGTATCATCACCCATCATTACTGGAAGTATCATCACCTATCAATACTGGAAGTATTATTACCCATCAATACTGGAAGTATCATTACCCATCAATACTGAAAGTATCATCACCCATCAATACTGGAAGTATCATCATCTATCAATACTGGAAGTATTATTACCCATCAATACTGGAAGTATCATCAATACTGGAAGTATCATTACCCATCAATACTGGAAGTATCATCAATACTGGAAGTATCATTATTCATCAATACTGGAAGTATCATCACCCATCAATAATGGAAGTATCATCACCCATCATTACTGGAAGTATCATCACCTATCAATACTGGAAGTATTATTACCCATCAATACTGGAAGTATTATTACCCATCAATACTGGAAGTATCATTACCCATCAATACTGGAAGTATTATTACCCATCAATACTGAAAGTATCATCACCCATCAATACTGGAAGTATCATCACCCATCATTACTGGAAGTATCATCACCTATCAATACTGGAAGTATTATTACCCATCAATACTGGAAGTATCATTACCCATCAATACTGGAAGAATCATCACCCATCAATACTGGAAGTATCATCACCCATCATTACTGGAAGTATCATCACCTATCAATACTGGAAGTATTATTACCCATCAATACTGGAAGTATCATTACCCATCAATACTGGACGTATTATTACCCATCAATACTTGAAGTATCATTACCCATCAATACTGGAAGTATCATTACCCATCAATACTGGAAGTATCATCACCCATCCTTACTGGAAGTATCATCACCTATCAATACTGGAAGTATCATCACCCATCAATACTGGAAGTATCATCACCCATCATTACTGGAAGTATCATCACCTATCAATACTGGAAGTATTATTACCCATCAATACTGGAAGTATCATTACCCATCAATACAGGAATTGTCATTAAATATCATTACTGGAAGTATCATTACCCATCATTACTGGAAGTATCCTTACCCATCAATACTGGAAGTATTATTACCCATTTATACTAGAAGCATCATTACGATAAACACAAGACGTATCATTACCCGTCAATACTGGAAGTATTATTACCCATCAATAATAGAAGTATCATCACCTATAATCACAACAAGTATCATTACCCATCAATACTGGAAGTATCATTACCCATCCATACTGGAAGTATCATTACCCATCAATAATATAATTATTATTACTCATACACAAAAGAAGTATCATTACCCATCAATAATAGAATTATTATTACCCATACACACAAGAAGTATCATTACCCATCAATACTTTAAGTACCATGACCACCGGTTAACCACAGGTTAGCTTCAAAACCTCCACACAAGATCCCCACATGAACGTTCTCGCCCTGACTAGGACTCAAACACAAGTTGTGAGGGGCTGAGGAGTTCAGGTCAGTGACTATAACCACTCAGCCACAACCGTCTCACGCCCCCAACCACCATGGTACAGCGGCTCTTTGGTGCACTGTTAAGCATAAACTTTATTAATTAACTTTATAATAATAAGAAATGCCAGATTTGTACAATAATCTTGAGGTACAAACAAGGCAGCTGCCTATTCAGAGGACATGTATGTTGCCAGTCTAAAATTTGTTCCAATGGTACATACTTCTCCTATTTATAAAGGAAACTTCCAGCTGTCTTATTTTACCGACTATTGTTTATCTAACCCACCAGAACCATATATTGTAACAGGTAATGGTCTACCATTTCTTCAGATTAAGGGTGTCCCTTATGTTCACTCCGAAGCAAAATGTTTAATTGAATAAAATAACTAAAACTACATACAGTGCGAATTAAACAAAAGCAAAGTTAAACAGCAAATGAAGTAGTCAGAAGTTTTAAACAATACAAACACATTGAATGTTATTGTGTTCATTTTAAAAGAGCAAGTTTCATGCTGATATATATGTCAAATGAGGGTCACATGGGGCCATGTTCCATTGTTGCTGGTTTGTTACACATATGAGTGCATAGCCTCTTATTGCATGGGTTAAACCCTTGCATTCATAGTTCATCAGAGGGGCCAGAGGATAAACTTAGAAGTTTTTATCTTAGGAAATTTGGCATTTAATAAAGAAAAAATATCCTCTACCCACCTACCCACCAAAACAAAAATATAGGAAAAAAAAAACAAATTTAAGGCTCTGGGTTAAGTTATTCATAACACCCATATTACTAAAATAAAGAAAACTACACCAAGATAAAAAAATAAATCCCCAATAATGTTCAACCACCTCTCGAACATGCCTTATCATACAGGATTTTTTAGGAACAGGGCGCGAAATATACAAAATTGGGGACAATTCAGTATATATTTTTCTTTATATTACTTTAACTTTCATTAACAAGTCTTACAGAAGTCTTTTCGGGTTAAAGTAAGCCTAAAGAGGCATGTCTATTTGATTCCTGCAGCTGTTTCCAGCATTTGGATAACATAGACATGACACCTAACATTGGTGTATTTTTCAGCAGATGCCTTTCACTGTTATTGGTGAGTTTCAAGTCTCCTTGAAAGATTATCACTTAACCCTACACCACACGAAACATAGGGCACATTAATGTCATTTCCTGATGCAAACAGTTCACACTATTTGCACATGTAGCCATTTTGTGGACGAACTATAATATAGCCAAGTATACAGTGATTCATAAATGTGTTGTTTGAAATGACAAGTGTATGTTTTTTTGTTGTTGTTTTTCTTTTGATTTGGAACTTTCAGTTACCATTGGGAAGTCAGCAACTAATGCAATATTGCAAGCCAACTGTTGCTGTTAAGAAACATGTGGCAACTGTACTACTAGTACATGTTGATTCGGGACGAGATTCTTCGCACAATGCAGATTGCCTACTTTCGCTAGTTTCGGTTTCATTTTAATCAGCAATATCGATCACACCCGACTGATTGTCGAGATCTTTCTTACCCTGCTCACTAGAAGAAGGTGTCTTAAAAAACTTAGGCCTATCAATTCGTTTTGATTTTTTTTTGCATTGGATAGTTTTATTATTTTGTTGTTGTTGTAATCTCAAATTGTGAGCCACCGTGAAATATGACGATGGCCGGAAATAAACACTCATCTGGTTTCCGTTATCAAAATTGCTGCCCATTATTACAAATAGCTAGCGTCGAAAGCTACGATGCACAATCGGAACTCCTCGGGTAATTCCGTCCTCAGGATAATAACAATAGGAACCCCATTCGGATAATTCCGTCCTCGGGACAATGATTCGTGAATTGTCGGAGGTGTTCCGATTGGGGAAAATAACAATCGGATAATTCACGAATCATGATGATTGTCCCGAGGATGGAATTTACCCGAGGAGATCCGATTGTTAAGATGCAATGTCCGTGATGTAGCAAGTCTATATTTAGTAAAACCTGTCAAATAGTATACTCGGTATAGTGCGTACGTAGTATGTAGTTTTTAAACAGAAGTTCATTAAACTGTGCAGATTTTGGATGAAACAGATTCAACTAAACTAAAAATTAATCCTTCCATTTACTTTCTGATAAAAAAATTACACTCTACAAGGGGAAAAATGATTTTCGATGAGGAAATTTTTTCTAGGGGAAGACAGCTGACTATCGGCGTCGGTTTGTTAAGGAAAACAAAAACTGTCATATAATATCTATAAACATGAATATATTTTAATTAAAACACCCAATAAGGTGCTGTACATATATTTAAACATAACTTTAGTATAAAAGGGATATTTCACCAGCCCCTCTCAGAATCGAACTGAGGAACCAGCCCTCTTTGATAAATGACACAAATATAAAGTGCTGGCTCATCCAATAAGGGCTACATTAGTAAACCCCATCTATACCAAATTACATTTTAAGTTGTAGAACCCCTCGTGCTGGATGTGCAAATTTCAATAGTTAACCCGACTTGCCCGGATCAGCCACTCACCTGGCTCCAACCCCATGGTTGGGCCTGATAGGAAAAAATGTATACTAATTTAATTAATAATACAGAATGATTAATAATACATAATTTATTATACATAAAACATCATTTGGTGGCCCGGCTTGCCCAGACCAACCCCTGACTTCGCAGACGGGGGAGTTGGTAGGGCATGGTAGGCATACTGAACTTTTATATTTATACAACTATAAATTACTGCCCAGCTTAGCCCTCAGCCATGTACCCATACTAATTCTATGTAGGTCCAGGGCTGTGGTAAGTTGGTAGGGCCTGATAGGCTACAGAGTATTTATATACTTTTGTAAACATACAAATTTAGACCACATCCTGCAGAAGGGGGCACAAGAATTGATGAGGCATGATAGGGAGGGATGATAGCTGCCCTGGTGAAGGTAACCTCTTCATTGACCCCCAGAACAACACCGTTCGCAGTCTGAAGATTACCGGGTGCCTTTGAATCTATATGGAACAATAAAACTTTAATAGTTTAGTCCATAGCAACTAATCTTAAAAATACGTTAACATAATTAACCCAGGATTCTCAATAAGTTTCAGTCCAGCAGGCCCAATAAACAATCTAGCAGACCTGTTGGGGGTGGGGGGGGGGGGGGGGTGGGGGGGTGGTGGGGGGTGGGGGGGGTAAGGGGGGGTGTGAGGGGGGTCCTGGGATTGAGCGCTTCATTTCCTGCATTTTGGGCTATATCTATACTATTCAAATAGCACTATTTGAAAGCCATTGTGTGACATATTTTAATGCAAACTTGAGTTTAAAGTATCTTTATTACATGGCAGTATGATACTACCATGCAATATGGATACTTAAACACATTTTTTGCACTAAACATTTATAAAATCTGATACTCATCATCATGAACATGATTCGGCCTTTATCAATAATTCTAAAGAATAACTTTTGTGGGTTCAAGAGCTTACTTTTCATAAGTTATTAAGTACCTGTTTTTGAAAAATGCATGACACTTGTGACTTGTCTGACTTCATTCACATTGCCATTGACAATTTGACAGAATTATTATTTTTAATTTGCACAATTAAAGAACAAAACTCTCAATCAGTCAGTTTGAACATTCATGTCTGGCTTTTAAAATTTACGATTTCGTGGAAATTAAAATTTGGTATCGCTTTGGGCTGGAAGATTGTTTGCTGTATTGATAAATTATTTTTGGCCTATCAAACAAATTTTACTATGCCATTGCCAGATCTCTATTTGTTGATATTGTTTGAAATTTCTTACTCTTTTATTTCATTCAATACTTACCATACGAAAATAATCTCTTTTTTCATCAAATTATTCATACAAAACAAGGAACTTCGATAATACCTATAAAAGGCCAAGCCACGAACGAGTGCTGAAAGAGGTTTGTACAAAATTTAAGAATTGCACAGCAACATATTTTTTACTGGATTATGTTAAAGCCGCAAAACTCTTAGCATGCAAACAAGAACAAGCAACAAGGGGACCGATCACACAAAGCATCAACGCTGAAACTCACTACTGGCCGTGAAATATTTAAACAAACTCGACAGGCCGTCCAACTTTCTCTTTTAAATTTTGAGCGGTCACGTTCTCAAACCTATTGGACTGTGTTCGCTTTTTCGCTACACAGAGCGATCAAACTGTCATGAATTAGTGGAAAAATGTAACCAGTCTACATTGCGACAACGCTGTTATCCAAAGCATTAACAGCATTAAATAGCGCAAAGGGGACAAAGTACCGAAAAGGATCGACATTGGCGAAAACACACGCATGGACAACGATCGATTTTTGCAATCTCCAACGCAGTGATCTCCCCCTTTCAGTAAGGATAATCTCTGCTACCCACAGAAATCCTTCCAGATCTGGAAGGATTTGATTTTTTTACTTTTAATTTTTGTTCAGTAAAATGACAATCGGAATGAATGTGTATGTTAGAAAAGCGATTAATAATGAATGAAAAAACAAATTCTAACGATAAAGAAAAAAAAAAGAATGTATTTATCACTACAATCGTAACAACTCGGCCATTTCCGTCCTTTCGCCGAGGGCGAAATTTCAGTGTTACACCGGTGGGGTTCAATGTAAACAATCAATGGATACTGTTGAAGAAATTCACTAAGTAATAACGGAGTTTGACTCCTCCATAAACGCGAAACCCAAACAGATCGAGTGTCTGCAGTCTCTGTTGGCAGGCAAAGACGTCATAGCTAATCTGCCTGTTGGTTACTATCATCACATGATTTTGTATGATGGCAGTGGTTAAAGCGAGCGTAGCTATGTCGTAAACCCATGTGAGGAGTTTGCGATCTTTTAAATAGATTTTTGAACCTTTGGGAATTTTAACCGGCCGAAACTTGATTTTAAACGGCCATTTTGGCCAGCGGCCGGCTCTTTTTGAGAACCCTGTTAACCAATATAAAAAATAAATCACTATACTGAAAATGTCATTCCTTAAACTACTTCCTTCTCAGGGCTGATGACTACCGCTGCTTTATGCAATTGTCAAATATAGGTAAGCTCTGCTTCTTTTTGCTCTCTAACGTGTTGTTTTTATCCGTTATATAACTTTTCTTCTCTGGTATATGGTGTAAATGGACAAGAAAAATATGTCAATAAATGGTATAATAAAAACATAACGTCCATATATTAACCATTCTATACTATCTTATATGGTGCAAGTCAATCCGGCCACAAAAAAGTAAATCCGGCCGCACTGCCTCGGAAAGCGGTCAAACCGGCCACATTTTTACATATATCCTTATGATGAACAAATATTAGTATATTTTTATCATCATTTAAAATGTTAATAAGTATATACATTTCTATAACTTCATTTAAATTGGTCAAAGTTCGCCGAAAATCCGCCTATGAATGAATTAAAAAAGAATAAAAGTTATAATGGTTAAACTCGGTCAAACTATTGACGTTTGTCGATACAGTTTCTTGGGAAACACAGGTGTGCTATATTTAGCAGTATATTTAGTAACATCCTTGACATGCGTTCACTCATTGGCTTGTGTTTTCATAACAAGGCTTTTTCCCCTAATCGTAACTCCTCGGGTAATTCCGTCCTCGGGACAATCATCGCTCGGCTGAATCTGGTGCAATTATACTTAATGAAATCACGATCGTTTTGTTCGTTGGAAGAAGAATATGCCTAAAATGTAGTTCGCACAAAACATGAACAACGGCATTGTTTGACAGCTGCATGTCTGCTGCAGTGGGTAAATTAAACGTGGATGATTTAAATTTGAAGCAGCCACAAAGTGAAGTTTTACAGGCACCGTTCTGTAGTGAGCTGTCATCCTCGCTGCCATCTTTGTTTTGACGTCTGTCACAACAGAAGTCCCATTTAGGGAAATGGCCGCGGTAATTCGATTACCTACATACATCCGAGAGATGATTCGTGAATTATCCAAGGCGTTCCGATTGCTTTTTCCCCCACGCACTTTTAAAATATCCAATGTCGTAATACTTATTGTTAAGCAGGATACGAATAGTTATTTCTTCATATAACCTCTAATTTTCTAATGTTTACGGAACTTTCCTATTATTATTTATAATATTTAAATAAAAATGCGAGGGATACAAATGCACAAATACTATCTGTACTGTTGGAATCCGAAGTATTATGACAACAGACTAAACGGTTTGTTTATAACGCACTATGCGCTGATGACACAAAAATGTCGAGAAACTTAAGTTTGTTTTTTTGAGAAAATAAATAGATAACAATACGAAACAAATTAGGAAGTATGCTTCAAAGAAACTGTATGACAAAACAAAGCAGATAAGATCGTTTTGTCCAACAGATGAGCTTAGTTGGATAGATTTTGAAGAAAAAAGGGGGGGGGGAAGAAATCTGATGATGCGGATAATTCACTAGTAAGTAGTTGTGTTGTATCTGTTTTAAAAAAAGAACTCGCTTGTAAATTGCGCACAATTTGGGTGCAGCCAAATGACATGACTGACCTAACGACGATTACAGTTTGAATTGAACGCATGTTATGAACTTATTTCTTACTCTCGCAATGGCGAGACATTGATTTAGAAAACAAGTGTTATCATCCAATGAAAGTTAGCTGTAATACAAAACTGACAATGTTGTCAAAGCAAGCCATCCTTCAAGAAAATAAACAAATTAACCACACCCAGCAGTAAATTACCACTTGTGGTCCAATCCGGTAGAAAAAGACAACAATAGAGGCTCGAATTTTTAAAATTCTTTCACTAATGTAAAGAAATTTGTAGATCTGTGCAGTCATATGTATTTCAAATTATCCAGGCTTCCCCTTTACTCCATATATACATGTTTTATTGCATTATGCGACCGGCATAGATCCAGATCTGCTGACACGTTGGTGCTGTCTGATCTTAATCTTTACTTGCAACATCTTGTACGACAATAACCTAATAGATCAAAAGCAAATGGATGTTCCGGCTAATCTGGTTCTACACTGATCACACACACGATAAAACCCATACATATGGGGTAAAGGATTATTATTAGTAACTTAATTTTTGGTCATCCCAACCAGACATAAATTGTTTGTATACAGTGACAGTTTAACAGTTGTTGTTTACATTTAATGATATATTTTCATTTATATTTATACAGATATGCCTTCCACTGTCATACAGGGAAACCATGCAGATGACAAATGGAGACCTGAATACTGAACTAAGACATATTGGCCTGTCAATTAAAGGAAAGAGGAATCATAAAGTAACATGGCTAGCCAATCAACTTGGAATCCCTACAACACAGAGTATTCAGAGTAATCCCTTTTTACAGACATTAATGGACATAACACATATAGTGAATGATAGATAACGGATTTGAATAAAAATGATGTTTTGAAATTCATCTGTGTAAAATGCAGTCGAAATTGATTACAAGTTGTGGAATCAGTTAATGTTTAACATTTTGATTTTGATTTATATATGTAACTGCTCCTTCAGTACATAAGCTCCAATGTTCACTAGTATGTGTCCCTGAAGTTTTTTAGTCAACCACAAATGATATCAAATTACTCAAGGAATATATAAATATAAATATAAACATTTTTTTCTTCTTCAACCACAAACAGAATTTTTATTAGATAGTTTCATGTAAACAATTCACTTTATTTAAAATCAAAATAACCTTAATAAAAGAGGGCGTTCTGGGGGGGGGGGGGGGGGGGGGGGGGGGCACTTTGGCACTTTAAACCAATTTTTCCTCGATGTGAAGGTGGGGGGAGGGGTATCTTCAAAATGTAAAAATGACATCATCTGGAAGATAATTTGAATTTTGCTTGGAACTAAAGGCTAAATGACAAGTATCCATTTCTCCATTTAGTCAGCCACGCAGGTCTGAGCTTTTTATTGTTAGGAATCTTGTAAAAAATGCATGTGGCACCTCGAGATCTCTCATGGTTACAACCTTCAGCACAGCAGAAATCGTTCTGTCCCATAGCAAAATCAAATTATCTAAGCGAGTACAATTCATTTAAAACATATAAATATAAGTTCTGATGATTTAGTGTATCATTTTTATTCACTTTGTCCCTCTTTTTGCGTGTGAAGAAGAAAAAAAAGTAAGTCAGCTGTTCTATGTTTACATACGAACACATAAACGGAACCCCCCCCCCCCCCCCCCGACTTCAAAACTCGCAGCGCGAGATTGCGCGAGATTTCGTAATTTTGAAATGGTGAATTGCAACACAATGCTTGAACTCTTATAACAATTGATTTAAGTATGCTTGTTTGTGTATTATGCGTTTTACATTTTGGTCTAGTCCAGTTTAGGTCAGGTCTAGTAAGTTTTCTAAGTTACTGGACCACTGGTCCAGCTCTCAAAACAGTTAATGTCGAACCCTGGTATGTATATGTGTTTAAAACTTATCGTATATATAAATCTTATTAATAAACCGAGAAGGAAGGAAAGTTTTATCCTAACTCAAAAGAACATGTGCATGCGCCAGCGATAGACAAAAAGACGAGAGCCACTGTTACAGTGAAGGTACAACATATTTTTGCTTTTTAGTATTTTACATGAATACTACCTTTAAGAGGAAAATCCCATTTACAATCTATGAGTAATAATAATAATAATAATAATATAATGATAACAGTAATAAAAATATATAAATAAATAATAGTAGAAGAGTTGACGTAAACATAATAAATAACCAATCCTATGATTATCGTATCTTTCCTACAACAACAAAAAATAATAACGCAAATCACAAAATAATTACGCCAATGTTAACAAAACATGCTTACAAAAGTTAATTTATAAATATGTGGCCAGTTTGACCAATTTCCCAGGGCATTGTGGCCAGATTCACTATTTTGTGGCCGGATTGACTTGTGGCCAGATTTGTTTGTGGTCGGATTGACTGTAACCCATCTTATATATCATATATATCTAAAAATATATTTTGAGATCTTTTGAGTAAGCCATGGACTAAATAAAAAATCACAAATCCCTTTCAAATGAAAAATATCACTAATAAAAAAATGACGCTGGTTCTACCCAGGAAGCACTTAGTCGAAAACCCTTTTACGACTCAATAGAATACCTTTATCTAAATTTATCGATTATTGATAAACATAATTTAAATATGTGGATTATATAATTAGCTTTGATATTGGTATTACACGCTATTTAATTATTCTTAATAAATTGAAACTTGTGTCAATGTGACTACTCCAACCTAAACCAGGAGCATGGATTGCATCTTATAAATGATAAATAAACCAAAATATATAATAATAATGCTATGACAATATGGGATAGTTATACAATTTTATCTTGTTATAATGTACCTATGCAATAAATATAGTCCACATGATATGTATTATTCAAATTAAATAGTTTAATAGAATAAAGTTTATACTTCCCTGCATTCTCCACGAACAGCGTGGGAGAGCTGTGGGGTGAAAAAGTTGAAGGCCGTTAAAATGACCACACATAATCCGTAGAAAATAAGACACTTCCATTCACAAGAAAGGCACCTTATTGTAAATAACAACCACACGAAAAATTCGTGCGAACACCACCTCTTCCAAACACGGTTAGAACAGCATACATGTGTATTAAACCGAATTTAATCCAGATCGGCAAAACGTGGTCTGTACAAAATGGTGAAACATCGAGAAAGGAAGTGGATTATTCTCGAAATATTCAAGTGCAATTAATGTAGCATAATTATTTACAACTTATCTGTCCTATGCATATTAATTATTATTTGCATTCTTTATGATAGTTACGCCCTTATTATTAGTAGAATATATTAGGGTGTAACGCTAACTCAATACAGTGTATGGTATGGAGGCTACTTTTACCGTTTTGTCAGCTGCATACAATCGGGACCCAGTTGTTACGATTGAGCTGCATATTCTGATCAGGCGGGGGGCGCCGCACGGGGTCGTCAGACGGTTGAGGCATCTAGTGGGGAATTTCGTCAAATATACTCTTCTGCATCATAATACTATCGCCTGACCTCCGAGGGACATGGGATAGGATGGAATTAGCCGGCATTTTTGCCGATACTGTGCAGCGACATTTCTATCATTATAGCACAGGGGCACTGATGAGGTGTCCAGGGACTGAACCCGGCCGGTCCATTATACTGACACCGACGAGTCGGGCGTAATGCTGCCCCTTAGCCCCAAGCGTTAGGAGGGAAGCCACTACCAACTTAAAAGTCTTCGGTTTGACCCAGCCGGGGTTCAAGCCCTTGACCTCCCGATCCGCAAGCCGACGCTCTACCAATTGAGCTTTTGCGGCCGGCGAGGGACATGGGCCTGTCTATGTATTTAATAAGGTCAAATAGATCTATAAATATTTCCAATATGTGCTATAAATACCACGTCTCTCCTATTTAATATAGGCTAAATATATAATACTTAATAAATAATCTGACTCTTTTTGGAATGGGAGACGACCTTTGTAATTGTCAACTTTTGGCAGATATGTCTACCTTCCCGACTTTTTCTTGATATTCCTGTTGTTTTCGTTGAATTCTTATAACTTGGTTTCTACGGTGCGTGTGGACGATAGAAATATATATCAAATAATTATAATCACATACCTGAGACCACGTAAATAAATAACCGGTCTCATCGTCCACATGTTCACCAGTCTTTTCTATTCGCTTTTAAAGGTTGTAACAATTAAATACAAATCATGACATGCCCGAAATTCTGGTGATATTGGGAACATGTGTAAAGTGTATATAAAATAATCTATGTAAATTGTTAGATTTTTTATGCCAACATGATTTTAAACAGGCCCTAAAAAAGTGCGGATGCATCCGAACACAAAAGACGTAACATATGTAGTTTAACTTTTATTTTAAAGTACACTGACATTTTTGGGGGTATTTTAAACTTTGTTAATCTGTGTAATGCTGTGATCGCCCACACTACTTTATGGTCCAAATAAGGTAGGCCTTTTTATTTTTTATAATCTTAATCTTCATGACAAGAGCAACTCTCACGCCATTTATATTGTTTACCGCCTGTGATATTTTCTATTAATCATACTTCCTTTAATGCTCGCCTAATAAATCATCATTACGGCGAGGGTAAACAAACCCAAATAGTTAGTTCAGATTGCTTTTCCTAAAACTTGACATTTTGTCCTAGTTTTTGACCCCAAATGAACCCATAGTGAACTTCTACATAGTTTCATGCAGACAAACATTCTGACCATGTTTGATGCAGAATGGATAAAAACTGTGGCCTCTAAAAGATAAGTTGTTGACCCCGAAAGACGGACGATGAGCGCATCAAGACGGAAGAAGTGTTATCAGAAAAGCTCACTTTGAGCACGTTGTGCTCAGGTGAGCTAAACAAATGTCTTAGCACTGAAGTTTCCTTTGATAAGTTATAACGACATTAGTGACGTCTTGAAAAGTAATGTCCACTTAGTATTTATAAGAGACAGATAGAGAAGTATTATTTCTATTAGAAGAAGCACACACAATTGTACATTGTAAACGAAATGAAAGTTTAATCAAGATAATAATGTGATCCTAGAAGTGTAAATTGTTCTCAAATGCAAGCAATGAACAGAATAAAGCGGATTTGTTTGAAACATAACTGCTATAGCGATGACGTTTTATTAAAGATTAGTTACGACGACAGTAAAAGAAAGTAGTGACGTTATTAAAACATGTTCACATGCTATTTCGAAAAGATTAGTTTTATTTCTAAAAAAAAAATAAATAAATAAAAATATCTGCCCTTAAAGTTCTTGTTGTTCAAGTACATCTGATTTAAGGGAGACAATCCAGTTAGTCTTGTATTAATGTAAGGGAGAAGTTATTCTGTAACTCTTTATATTTGAGGGAATATGATGAATAACATAGAGATAATAAATACAGGTGTTTTCTCAACATACTGGTGGTTATTAACACTTGTTTGTAATTGCAAGAGAAAAACATTTTTTTTTTTCAGTTTTGGTTTTGTCCCAACTGTCTCTTAACATAACTAAAAATAGAACAAGCGAAAACGTTTTCTCAATCTGTGACTTCTTACATCCTTTTTTAACAATTATGGGGCAATTTTCTTGTCATGTTTATTGTCAGTAATCAGGCATAATTTCAAGCCTTCGTTACTATATAAAAGAAATGGAATGTAAAAAAACATTGGAGAGTTATATCGGAAGGAGCCGTTTTTACTTAGATCTGCAAGTGAAACTTCTGAACAAGCCACTGAGAAGACATGTGAATAAACGATACGAGGACACCAACATAGTCGTCAGCAAGAATTGTGACTGGTCATGCAACTGTAGGCAGATTCACCCTCTCTGCAAATTGACCTACAGGGACCTGCTAGAAATGAACACAGAAAGCAGTAAATGACTACACAGATTTTTGCATGCAGCATGTAGGCAATGTAGTTGAACCGACGAGATTGGAACTGGTCAAATCAATATAAAGACCCTTAGTTGAACAGCCCAGACTGAAACCTGTTTAAATCCATTTAAACACCAATAGTTGAACAGCCTAGACTGGAACCATTTCAAATTCATTTAAACACTAAAATTTGAACAGCCCAGACTTGAACCTGGTCAAATTAAACAACACAAGTTGAACAGCACAGACTAGAACATGGTCCATTTAGACATCCCAAGTTGAACAGAAAACACTGGGACCTGATCCATTTTAAAGCCCAAGTTTAACAGCCCAGGCTGGAACCTGGTCCAATTAAACACCCCAAATTGAACAGCACAGACTAAAACGTGGACCATTTAAACATCAAAGATGAACAGCTCAAACTTGAACCTGGTCCATGTAAACACACCATAATTATGTGGATATACTTTGTTATGTGGAAGCGTCCCACTAATACAACAACCATCTCCTGATGTGACACAGTAGCAGTAGTATATTCTGCATCGCACAACTGTTAGAAAAATGGGTTGATTATCTATACAAGGTAACAACTTGTACGTTTAAACAATTGCGGCTTGTTCATCTGGTTAACACAATGTGCTATGCACTGAGAAACTCTGACATCACGGACAATAA
Source organism: Sinonovacula constricta (assembly GCA_007844125.1). NCBI lineage: Eukaryota > Metazoa > Mollusca > Bivalvia > Cardiida > Solecurtidae > Sinonovacula > Sinonovacula constricta. The sequence goes on along the minus strand of CM017573.1, from coordinate 30,191,924 downwards.
TGATTTGGCAATGCACATAACCAGTACACATATGTATCATAAAATAAATATAAATACATTTGGCTCCGTCAATGTGTGGATACGATTCATGGTTGCCTGGGGAGACATTTCATGTAGGGAGATTGTCCAGCTAACCTGCAGTGGGCCTGTGTTTCTATACAGTCGTAAGTCTGGGTTTCTTCTCCACGAATAATTAGCTGGACATCGCAAAATATGACCATTAAAGTGTCGGTTAAACAAAACACAAACACAAATTATCATTGCAAGATGTGCAATGCCGGTGAGTCACAATGTACGGTAAAATGTTGAACGTGGGTTCCGACGATTGTAAACCTGTGACGTTTATGTCAAAACTGTTGTGGTGGACATGACATTTGATAAAGGTATTTGTAACATACATGGTTTGTGTGTATTTGTATGTAAGCGTGAAAGAAATGGTTTGTATACATTATCTATAAAATTGTATTTTAATTATGTATATAAAACATGATATAATACTATATATATCAATATAAATAATATGTGCAAAGACAATGTTAAAACATTGACCCTTATATATGCCAATGTGTATTGCAAAGCTAAATGCTTACAATACATGCTTAAGATAAACATTTGCTCTGTTAACTTTCAATACAGGAAATCTATGTGATATGTGACATGACTATCTCTGACATGTACGCTAACGCTCGTGGCAATATGAGTAAATGTCTAGGTATGTCAATATTGCCAGTATAAAGATCAGTATGTCAGGTTTTAAGCAATAAACTATAACACTTAACGACAGATACAGATCTAACCTTCAACTATGAAAAGTAATATAAAACGTGGGTATGCATGCAGCTAATCGTTTACACATACATGATAATGTTATGTGTAAATCTACACTCAAGGAATCTTCAAATTTACCGGATGTCAAATCACTATTATTGTAGCTCGCAAAATGGGGTTTACTCCATCATGTGACTAAATTTAGGTGAGCAAATCCATAAAAGTGATCCTACTTCTACTTATTAATGTCCGCCCTTTAGGCAATAATGCGTTAAACATTTGTCAAAGGGATGTTTCTGTAATTGTCATGTCATCTGTAGCTCCTTTGTTGTATCTACACAAGTCTATTTCGCAGGAATTGCCAAAGTGTTACGAATGGTTAATAGCTGTTACAAATTATACCACTGCATTTTATTACCACGTACATAACTTACCGATTTAAGCAACGTCGAACCACGTGGGTTAAGCTGTTTCATTTGCAATTGTTAGCAGTATTATACGAGGGGTTTTAACTTGATATTCGTTCACCATTTCTATAACTAATTTCTTTTAAAGATTAGTTCCAATATTAAATAATTTTTATGTACAGCTGTCAAAATGTCGTTTATAACAATATGGATGCCCCCGTGTTTCATATAGAGCTATGCGATGTGCCGTAGCCCTGCAGGTTTATTGCTTGGTACGATTTAATTCAATAACCGTAGGTCTGACATATATGTACTACCTTATAGGACGTGTTTACATTTTTCTTTACTGTAAGTTTTGCACAGTCGCTTACTGATCATGTTCAATGTTTTCTGTACATCATTATCATAGATCGGCATTCACACCGACAGTTATTAAGAGAATCAATACCATCTTAAAACTGTCTGTACCCATTAGCCATACGCAATACTATAGCTCTCGATCATTTCAAATGGATCAAGTTACTTTTTTCTTCATGACTCGGTTTGGTAACATTGGTTCAGTTGACTTGTTTTCTATGAAATTATGGAACCAGAAAATTTCGTTTATGTAAATGACAGAACAGGTTTCAGTTTAACAAAAGAAACAAATAAACCAATAGAACACAGGAAACACGATACGAGTATTCAGGTAGATCTTTAAGCATGAAAGGATATTTATGTGAGGGGCAGTTGGTGGACCCACATGTGGCTGGTATTGTCATTGAATTTTAAATATAATTATGCAGACGGAATATTTTCATGACTGAGTATGGTTTAAGAATGCTGACACACACTCTATGGCCATCTGTGACTGCCGATTGTGTAAAGTACATGCCAATGGGGGCAAACCTTTTTGGGATCTAGTCTACAATCTTCCCAAACAACCACTTTTATTTATCCACTTAAACCAAAGAACACGTACCCTGTTTACCACCCACTCTTTGCACATGCTTGAGATAATTGATAGCAGAAGTATTTTCAACAACAATGAGCTGTATACACGTTTGACAATGCATCAATCACTCTCCTGTGTCCTCTTGTGAGCAATGCGTCGTTATGAGTAAATTATCATTTTCCGATATAAGTTTCATGAACTGTGAGCGTAAGAAAAGATACCCCATGCACACAAAGATGTAAAAAGCCAAGTACAATCAAACAAGTACACTGGCGTTTCTTGCATCTCGTTGATAGGAAATTAACAGTGTGTGACCTTAGCATTGTAAAAAGTATAATTTATTTTATACCTCTATATTTTTGCTTAAATAATAATGGACGGTTACTAAACGGTTTGTCATGCTAGACCTGATTAGAAAGAAATAAGGGAAGGTGTTGGGGACTAATCCCAGGACCATCCATTAAACGTATATTTTTGAAGCTTTAACAACAGTGTTTACAAATACTTAAATATAGTCATAAAGATATGGTAAAATAACATACATGATGGTAATGTTTCTTCATTCACGATACTACGGTATATCGGCATCACTTTTATTGTATGAGTAAAATCATTGGAAATCATGTGTCAATACAGTAGAACGTTTATAGATAACTTTTCTTCTGATGAATGTACTCATCGTTAGTTGACAAAACATAGTTTATTAGAATAGTATTGCTTTATTAACATTTTGAAAATATAAACTATGTTTTACATGTTTGCGAATGCTCATGGCTGCTATAAGTGGTAATCATTCGTACACTGTCAGTATTCGGCAGAACATATGCTGCATTAGTTAACAAAACCTAATGATCTTTCTGCATAAAGTAGGAAAGGGAAGATCTACGATAAGATATGTCTTGTCGTATTATGATTCATGTTTTTCACTTTTTCTGAATTTAATAACAATTAATTACTTGGGTTTAATCAGATATCTGTCATAATTACTATAGAAACATATATTGTAAAACTCTGCACAAAAATATACGTAAAATGGATGGTCCTGGGATTTGCCCCCAACACCTTCCCTTATTTCTTTCTAATCAGGTCTAAAAGACTTTGACAGAGAAGGCATCCTTGAATAAATCAATTACAGCTAATCATATGTTATGGCTTTGAACACACAATGAGAACAGCATAAGTATCAAGGGTTCTATTTATGCATTCCTACACTCGAGCATTTCTTCAATGTCAATAATGTGATAGCTTTCCTGATTATATTATCTTTGACAATGAAAAGTATCTTAAACCTATATAATTATACCAATTATATCAATCAGTCAACGTATTTTTGAAACGATTAAACGGTTAAGATCTTCCGGTTAGGTTAACCTGGCAATGCACATGCTATATTTCCATCGACTAAATTGCGTCTCACACGTAGCTTATGTTCAGTGGGTGGCCTAATTCATGGCCCAAGCACACGTGTTGTCTACTCCTAGCTGTCGGACATATATCCTTATGGAGTTTCGCTTCAAGTGACAACGTGCGAGACAATAAGTCCCAGTTAATTTTACCTCTGCCTTAGTTGATAGTGCTGTGGTTGCTTTTACACGTTGTTGACTATTGGTTAAATGGACTTTGTACTTGATAAAACACAATCTGCCAGGTGGCTGATAATAAGTTGTGTGCTGAACATTCCAGACGATAAGGATTCGGCCACAAGTGCGGGAAGTTAGTTGACATCTTTTAACATTCAACGACGTTGACCGCGGCGCTGATCGAGCTCTCAATTGCATTTTACATGATTTGACAGAATAATAATTGTTTAAATCGCACATCCAATGATTGTTTTTAATACACAGTAGGTTAACATATAACGTAAAAATTATGAAAATTACAAAAGTAAAGCAACAATCTTTGACAATTGTGGCCTTACGGTTAAACAGGAATAGACATAACGACATGGCACACGAACTTATATTGCAGTGACCGCAACATCGACAACAACATAGCAACATCCGAAAATTGCGACATATGCGGTTCAGCGAAAGCCACAATTTGGTAATTCATTTAAGTCAACAGAAACACAATACACAAATTAAGATAGTTATGTTAATAATGCAATAGAAAAACGCATATACGAGTCCTACACAATTAAAAGCAAATTACAAACAAACTAAACAGTTTTTTTTTTTCAATTTATATACGTATCCCTACAGGTGTTACACATGTAGGTACATATGATTTGGTTCATTGTATGATTTATTATGATTATATTTATTTATTTTCGTCCAACTATTGCTCATTCAGTCTGATTGTCCAATTTAGCTAAGAGTCTGCTTATCCTTGATTCCAAACGAGGTATGAATTGCTATCATTAAGGACATCGCCTATACTCATTGAATATTATCATAGCATAACTCCTTACTTGCCTCAAGGACATACACAATTTCTATGTGCTTCAGCTTTTTAGAATGTGTCTGTCCTCATTTAATATCGATGCGGTGTACATAAATCAAGCTTTGACCCTGCTTAGCTTTGTAACTGAAGCAAAGTAATACAACAACATTACGACCGGAAGTAAACCGAATGTCAAAAAGTCTGTACGGCAGTAAACTAAAACTAAAACTAGAGGAGGTGGACAGTTTGTACTGAATAATCAACACATAATGCTGAACACACTCTATCAATATGCTTTATGTGCAATATGTGATATATATACGTCTCCTAGCTATATCTTCGATGGTTAAGTCACGAGTTTAAGATTACACATTTAACCAACACGGCATCTATCTCATCAAATGTCAACAGTACCTTGGTTAACATAGTTGTCCTCCTTAGGCCATATCAATGCATGTAATGTGCATACTGCCAGTGAGAAGTGAACACAACAACAGTTACAAAGAGCATATAACAAAACACGCATGCTTAGCTCTTCGAACACAGTTACAAGCGTCTTTCAATTGTAGATTGTTGCTAAACCGTTGCTCTGATTACTAGAGAGACAGTAACTACGCTGTTTGGCCAATCAAGGACTACACACTGATAAAGATCCAGTGATGAAATCCAAAAAATACCAGAGTTTTGACGCTTTGAAACTGTAATGAAAATATGATTTTTACATGAAAATCTGCATCAGTCAACTATGAGACGATGCAGGTCAGGACTGTGCAGATATGTCACATACGTTCTTGTAAGTTTATCTATATACATGCGGATTCTCCGAAAAATTATACACGTTACGAATAAACATAAATTGAGGAACTAAATATAACTATACAATGACATTTTCGAGTTTTTTTCTTTTTATACAAGCACCAACATTACCTGTTATCTACCATGGAGATGGAGTGTACACGCACGTACCGTATAGGTTTCTGGTATATTGAAATGGCTTGTGACGAAGGGCTCTATGCAACTCTACAACCATATAAGTTTAACGACATAAAGCATTTGCCTAGGTACCTCACACTAAATTGCGAACTACTACTACTACTGCTACTACTACATTTACTACTACTACAAAAAACTACTACTACTACTACTGTTATTACTTCTACTACTACTACTACTACTACTTCTACTACTACTGCTACTGCTAGTACTACTACTACTACTACTACTACTACTACTACTACTACTGCTGCTTTTACTTTTACTACTACTACTACTATTACTACTTCTACTTCTACTACTACTACTACTATTACTACTGCTGCTGCTGCTGCTTTTACTTGTACTACTACTACTACTACAACCACTGCTACTACCACTACCGCTACTACTATACTAGTTCTACTACAACTGCAACTTCGACTTCTACTATTACATCTACTACTATTACTACTACTACTATTGCCACTACTACTACTACTACTACTACTACTACTACTACTACTACTACTACTACTACTACTACTACTACTACTACTACTACTACTTCTACTACTACTACTACGACAACTACTACATCTACAATAACTACTTCTGCTACTGATATTACTTCTTCTACTACTAGTACTACTACTGATATTACTTCTACTACTACTACTACTTCTACTACTACTACTACTACTACTACTGCTACTGCTACTTCTACTACCAATACAAATACTACTACTGCTTATGCTTTTACTTCTTCTACTACTTCTACCGCTTATACTTCTACTACTACTATTACTTTAACTACTTCTACTACTACTGCTTTTAATTCTACTACTACTATAACTACTACTACTGCTACTACTACTACTACTACTACTACTACTACTACTTCTACTTCTACTACTACTACTACTACTACTACTATTACTACTACTGATACAACTACTACTACTTCAATTGGCTTGCACATTGAAGTCAATACCTTTAACCTTTAACATTACAAAAGTCACAAATCATATAATTTAGCTAGAAGTCTTTTCTCTAGGTATTAAATCTGCTAGATAAGCAGGTATATTTTCTGGACATACCACGTTCTTGTTATAGGCTGTATTTGATATTTCTTGTTTGGCGTAAGTTTGTAAAGCATGTTGAACATATTTCACAAAGTATGCTTATTTTCATATCTACCCCGGCTACATTACTCTTTTCATCCAGTTGATTTTGGTTTATTCATTGTAATAACAGACTGAGTCATCTTTGACATATAACTGTTTCCCGACCTTGTGCAAGATTGTTTTCTTCTCAATAGTCAAATGATAAATCATATGATATCTCTACATCACCAACACTACGGACCATAATAATATATTCCAATGTACCCTTTGCACAGCATTATTATAAACCTTATTATGAAAGCCAGTATACACAACTGGTATTTTCTGTTTTAGTTAATAGTGCCATGAATGAATAACTATAGAAAATATGTTTGCTCGGTTGTCAACTGGAGGTGAAACGACAAAAAAAACATCCTTGATGCATACTGGCACAATCATCCCATAGAATGTTGATGCTGTTGTTCGATTTATGCGACAATAGGTGTTGATGAAGGAATAACCAATCAAAAACCGTTATTTCTCCATTTTCCTGCCATACATGTAATGTTATTTTCACATTATTGCTTTAATAAAACAATTTTATGAAGTTAAAAAGCGCTGCGTGATTGTTGTTCTTTCAGACATATAACGCAATCCAATATATTTTGATAGCGCTTGAAATGATCCTTCGAAATCTTTCTAAATCTAGGCGAAGCTTACCAGAAACCCTGTATATATTGTGAAAATCTTTAAATGTTGAATAAACATTGCATCTAAAGTAACAGCCGTTTATGTGTCGTTCAAAATAATATATTTCTGCCTATGTCCTGAATTGTTCCAAATATATAATATCATTTGTTAACATGTAGTCCGACCATCAAAGTGAGTACGGAGAAGCATTCCTAACTTTAAATAAGCATGAACATGCAATGGTTACAGGGTATACATTAACATTTTCATTCAATGTGTACGAAGTCTGCACACTCTTTGCAGCCCTGGGCACCCGCACACACGTGAAAGATATGTGAAGTTAATAATTAATAGTTAATAAAGCACACAATATGTTGTTGTTTTTTAATTCTGTATACGCCAGGCATATTTTCCATTATACAAATTATTATTGTATTGAATATGTTCTGTGCGTGATGTTATGCGTGTTCTTTAAAATCAAATTACACTTACATGTACGTTTCTAAATACAATATATCGAAAATTATAACCAAGAAATCATTATTTTCGTCATTTTTTCTTACCCGTCATAACATCAACACTCATAACAAATACACGTGTATGCCTATATTAAAATAAATAATGTACAATCGTTTAATTGGCTGCGAAAATTAAAACTAAAAAAAATGATTACTGAATAATTTATTTTCTATTTGGCGTTACTAACAAAATGTAAGATATAACACGGCAACACGCCAGCTCAGGGTCGTTTTCCCTCTTTTGCAAATAAACTGTTCACCTCGCACTTAAAGAACACCCTTAGACTATTGTTGTGCCAAAGTTAGGCCAAACAGCATTCGGTTAGCGGGTTGACTAAGGCTAGAGCATAGCATGCATATTTAATATGAGTAAACCTGCTTTATGCACCACATTGCGCAGTAAACGAATCAGTAGAGCGTTGGCTCCGTATTTATTATAAATTTCTGTGGCTGCTGGAGAGTACATGTAACTGTTGTCACAAGTAAAAGTGTGAACACGTGTATCCGTATTCATTAAATTGCGACTTAATCAGCAACGTTATTGCTTCTTATTTTTATCTTACAACTTGTGATAAAACAATGCATCGGGATCCAAACGGTCGGTACATTAGAATAGGCGTACAGTCATTCGGTCATGCAATTCACTTAATTCAATCATTTATTTTAAGCAAATATTTATTTTCAACTGGTAAAACACAAGGTGATCAAACAAATATGCCTCGATTTCAGCTAACTCTGGTAATGTCTTCTATTCTAGAACTGCACCTTGTCCTGACGAATATTAAGACGTAGGAAAGTGTGTAAAATATACTTTATTAGTGTTATACTTATATTGTCGGTATTTTTAAACACAAGTGGCCCTTTGATGTAGGAGTAATTATTAAATATTAGATAATTGAGGTTTTAATTGTGTATTAATAATTACAAAGTGTTATGAAGTTCTGCGTGAAAACATTAACAAACTTATATTCGTTAAAACAAATGTGCCAAGTTTAGCCTCTGTATTGGGTATTTATTTAAGTAAAATAGAGATATAATCTTGCCCTAGATGTCCTTCGAATGGGGTCACCTTCACCCAGCAACTCTCGTCTTTGATCAATAATTACAAGTATGCAACAATAATACTATAAAGAAAGTAATCTGCAATATATACCCTACCTGTGATGAGGTAATGAATAGGGACCAAATCGTTTACTTGTATCTGATCATATTTTATTCAAAGAAGAATATTCCTTTGCAGCAAAATACAATGTACACCTTTCAAGTCGTCAACATACATACCCTTCGCCGGATACCCACGGTTGATTCTATTACGTTACTTTCCATTCATCACCCGTGGGCAAATTGCTACTAATTTCGTCGCTTTGTTTACTATGAAATGCCGCAATCCGATTGGTTCGCTGAGACCATCCAGCGAATCTGCCAACCAATCAAGTTTACACTTTCATACCACTTCTATAGCATTGTCAAAATACCGATAATCGTGCAGCTAGGTCGTCCTATAGTTTGCAACACCGGTTAAGTTTATTTACGCACAAATTACAAGCAACGTCATTGTCTTCATGGGCAAGGATACCGATTACGTTTCAAACCGACGTGTATTTTTCAATACTTGCTGGAGTGCCCAAAGATCTTTAAAAAACATTTGTCGCGGATCGCTGACAGGCATAGTTTACACTTGCTATGCGCTGTACCGGTCGCCATGTTTACCTTCTCAGGTCACCGTATTGATCTTCCGATTAAAGAGTATTTAATTTTGTAACCTATCATCTGATTGGATAATGTCTGTTCTGTTCTATTCAAACAAAACGACGAAATGGAGAGTAACGTAATACAATCAACCGTGGCTATCCGACGATGACTACATTACGCAGTTCAGTAATCCAAAGATCCAACATCCAAACCAGGCTGTCCATCATTCTTCTTTTCAAATAATGGAATCATAGTAAGGATATATCTTACAATAAAACATCTGAAACTCCATCACCACCTCGTGTCATTTAGACACTTATATAGGCAAACTCTTGCTCAAAAAGAGGTATTCTTCGAGCAGTCTTCAAATTCAGTTATAAATTCAAACACATACAAGCTGTACTTGCATTATAACAGATTGGCTTTGCCTTAAATGTTGCTGGAACAGTTTGCGAACCACTGGAAAGAGTATCATCGGTCACATGCTGTAATAGTATTCCTCTGAACCAAAAGCCAACTTTGAATAACAGCTGTAAATCTAGTTCTTTATCTGAACCATATATTTTACACTGGACACAATATTTTAAGCAACTTTATTCCTCGGCGCTGTCATTTTCGTGTACCAATCCATGAAGCAAAATAAAAACCCGTAAAACTCTACTCATCCAATTAAGTTGGTCTGTCATGGTAATAGTCCAGTATATTTTTGAAATACATTCATGTCCTCATCCGGTAATTGTTCTAATTCATCTACAGGCCACTGATAATATGCAAATACAATCTTACCATGCATTGGCATATTTGTTTTTAAAAAGCAATAAAAAAAGCAACAGGTACTCTCAATTTGTATATATCGAAGGACATACTTTAAGCATTCCTAGTTACTTACGAACATGTAAACATGCAAGGGCTTACCTAGAATGCATGTACATTTACATTCAAGGTTAACAACTTTAACTAATACAAAAGAAATATACTTAAATTTCATGGTTGTGTCTATTTGCGTGAACGTTATAGGCATATAAACAATAAACATTAAAAAATCAAAATAAATAAATATTAGAACGCCTTTCGAATGTTATCAGGTTTATGAACGTCCGCATAACAGACTTTCCAATGCATAAATCTCATTAAATATTCCATATATGGGCGTCGCGTTCCAGTGCCTCTTTAATAATTCACAACTCCATTCAACCTCGAAGCGTCATTGTGGCAAATCACTAACTGTAGAAAGCACACGGACTCTACTGTCGTCTTGATTTAATATGTTTCCATCCTACAATTTGAACTGATTACTGTAACAAAGGTATGTTTTCTTTCGATTAGTTGTTATTATTTTGTTTATTTTGTAAAGATTATTCGTGCTTGCCTAAGATCGTTGATGCCATGTTAAGGTAATTCCACTAATTAATTTAAGTATTCGTAAGTCGCCCTTTTTTCTTTTTTTTTGGTTTGGTCTTCGCCAGCATTGAGAGTTGTGCTCTAGCCTATATACGCGTCGATAAAGTTGCCGTTTAACCTTAATGACATTAAGTGTCCAAACCGCGTGGAAATTCAATCAATTAAATTAGTACGACTTGTTAACGACAAGCGTCACATATTGGTGCGACCATCTTGATATTGACGAATCTTTTTTAACCACATTTTGAAGGTAGCGTTGGTGTAACGTGCATTTTCATTGGGTCATTTGTTGCTATATATATATACATCTCTCTCTTTCTCTCTCTCTCTCTCTTCTCTCTCTCTGTATATATATATATATATATTTGTTCTAGTACAGTATTTTCATAGATCGGCATCCACCCCAAGTGAATTATGACGCCTCGCACACAGAAACAATACCAGCTCAAAACTATTTGGTTCCATTAGACATACGCTATTCATACGTTCTCAATCGTTTCTAATATATCAAGTTACTTTTCTTTATGACAATGGTTGGCTCTATTGACTGACTTATTTTCTGTGACATAATAGAACCAGAACATGTCTGTTATCTACATGACAAAACAGGTTTAAGTTTTTTTTTTAAAAATGTGTGACAAAGAAACCAAAAAATCACTAGAAAGACGATATGAATACTCGGGTAGAATGAACGCATATTTATGTGCAGGGTACGTCACAAATTTAGATGTGGATGATATTGTCATTACAATTGACATATTAGTACTTAGACGTAACATGTTTATGATTTATTTTGGTTTAACAATGCTTACAAACATTCTTTGGCCTGTTGTGTAAAAGTACAGACCAATGGTGCAAGCCTTATTGGGATTTAGTCTACTTCCCAAGCAGCCACTTTTATTTATCCACTTTAGCCAAAGTACACGTGCCCTGTATACAATCCTCTCTTTGAACTTGTTTGAGATAATTGATAGAATACCATTTCTTGATACTGATATAAATAATATTAGTATCTGATTTGCATTATACTTTGGGCCAGGTTAGAACACGTGAGTAGTGTGTGCAAAACATAGTTATAACATAGTGTTATAAAGGCTTGGTTGACAATACTATAATATTAGTAAATTGTTGGGGTTCGGGGGTGGGGGTGGGGGTGGGGGTTGGGCGTAAACGTGCTAAGTATTTTCAACAACAAGTAGCTGTATACAAGCCGGACATTGCATCAATCAGTATCCAATATCCCCTTCTGATCATTTGTGACGTGGCAAATAAAATATCACTTTTGGATATAAGTTAGTTTGGAACAGTTTATTACATTATAATTGAGCGTAAGGAAAGATACGCCATGCACACAAGGATGTGGCCATTTACAATGATACGTATATAACTCAATATTTCGGCTTAAATAGTAATGAACGGTTACTAAACGGTTTGTCATTCTCGACCTGAATAGAAAATAATAGGGGCTGGTGTTAGAGGCCAATCGCGGGATCTTTGCAGGAATTATGAAGCCTCGCACACATGTAAAATGTAGGTTCTATTAATAATATAATAATAATACATTAATAAAACATTAATAATATACGTGTTTGTCTATATATTATATGCCGATCATCTCATGACTTTTTGTGTTAAAATTTCGTAAACTCGTATTTTAGCAATTAAACTCATTGGATGAAATAATCTTAAACTGCTAAATACAACAATGTATAAGACTTGTCCAGAAAAAAATGAAAGTATCATCGCCGAAGGCTTTCCTTTTATTACTTTTCCTGAATTCGTTGTATGAGTGTTTCTATTAAATGACAATTCGTGTCAGATCCTCCATACATATTGAAAAATACTATGTGATAAGTTTACCCATATAAAAGCAATACAAGAAAAAAATGTTGCCGATATATCGTAGTTTCGTGACTGTATAGTTATTAAAAACAAATATGTTCCTATTTTGGCATACCCTTACGACTTTATTTTTGTCAATGTGGAAACTGTTTTAGTTTCCAATATACCATATACATAAAACAGTTCAGAATCTATAAGGGTAGAAACCGTATGGTCAGAGATTAGGCTCGCCGTAAAACAGTTAGTATAAGGACATTGAGAGCGGAAGTGGGATCTATCTAGTCAATTGCTATACAAGTTGTCAGTAAGGTGAAAACAATCTAAAATACTGACTGCAAAATATGTGTACCATGAGTTCATACCTCATATGTATATTTTGACAAAAAAGTTTGACAAATATATATAGATAAATTAATTAACGTTACCTCACATCTTTATAACAAGGCAGAATTCAGAATGCATATTTATATTTGAATTTAAAATTAACGTAACAATCGTACCGATAGTTTGTCATGCACCAGCTATTGCCGTTCCAGATATTAACACACATTTCTTAAAAATCCAATATTGATTTTAAAGGTTTTAAACTTCAATGAGACTCGAGTTAATAATTGCAAAACTCTAACGACGATGGGTTTTTTAAACGAGCTTGAATTGTTTTCAACCAGTTGGTTGACAAAAAATAGAAGCCCCCACCCCCACCTCCCCAACAAAAGACAACAACAAACAATAAAAAACAAGTACGATTATGAGTAAAAGAGTGGGCGCTAATATATTATTATACTTCTTCTAGAATAGTAAATAGCTCAATATAGCGCTGAGGTAACGCGTTTAAATCTTTAGCAAAGTAATTTAATGATTATATGCGACGCGTGTATGTCGGTACGAAATGTGTCGCAACATGACAATGTTTAACTCTGACAGAAGTACTATGTCAATATCAATGTTATTCTCAAACTTTACTGTTGAAACGCGGTATAATACAATCAAAAAAGACCGTATGCACAATAGTGTTACATTGTTTCTGCTGTAACATGAACCCACTTAAGTACGATTCTATGAGTCGCTATTCAATTATTTGTAAGCGCCAGTCACAAACTTAGCACAATCATATTTTTTTATGCGTGACGAGCGTCTTAGGGAGACCTATCTTTGTCCGGTAAACGCTTGTCTTGTGCTTATTTACCTTTGGCAAACAATCTGTAAAATCAACGAGCAGTTCAAACGCAAAGCAGTCTTAAATATACAATGGAGAGTTCCACAGCAAATCCAAAATTATGCGAACATGGGCTGAACAAACTATTTTTTAATTAATTTGCTAAAATGTTAATTTGTATTGTTTTGCTATTGTTTTTCTATTCACATAGATTTTTTCCCATTTTTTATGTTATATTAATAATAAGGTAATAAAATATTCATTTTGCGTGCATTAATGGCCACTTTAATGAGAAGGTCATGCAACATGCTGTTCAACTGAGAAAACCACCTGATAACTTGCTTTTGAGATCGTGTTATATCGTCATCCACATAGTCCGAGCTGACGTCGGTATCTATTTGTAGCATATATCACTTTCGTGCTTATTTATTGATTTGAAAATAATGTACACCTAGATTTATTTTTTCGTAATATGTACTGTCTCACATTTAGGCAGTTTTCAAAATCGTCTTTACTCAGAATAAAGTATAAGTTTATGCAGTGGGTAAATATTGTTACACGCATTTGGTGTAAGTAAACTGCCGGATACCAACTTTTATGTTGACTTGACGAGCAGACATTTTAAATAGACAATGTGTATTCTAACATGAAGTTTTTATTAGTTTTTAGGATTACTATCATAACTGCATAAATTATTTCGACTGCATTTACTCTGGACATTATTGTCTCAATATTTAAAATGGAGTTTGAAGCCATATGTCTTCTTTAACCATATCATACCTGCCTATATTAAGTCCAAGAATGAAAACACATGTTCGATTTTTCATTATTTTGAAGGAATTATATAAAAGCCGATCGAAAATCGACAAAGTACATTAGACTTTCGAGTTATGCATTCATAAACACGTTCAACATCAAAACACAGTAAACTCTGCGTTGATTAAAAGGACATAGGGTGTGACGAACAAGATTGAAGTTAATACTAGTTTTGATTGAAATAAGTAGCCAAGTTTAGACAAATTTGGCAATAATGGTGTCGCTTTAATTGAAACATATGCAAGCTGTGTATATCTTTCGAATGTATTAAAACTGGTTTAACTTTTCAGTTCAAACTAAATTGACGTTTATATGGAACTAAATTGACTAATAGAATACAGTATAGATGTAAAGGACGATTTGGCACTGTAATGTACAGGGCATTTGATACGAATCTTGCTCTTCCGTGATTTTAAACATCGTGTTTTTTCTTCGAAGGAACTGAATAAGTATCAGTATATGTAAATCCTCAGTCATTAATTAAAAATAGTATTTTGTGTTTTGGCATCAGAGGAAGGAATATTCTTATACAACAGTAATTGTCATTTTGAGGCAAGCGTCACGCATTTATGTATTCAAGAGATTATATTGTATCATTTTGAAAGTCGTTTTGTATTATTTTGCGAAATGCGATTTGTGTTAGGAATCACGGGGCTGTGTGCTCTTTTTTTACTAAACCATTTGAAACTGTTCACCTCTACATCTTATATTATTATATATACATTTTAAAATCTGAAATGCTTTACTTTCTTTTGAATTTCTCACATTCCTCCACAAAATAGGAAAATACAGCTCAGGACTTATGTGTTTGTTACTGATACATCTTTTAAAATTGGCCACTTAGCAACGTCGGCAAATGTTTTAAGTGTTGATTGACGTGTGACAGTGGCAATTAACTGCTACCCCATGCTTTTGATTGGTATTCCAGATGCCTTTTTGTAATAATTTAATCAGGCAATTCTTATTTCGATTAAATGTATTTGTATAAAAACGGGGTACTTGATTTATATAAAATGAAGTGAGATTATTAATGACATCTACAAGGCGTATAACAAATGTGTATGTGTAATTAACGACAATTTACAGCAGTGTGACATAAGTAATCAAATCTGACCAAGTCGATTGTTAAGTCTTGTTATTATTGTTTTCCTGCAATAAATATGGCAACATGTCATGTATTGCTAAACAGGGTATTTTTATTTACTATACTAAATCTGTTTTATTACTTATCTATAAATATGCTTTAAATCTTGTTTGTTAATAATTGTGCTTATTGCAACTGTACGCCAATTTAAATCTTTGAATAATCGAACTTTTTTTTTTCCATTACAGAGCTCTGAAGATTATAACACAACTTTTTACTACCCGTCCAAACAATGTCTGAATACAAGGACGTCCTCGCTATTATTGAGTTGTATGAATCAGTTCAAGCTAACAATCCAATAACAACCAAAGCATTGAAAAAACTTCATAGTAAGTAACGTTGTAAAGAAAGTGCGCATGTGATTCCCACATTCACTGTATTTTCAGACAAAACCATTTTAGGAGTTTGAACAAGTCAAATAGGAAACATCCGGACACACATTTACAATAGTTATTATATTGGCATACGAAAAAATATAAGCAACTTACATATGTTGAAAATATGAATATGTTTGTAAGACACCGTCATGCACTGTTTGCTCACTCATACCCTTGTTAAATTGTACTAGCCAATAATGTCTCGGGGACATGGGATATCAATGTTAGCAAAATGTCATCTAAGCTGAGTATGGATATTTACGACACAAGATCCCTTAAATTCTACAATTATATTAAGATTTGATCAATTATATTTTAAAATGCATGACGCTAGATTAACACTGTATGATAAGTAGAGCGATATAATGGTTACTCATATATCGATTTTATTGTTATCTTTAATTATTAGAATAAATTGAGCTGGGGTTATAATTTCTCACCAGAAGCGTATAAACGATGTTAAAATACTTTTGTTTTTGCCTAAATAAGATGTTTTTTTAACATTTGAGACCATATTCAATCATGGCATGGCTCCGGTTAACGATTTTGTTTTAAATTTAGACCTCGGATTGACTTTATATTGTTTATATAACTAGTAAATATTTTAGAAATACCAATTTCTATTTCTACGTTTATACTACATATACGTTTATTTAATAATTGGATTTGTTCATGCATATTTATGAATTAAATAATCCGTGACCTTTTCCGTTGCCAATGCAGTTTTTAACTTCATATATGTAATCAAAGAGTACATTTGAAAAGTATATGACATGCATACACTACTCGATGTTAAATGGCTTATGTCTACTATGCTATACAACTGACACTAAAACAAACTGACAAGATATTGGTACAATTTGGGGCCGAGTTATTATTTCGGGTATGTAACGTGGAACGAAAACAACTTGAAATGTAATGCTTAAATCTTCATTTTAAAATAAAGCCGTTTAACATGTTATTAAATATTATAAGTGCAAACTCAGTTTTGAGATGTGCACAGCCTTGCATACACATCTTTAAGGAATTAGGTTTAATGCAAAGTTGTAAATAAGGGGAGTTTTGAGAATTGCATGTATTTGATATGAAGTTACACTTCCGATTGACTGAAATTGAACATAAACACCTACATGTATCTGTTTGCCCTGATTGTAGAACGGATTGTTCGGCTACCACGTATTGATCGGAGAATACTGTATCTAAGTGAAGAATTTGAATGGATGAAGGAAGTTCTAGAATGGAAACAAACATGTCCACAAGATAAGCGGATAACTGGTATGTTTCTCAAACCTGTATTGTTGCTGTTAAAATGCGAACTGTGGCATAAAAGAAAACAGCAGTTCTTCTAGCTTTTTATATCAATGTGCGGCAGACATTTAAGCCGCTTAGTCGGGGATTAAGTAAATAATGCTGTTTATTCAACCATTTAATTGGTAAGTATAATTTTTATAGACGAAAATGAACAAATTCTTGTGTAACATGTCGGTACTATTCACACAATTATTTAAATTGTACTAAGTTATAGTAAAATTAAATATGTTTACACAATCAAACATCTTATGTAGTTCAGTTTAAACAAGTTCAGTACAACATTAAATGTTGCACTTAGTAGTTTATACATAGACAATTTACTTATGCTGAGGGATGGTTTAGTAACATCAGACCAATAAATATGACACTCAACATTCGTCAATCTAAAACGGAGCAATGCATGTTAATGCACAGTTCACAAATTACAGAACGTGTGTCAACATATGTGCATACAGCTTATAGAACGAGGGGCCATTTGCTAGTAATTTCTTATGATACTTTTTCAAAGTGACAGCAGGAAAAACACATATGTAACATAGACAAACATGTAAAGCTATCATAAAAGAGCTCATGATTAATCGCATCATTTTTCACGTTTTAAGAAAGAAGGAAAATACATTTCAATTACTAGCTACTATTATATTTGCTAGGCATTTTTTCACGGCTTGTCATCCAACCTAATCCATTCTGCATGCCCATTTACCTTTCCATTGCAAGTTCAATAAAATCAGAGAAAATAAATGTTGGGATTTTAACATTTGTCAATTCAAGTGACACTACCACATTTGACATAAGCTTACTCAACACGTCAAAAACAATAAACCAACCGCCAGTTTATATCATTAGTGACATCAATGATTTATTTTGTATAAATGATAGCAATTACTGCGGAAAATTTCTAGCTTGTAATATTGTAATATTTATGATAACAGTTTAGTTACATCAATTAAAATTATGCCAATCATGCAATCTGAAAGTCAATAAACTCTGCTCGACTTGACTCACGTTACTCAATTCAAGTATTTTGCGTCGCTTTTGAATAGAAGTGTCATTTTGTGCAATATATGACATCAGCTTAATTGTATATATATACACCCACACACTTACTTTAACATTAACTCAAGAAGCATATACACTTCTATTAGCCTACACTGCTCGACAGTGGTATGCCCTCGAAAAGCATGGCAGAACAATAATGTTTTAGCAAATCTATTTGAATGGCAACATTATTTAAAAGGCATCATTCAATGGAATGTCGGAACCGTCTTTTTTTCAACATGTCTATATAACATTTATTCACTGTCGCAATGTGCTAGTTGATTGTAATGCTACATCCCTTTCTAAGACTTTCTTAATACATGATACAAATAGTAAACGGTCATTTTACCCATGAGCATATTACACAATCATTGAATTTATGTTGTCAATTAATTCATCCTGTAAGGAGAATAATGTGTTTTTTTTTCCTTTGATGGACCTTTGGCATTGGATTTTGTTTCTTCATCTCAATCTACGCATGAACAGGATGCTACAACCATGGCATTTCTTCCCTGACAATTTTTGGATCACTCTGTTTTTAACGATGTCATAATTGTAAAGAAAACGTCACCGCTATGACATTTTCTCATTCAAATAGATCGGGGTTCTTTCCATTGCTTGCAATTGAGAAACCCCTGAGGAAGTGCGGGGTTAGTGGAAAACCGGTTTAAGCACCCGGGTCGGTCTTTTTTGCCGACTGACGTTCTAAGGCGGAAACTGTACATTTTTGTTCAATGACTCATGGCAGATTTTTTTTTTTTTTTTTTGCATTTGATTTACATGTGAACACATTTGCCCTATGCCTTTTTAAATTTGGGTATATGTCAATCTCTCATATGATTTTGTTTTATTTCTTTATTTATATGGATACCCACTGCATATGATCTACCATAGTTATATACATGACTGCTGGACAATATTAATTTAAGAAAATGCGCGAATATCTGTCGACCGACATATACTGAACGCCCTTCTATATTGCATATGCAATAAATGATCAATTAGACTTGTGTCTGGAAATAACTCACAAGTAATAAATTGTGAACAGCAATGAAAGATCATGAGAAGAATCCGGCAAACAAGGAACATCCCACTATTATTTGTTACTTGAAACGTCACACACTACTCTAGATGATGATGCCATACTGACAAGGAAACATACTGCTACTATGGCATTTTTAATCAAAAGCAAAATAAAAATGAGGTCTACATCTCATTTACAATGTTGGCACAATGTGATGGTATGCCATTGGGAAAGCCCTGTTTGCATTAGGTACATTTCATCTTTTGCTCCAATGTGTCTGTTCTGAGCAGAGGTGACAACTCGTCTGTCCCCTATCTCGAATCAAAGGCTAAACATTAAAACTGGAAACCACTGTAACATGATCTAAGTAGATTGTTGTAGTTTGAAAGTACTTTTGCTATTTATGAGGAATTATGGAGGAATTATAGTGCTTTTAATGAGGTAAGTGACCTTTTTATTTATTCTTTTAAAATTGTTTTCTGTACTTGTCGAAAAACTTACTACGGCCAATGATGAGAGAGAAATAGAGAGAGAGAGAGTAAAAGAGAAAGTGAGAGAGAAACACTGGCAGAACCTTCCTAAAATAAACAGTGGTGACCGAGGAAACAGTATTCCTGTAAGATGAGAGAGAGAGAGAGAGAGAGAGAGAGAGAGAGAGAGAGAGAGAGAGAGAGAGAGAGAGAGAGAGAGTGTGTGTGTGTGTGTGTGTGCATGTTCATGTGAGCGTGGATGCTTATATACATATTTATGTGGCTGCATAGATATGCGTTTTTTTCCAAGCGGATGCTTGTGAGTGCGGTTGTACGCGTGTGTGTGCAATAAATTGACATTCCTGAGTTCTTACTTCCGCCAAAATTATCGGCATATAGATGATATTCACTCAGCCATTATGACACCAATAATCAACGCTTTACCTAAATCTTTTTTTAAAAGATACAAAATGTTAAATGTTACCGTTAAGCCACAAGCTGCCATCTATAGCATTTTTCCATCAAACAATGACACACACTTGGTTTAGGCCTACGTCAATTTATATGTCATTGTGCTTTGTTACCCCATTCAGTAATTGTTCCGAAAATGATTTAAAAATATACAGAGCTATTATTCAGTCAAACTCAAAATCACAGATCTATGGAATGCAACCTTTTACATGTGCGGTTTCCGGTTTTACCACCTTGTTTTATATTAACTTTCAGCAAAGAACTTTCTCTTGTAAAATGTATTTGGAATAAATAAAGGCAACATATGTTAAGTTTTCTTATTTGTTAACATGACAATGTATGAAATGCAGTCAACATGATAACCAAATGGACGAAACTTGCAGTGATTACATTTGACAATGATGGGTAATGGTAACGTCTGTTCAAGCATGCAATAATAAAATGTGACTTATTAATAGCAACGGCTTTTAATGATAGGTAATGATAACTTCTCCAGGGTTGGGTAATTGTAGCTTCTTGCAATGAAGAGAAAATGGAACGTATGATAATGGTAGGTTACAAATACTACTGGTAATAATATAAATTCGTTTTTCATGTGGGTAACTCATCTTACCTACTCTTTTTTACAAATCAATATTCCGTTGCCTTGCAAGTTCAATAAGAATCGCAGACAAACATATTGTCTTATAAAAATTGGGATTTAAACATTTCTTTATTGTAATGACTATACATCGTTTGACACTAACGTACTCAAACATATATAGCAAGTCAGAAACACTTCCCTAAACGACATTTCATGTACGTGAGGTCAATTATAATTTTGTACAGTTATTGATGCCAATATCTAGGTTGAAAAATTGTAGATTTTGCATACTGATAACGTGATAATGTCATCTTACAGATGTGAAACAAAATTTTACAAAAGGAAAATCAGTAAACTCTTCGTGCCGTGAGTTGTATTACCTATTTCAAGTGTTTTGTAGCTCTCTTGAACAGTAGTGTCAATCTGTTACAAAATTGTAAGCTTCTAGAGCTGCAATGGGTTGTTAACCGAACAGTTCTATACTTCTGTGAAGTAACATAACAGCATTGATGCAAAGGCGCAACGAACAATAACAACTCGTCTAAAGAAATATAGGCATTCATATTAAAACATATAAGTAATGTAATTTTACAATACAAATGAATATAATATTGAGCATGATGTTCGGTATTCATGTCACAATATATAACAACAATGTTTCATCAAATCTATTTGAAAGGAAACTTTTCAAGAGCAATTTTCCAGAACCATATTTACTTGCCACTGTCTCAACATGTTTATATTGCACTGACATTATTGTATAAAGGTCCGCAAGCTTTAAACGATGTCTAATTTAGGATTAGGCCGATAAAATTTGTATTTTAAAAAAAGAGGTATCATTAGAAGTATACTGCGTTAAAGCAATTTTATGTCATGTTTACATTTTTAAAAGTAAGTGTAACGTCAATTTCTACTATTAGGTTTTTAAGCGCTTTTAGTGCGTTTAATACGATAATCCTTGGTAATATAAACTGCTGTTAATTATAGGTATGGGTAAGTTTTGGTAATGATTGGTAACACTAAAAAACTGCTGGAAATGATGGGAAATGATGGGTTAATGGAACACAAATAATAATAAGTACTGATGGTAATAGTGCGTAGCACTAATATTATGTAATACTTTGGAATGACAGGTAAGACAAATGTTTGCTAACGGTTAGTAATGGTAAGATCTTATTTTCATGGGCATTGGTATTTTCTATTATTACATGGTAGTGGCAAATTTCAATTTGGTTGTAAATTACAAAAAACGTTATGCTTATTCATGGTTTCTTCTGATTATGCTTATTAAACATAAACTGTACTTATAACGGTTTCACTTTGGTCGATACTTGGTTATTTTAGCTCACCTGAGCTTAAACGTTACCCGTCCATCAACAGTTACAAAGAACATCTTCTCTAGGAAGCTTTGCTAAATTAAGGTAAACTTTGTCGGAAGGTTAAGCAGGTAAGGTAAGGTGTGGCGGGTAGTGGGAAAGGAGACAAAACAAATAAACAACGTTGGTCTGTCAAATGTGGCTATATAGGAAAATTTAGAAAATCTTCACTAAAAAACTACAAGAGCTACAGATTTCATATTTGGTCAACATGCTTATTGGGTGCCAACCTTTAAGATTATTCAAAGAATGTTGATCCTTAGAAAAACATAGCCGCCTGGGTCGTGGCCACTTTCCATATATGGCTTTATCCAGGAACACATTGGAAATATTCTTATAAAAATGAATGAGTTATTATTTGACATGTGGTATTAGTAATATAATACAAACATATTCCTTTCGTGGCCTTGCATCAAGATTGATCAAAGAATTTTTACCAGTACAAAATGTCCACCAGGGTTAAATGTCTACAGCACTCAGTGATCGATAAAGGGCCATCATGTCTCCTGTGTATTAAAGCACACGACTAAGTTCTTTTAACGCTCTTGCACCTTTTGATAATGAAAACTTACGATAACTGTTGGTATTGGTGAGTAATGGTCCATTCGGTGAGTTATGGGAAGGAGTTATTATTACGCGTAAAACGTGTCCTATCGATGTTCTGTTGTAGTAACTTCGAAAAGTTTATGATTGTAATAATGATTCATGGTAATTTTGTAAGGAATGATAATATTTCCTTGTTTCAGATGTTAGCACCAAGTCTGAAAGAGATATTCGTCTCGCATATGAGATAAACAAGAGAGTGGCTGTATGCAAGAAACAGATATCCAGCATAGAATGTGATGTTGTGCTGGCTAAAGGGATGTGTAAGTACATGTATTATATCATGCTCATATGCTTGATATGATTGTGTTGTTTGTTTTTTATTGAGTGAATCAAACCACAAATCGTTCTTTTTTTAGGACTTAAGAACTAGTATTTGTCTCTATATTCATATATATGTTGTCATATATAAATAGATATGTCGTTTACGTTATCTATTGTGGGCCAACATTCAGTTTGTTTTTTTATTTGGTACACAAACCTGAAAAAATGAAAAAAAAATATGCTCTATAATTTATTCACCTAGGGTGAAATCTTTCATTTACCCAATGGTTTCGTGTAATTGATCGCATCGGTTATTGGTCTGTAGACTTATGCTTGTAAAATATAGATAATAAAATAATATCCAGAGGCGTGACTGTTGGGTTGCTCTTTGTGTTTAGTGACTCTTCGCAGATTTAACCTTACTTTTGCACTTGGCTTTCATATTAAAACCTTTGTCCTCTGCCTTTTCAGATATCGGCATGAGTTGCAATACTCATAGCACATCCTTATGTATGAACTATGACGAAACCTAACAAAACATGTTGTTTTTTTATGTTTATTGACTGTCTTGGCATTTTTTCAATTTGTTTGTATTTATTAAATCATCGTGGCAAGTAGTTTCTGTATTTAATAGCTGTGGATCAATACTTATTTAAGGCATTGATTATACATTTAGTAAACAAATCTAGAAAGAAAGATTGTCCAAAACTTTCAATTAAAGTTAAAACCATAAAAAACATCTCCCAGCCGACCAGTGGTTTTGTACAAGTATTTGCCTCACTTATTGGTATTTAGTGTTACACCATGAGTCCTAGAAGCCATAACATAAAGTAGAAAACAACAGAATAAGTCATGTAACACAGCTACACAGTGCTACGTACACTTTGAGTAAAAATGATTTGTTGGTCTAGTTTGTTCAACTGTCATGCACATTTCATACTGTTTGTTCCCACCTGGTAGTTAATACCTGTTCTTACTGACATAATAAAGTGTATAAAATAAAAAATAAAAACACTTACTATGGAGTCTTTTATTCCAGATGATAATCTAGGAAGGGCTGACCTCAATGGCGGACCTTTGTTCAATTCACCAGAAAATACGAGAGAACTTGGCAACTTCGTATTAAAGGCAGGTAGGAATACCTAATTAACTAAGCAGATGAGACTAACTTTGGGTCTGAAGGATGTTTTTGTATTTTAGCACAGATTAAGCCCCTGAAATGTAGAAAGTTGCATGGCGTTTAAATACAACGATGACAATGAAGATATATCCTTGTTAACCTTCAAACTTGAATGACATAATCCAAACTACTAAACTACAATGTAGTCCAATATAGAGTAAAGACAACAGACATTGTCAACCCCATCGAAGTTACCTAAGGAGACTCATACCAATAATTACCATTCATAATTAATCAATAAAAAGCAATGCCAATAAAAAACATTAACTTTCATAATCTAATGCATCCCGACTGGGCCGGACAATCGCTTAAGATATGAAGTCGAGGATAACGACCTGTCGACATTCCTACATGATGCAAATGTGTATTGATTATATGACGTAAAAGCTGCTAGGTTATCACTTAACCTTGACAATTCTTCAATCGATATATAATACGCAACTCTTGGTCTTAATCCGTGACCATTCCAAACCACAGACAAATAAAGCAGCAAACGACTCAGAAAGACCACATCACTGATATCCTTCTTTCCCAAATTACAAACTGATCAAATCAATTCTTGTATTTCTTAAATCGAACATGCGATTCTGGATGTATCAGATGTTTTATGTTTTTACTGAACTGTAGGCTGAAGATGTCATGAAACAATCGTAAACTTTAGCATAATTGTCGTGTAGAAATCAAGTTCACAAATATTGACTGAATAAAAAAATACAATATACACAGTCCCAGAAACATGAGCTACAAATGATAAAGATACATTTTACGCTCAACGTTAACATAATTTAATCAAGCAAACTAAAACGGAACTATATGGACGACACTCCATATTTAAAACAGACATCTCATGGGTAGAAAACAACAAACTCTCCAACGTATCAGTTGCCTTACTTAACACCAAGCATATCAAGGCAAGATCATTATTGAAGAAAACCCTGTTTATACAATACAATACAGTACCAGGATTCATGGGGGGAGGGGGGTCATCCAGAAAATCGATCGGTTATACTATCAATAACTGTTTAGTAGTTTAGAAAATTTATGTATTTATAACTTATAACTTATATGGAATATAAACTCTGTAAAAGTGTTTTCTCTTGTTTAAGTCTGCAAAAGAGGAAAACTGTTATTGCAAGCTTTCAGGTTTAGAAAAATGGATGTGAGAATATTGGCTGTCAGCATTTTGATTCCAGACTACATCTAAACTTGCTTGTTATGTAACTACTTTTATGCATTTGACATTATTTGACCAAATAACAACTGGCAAAAGTAATGCCATGATTTTAGGTTTAGGGTTTTGCATGACATTTTATCGTCAAGATCATCAATATACATAACGACCATGACGAATAGTAGTATGCATGGCATCCCTCTTTCATCTGTTATCCTGTTCAGTATAAAGTAAAGTAACACACTAACTTAACTTATATGCACATTGGTTAACTTATAGGAATCTTTCGATATTATGAATAGGGATGCATGTGACCTTAAAGTAGCATACAATTATGAACTTTTGAACTAATGACATGCATTGTATATTAAGACATGTCATATTGGTATTTTATTATATAGAATGCATTTTTCGATGAAGAATTTATAATGCTAGACCAGTTTTATTTTATTTATTTACAGGAGTTCGACTTCCTGCTGACTGTACGTATTTTGGATTTCATGTTTTATATAAAATATAAACATCTAATATTCATACAATTTACCCTGCTTTTACACGAGCTGTGCCTTCAAAGTTCTGTAAAGTGTAAACTTAGCAGAATACTGCTCTTTGCTTACGCTTAAGTATAAATAGTTGTCACGCAACTGACAAGTTTAATTGCCAGAAACAAACGCTTCTGTGATTTTGGCTAAGCTAGAACGTCATGCTTTAGAAGAAAAAGGTGTATTTAAAGGGGTATTATCTAAAGATAAATAAAAAAATGTATATATGCTACGGTAAACATGATCGTGCTCCCTTTTTGCTTGTATAAAAATATGCTACGATCGCGATGCATCATTGAGTCCCACTCGATATTGTGAAATCCATCTAATCTACAGTTAATAAAAAAAAACAGGTCAGCTGTCTGCACGCAATTTACACCGAGTGGCATCGTGCCAGCATGCCATTTAGAGTTAATAATGTTGAATGCCGAACTGCATATCTTGCTTAATGTCAAGCCGTAAAAGTCATGCTAGCATGATGTTCAACCATTAAATACAATAATGTGGCATGATTTTAACTAGTGACCTTTTATGTTGAGCTAAATATCGTGCAGAATGTTATGCAAACATGACTTTTGATTAGGTGTCTTAGAATCGAGCTGAATGACTAGCAGACAGTTGTCCAAGCACGACATTCGCACTTGGTGATCTTGAATTTCAAGCTGAAGACTCTGCTAAATTTTCTGCTAGGTCGACTGTCTGTCAGGCCTAAACTTGCACTAGCACGACATTTGTGTCAAGGAGTGGGGGTCTGATGTTCATGAGAAAATGTGCAAACACGATATTTACTTTTTACGATCTTGATTGTCGAGCTTAATGGAGTGCTAATTGTTGTACTTGCACAATATTCAACCTTAACCGGAATGTTGCGTCGAATGTTAAATCTTCAGATTAATGTCCTGCCGAATGATGTGAATTTGGAACGGTGAGCAGAATGGCATGCATAATGTTGAACCAGTAGTAATAAAACCGTATACATTGCCGACATATGAGGAATGCCTCTTATTTTGGTACGGTTTATGCAATATGAACGCACACTAGAGAGCTTAGTGCGTTTAATGGTGAATTTGCCAGCCCCCTCGTGTGCGTTCATACTGCATATACCGTACCAAAATAAGATTCATTCCTTACATTTACAATTTTCCTTCCCTTTCGTTGCTTTCACACGTTGATTATTTACAAAATATCTGATTTTGTAATGAAAGGGGAAGAACCACGTCCTGTTTATCCAAAGGCAAGAACAGCCATTACTTCCATTCGCCGCTTCACAACCTAGTGCCGCTAAAACAAGTAGTACGTTTTGATCGTCGATCGTGTTTTTTAAAAGTTTATATGATTGGACACACATATTTTATGACAAAATGTAGTGTCTCTTTCTTAAAAAGTGTTTTCTATCCTCTGTGTGTTTTACATTTGCGTGTTAAAAGAAACAAAGGCACCGTCGTGTGAAGTTTGTAAAGGAAGTGTGTTCCTGGATTAAATTGCTATTTTCAAGCTCTGTGAGTGATTGTATTTACTTAAACATACATCATTTAACTTCATAGTTTGTGTATAAGACGTGCACATTCAATTTTATTCAGGATTTAGGCCATTGGCGGATGCAGGATTTCAGAAGTGTACGGTTCGACTAAATTAATTTTGAAGTTTAAAACAGCGTCGTACCAACACACTTCGTACCTCGAACAACATAACGAGAAAAGAAATCAAAGAGATTAGGAAGATCTGTCTCTGAATTAAGCGTTTTTTGTTTGATTAAGGTCATTTTTAATGAATTAGGGAAAATACAAAGCTTATGTAAATAATTTGGGCTAATTTATAATTTTATTAAAACATAGTAAAAGCAACAAAACATCAACACAAAATACATGTGATCACCTAATTCAATGTTAAATTTATAAGCAAATATGAATTTAGCTGCATCTACAAATTTTCATTTTGATTTTTTCATTTTTTTCTGTTCATCACGTGCAGATTTCAACAACATCTGACAGCACATTTATTATGTTAAGTTTCATAGTTCGTTTTAGTATTTTTTTATAAAAAGATACTAACAATATAGTCATAAAGTATTTAACTGTTCCTGTGAAATGTTAAATTCATAAAAAATTCATTGTTATTAACTTATTTGAACTAACTTTAGACATTCATAAGCTTTTATTCTTGATAATGATGTGATATGATTACCATTTTTCTACTTATGAATTTTATTGGCACAATTTGTGAATGATGCAATTTTGAAGAAATCTATGCTCTTGTGGCTGAAACTGTTTGTATTTGTATTGTTCTGATAAACAAGATGGGATGATGGAACATATTCTGGGTACTCATCAGCCAGACCATCAGTTTGGACATACGGTTTTAGATCTGTTGAAATACTGTCACAGGACATTTCACTAGAAAAGGTGTCTACAGTAACAGCTGACATGGTATTGTTGATCTTTTTTTTCTGTTTTGTGCTGGCACCAAGACTACAGGGGCGCATTGAGCCCTCTTGTCTATGTCCACTCCAAAACAAGATGTGGCGAACTTCAATTCCAGGATCGCTCATGGCGGTAATTGCTGTTGCTAGCAGACAGTGGGCTGTGTATTTCAAGCAGCTATGCTTATGTCCTTAATGAATACTTCAAATGTGCGTTTGGCAAGTGCCTTTGCGACGTACAATATTTCTGCTGCATCAGGATCGTTTAGGACCCTCTCATCATATTCTTGAACAGCATCGTTGCATCTTGGTGTTCCTTGCTTATGAACATTTTTAGGATAAGCCTTATTTACCATCATGTATATTTAAGATTTCCCATAGTGTATCGCACAGGTACATGTATTACATTTTTACATTTTTTTTTTAATTTACACATTTTTACTTGTGTTTCATTTGATGTAATAACCTTTTGCAGTATGTTATCAGAAAATACAGATCTACTTGTAGAAGTAGATCTACTGTACATAAATCTTCATTTAAAAAAAAATGTATATTATTGCTAATGTATTGGCATATTTTTTGTACGAAAGTGAAGAAACTAGATACATGAACAAGGATTAAATTTCTATATAAAGTGTTGGCTAATTGCTTTTAAATTAAGAAGCAATTACCAATGTTATAGTTTTATATCAGACATACAGCTCACTGAAGAATTATTAATGGAATGTTGAAAAATAAACACCAGCAACGTATTCTTTCCACTTTTAAACCTCAGAAGAAATGTGAGGGGAGGACTGAGGCCTACTCTTCTTTCATGTCTATGTGCGCATGCAAAACAGTATAATTTAGCTAACTGTAAACTTGTCATATTTTTAGTTACCTTGAACCAAATTTACGTTTTGAAGATCATTGACAATTTTCTTGACAGTGTCATTGTCGGCAGCCTGCGAAGTCGCTGGTTCATTATGTGTTTCCATTGGAAGTGCGCTAGATCTTGTGACATGTCCAATATAAGATGGTTCTTGTTGTTCATTTTGATGATGCAGGTCGGACAAGTTCATAATGGAGAAAAGTGCATTTACTCCGTCAGTCAAATCGTTTGAAATTAGCGCCAAAAGATAATCCCCCAAATTAAAATCGGAAAACTGGTCGCTGTCACTCGCCAAGTTTTTTTACCTTTCTGACAGATGCAGCGACCATCTGTCAACTTGCGCCTTATTTTATCTTTTTTTTTTGTGTGTGTAAAAATAATTCGTAGATTTATTGTTGTTCATTTTTTTCGGTAAGTTTGTTTTGATTTTATGCTTCTTAAAAGTAATTGAAAAAATCAAAGAAAGTATTTGTAAACATGCCCACAGTCAAGAGCAACGTGCGTTACTTTGCTTAGACCAATAAGCCACGCCGCCGCGCATTGTTATAGTAGTCGGTCAATCGTGTACTCGTAGGCAAATCTCTGAGGTCACGAAAGTTCAAGCGGTTTGCGCAAAATGAACAGCATTTTTGAATAGGGAAAGCTACATAGGAAAAGTATATATTTGGGAATAAGCGGTACTTACTTGAAGTAATTAAGCAGTACACATTTCCCACTTCAATTGAAAAAAAGTGAACGGGCAACTTTAGCTCTTGATTGATACTAACTAGTACTTTCCAGTCTGTAGTTTATATGGCACAATACAGCACAATAATTGGGTAGCGGGAAAAGCAGTGGATTGGAAAAAACAAATGCCTGTGTAATATGATTGTACATCGTATCTGCGTCACACGTTCTATACATAACTAATCATAAAGAAAAAAATACCAAAAAGACCGGAGCAGTTTTTCCACAAAGGTCAAAGGTTTATTTGATTATACATAGTTGATTTCACTCTTATAATGACGTTTCGGTCTTATGGCCTTTCTCAAATATTACAAATATTTCCGGTAATGACTTATATGGATACTAAGAAAATGTAGAAGCTTATGCGATTTGTATTATTTGAGAAAGGCCATAAGGCCGAAACGTCATTAAAAGAGTGAAATCAACTATGTTTAATATTTATATCCCTTCGGATATTTTAAAGATGAATTACTTGATTATAAATATATATTTCATATATTGCAACCATGTTAAAATAGCATTCGCCACACGATACGTTAATTGAAATTGTATACTTTGTGTTCATTCAGTTAAACTTTCGTAAAAAATCTTGTTAAAATTTTAATAAATTAAATCGTCAACAAAAAAAAAAAAAACACCTTGGCATGCAAACATGAATGCGTATATCGCTGTTTATCCGTACAATAGTTAATAAAATCATATTAATAGTTTAGAAATAATTTGTGTAATAAGCACAAGAGCAAATGTGCTTTAATGTCGCCAGTCGCAAGACTGTTACGTGCTGTCAACAAAAAACCTTGCGTCAGTAGCGGCATTTTTTTTAAATGATCATATCAAAAATCGCAATAGACCGTTTCCTTGACCGTTGTTCATATATAACTTTATTTACAGTTGTGTTTTATAGTGCGGATGGTGTGGTAGATGGTGACAGAATTACTGAGTTCCTTAACCGAAATGTCCAGTCAGGATACAAATCCATGGTAAGTACGTTGGGCATACTATGAACATATAATGTCAGTGTACCTATAATACCTATAGATAAAGTTGATAACTTCTGATGTGCATCTGCTTCATACAAAGCACAGAAGCTACGACTTCACGATGTCCCGTAAATTCCTCTGTACACTGATTTACTGTTTAGTGTAGTTGTTAAAGTAGAATATCGTGAGGCTGTTTAGATTATTATGCAAGGATATTGTCATCATTTTTGAATAGAGTACACTAACAACCGACATAGTAAACAGCTCATCAATACATTCTCCAACCGAGTAGGATATATTTTATAAATGGTCGACATATGCCAAATGTTTGCTGCCATTATCATACGGACAGTGGTTACCTCCCAACCTTTTTGCAGAGGCGGGTTTAGAAATGTTGAAAGAATTATGTCAAATTTAAACGGAGATTGCTGACGGAAAAGTACAATAAAATGTTGTTAACATATAAAGTTGTTACATAGACCGATGCTTGATAAATTAGGGACTAAGAAAGCCTCCGGCTTTAAAACAGCTTAGACATATAAACGTTTTAGACTGTAGTAAAATGTGCATATGTATATATAGCTCGCATGTCCTTTTAAGAAACAGGACAAACTAAATGATTGTTCATCAGTTTCTATATTAAGACGTGTGAAAGGGATCATGTCTGACTATGTTGTACACATTTCTTATCGATTTTGTCATTTGGTATGCACATTTAATATCTATTCTTTTAAATACCGCATGTTCTTAACAGACCTCCCAAACGACATCATTTATTTACACGTTGCACACAGCATGCAGACATTGCACACATTACACACGTTACGCTCATTATATACGCACTGCACACATTAAACGCATTGAACACAATGAACATCATACACATGACACACGGTATTCATTTAGATTTTTTTTAAATTATGGGTACAGCTTTTTGTTTTGATAGTTTTCTGTAAAATTGTTGAGAACTGACTTTAAGCTTGTACTGTCACAGATGACACGGTTGATATGACAACATCATATAGTCCGGCAGCTGGATTTGGTTCCCCGCCCCCACCCTCCTCCCAACTTTTTTCATGGGTACCAAAATGTTTGTTAGGGTGTACCAATAAGCAATGCAGTACAATGCACACACTTACAATCAGGTTTCTTATCAAGTTCACATACTTAACTCAATAATGGAAAGTCTATAGAAATTTACTTCTAAGTCGTTAAATATCGAAAGATAAATTAATTAATAAAAAACTTGAACCAACTTATGTCAATTTTACTTTTAAAATATTTCACTTTGTTTGAATATGCCTTAAATGAAATAAGTTCTAAAAAGTTCGAAATTAACGATTATTTTTAAATTCTCAGTAAGATGAATATTCCTGTTGGCTAATTTGCATAATTATTTATTTCAAACCTAAGCTTAGTGATAGTCTCCACTTAAGGAAAGGTACAGATTAAGAAAGTGGTCTATTTAACTTTTAAAATAGTTAATTTTGTTCGAAAACTGCTTATAACAAAAATAATCTAATGCACTTTTCAAAAAAAAAGTCTATGTTTAGATTTTCATTAAGATATATGAATATTCATTCTGGCTAATTTGCATAAGTAATTGATTTAAATCTAAGTTTAGTAATAGTAAGGCTAGATACAAAAATTCAAAGTTATGGCTAGTTATAAGCAGACTTCTTGCCAGAGTATGCATAAAAATTGATTAAGCATAATTTGGTCGAAAATAAATAAAAAAAAACTCATACAAAAGTAACAAAATGAACCAAATCATATGAAATTTAGACCAACATCTGTTAGACAAGTAGCGGTATGTATATAACTTTAAAACTGTTCAGTTTGTTTGAAAAGATATTTTAAATGAAAGGAATCTAATCAACTTTTCAAAAATAAAGTGTCTTTTTAGGTTCTTATTAAGATTTATGAATATTCATAACTGCTAATTTGCATAATTGACATATGACCATAATGGCCACTTAATAACCTCTAATTGAGTACCAGCTGTATACTTGCATTACCATTTTTGGAAAAGTAATAAGCATTTTTCTATTCATACCTTTCTATCAAAATTTCATGATAGCTACTATTAGATTGTATACAGCCCAAATGAGTTTATTTTTGAGTGCATTAAATATTCTGTTTCTAGACACCCTAACTGACATTTTGGTCTCCATGATAAAAGTCTAGGGCTGGGGCGGGGTGGGGTGTTGAGATTGAGGGAATGCGCGGTAACCATATCCATTTGCTGGACTATTTATGATGCCCTTGCGGCGGCACACCATAGTAATACAACGAATGGTGAAGACGTTCATTTATTATTCAACCAATAGTCAGTCGTGTGTCGGATAATGTAATATATAACACAATATCAGGATTTTACAGTGTGCCATTACTTGATGTACAAATCGATTTCAAGCTTCTTAATCAACGATGTGTGCTTGTCTTGTCTTGTTTACTAGTATCTATATATTATATCCAAATACGGTACTTCATACAATGATCATGTAAGTGGTTCATGCTTTAAACACATTTATCTCTATCACTCTGTGCAAAGTGAACTACTTTTCAATGACTAAAATAATGTTTTCAAACACTCACTTCTACTATTATCTGTGATGGTCCTTCTCAATCTTTTTCAGACTGTAGAATGGCCTTTCTATGAACGTAAGTGTTTATATATTGCCCGTCTGATGTCAATCACACGGTCGACCATCCAGAGGGCTTGTCCGATAATAGACCTCATCTACTGGATTGGCTTATTTCTTGATATATGTGTACTATATTAAGGCAAAACAGCATTGCATAGGCGACATATAATATGACTGTTAGTGTTTTAATGTCTCCATTTATGCAACACAAAAATTTGGTTTCACTAAACATTCTCAGATACAGAATGTAACTTACTGTGACCTTAGAATCAACTAATCAGTAACTTTTTTTTTAAGTTTCATAGGACTGATAAGTCTTAAAATCTTGTACAAACACATTTCAACATACTAACAGTTTATATCCACTGCAGTGATGTAAAATACATATATATAAAAGTGTACAGTTCTGGATACGGTGTCAACTTGAAGCAGATTTAGTGCTGCCGTCACTGTCTATAGCTTGTTTGTTTATTGAGTTTATCATTCCACCAACAGTATTTCAGTTATCTGGAGACTGTCTCCACTTGAAGCAGATATAGTGCTGCCTTCACTGTCTATAGCTTGTTTGCTTACTGGGTTTATCGTCCCCAAACAGTATTTCAGTTATCTGGTGTCGGTTTCCACTTAAAACAGATATAGTGCTGCACTCACTGTCTATAGCGTGTTTGTTTATTGTGTTTATCATCCCACCAACAGTTCTCCCTTATCTGGAGACGGTGTCCACTTGAAGCAGATATAGTGCTGCCTGCATTGTGTATAGCATGTTTGTTTATTGAGTTTATCATTCCGCCAACAGTATTTCAGTTATCTGGAGACGGTGTCAACTTGAAGCGGGTATAGTGCTTCCTTCACTGTGTATAGCTTGTTTGCTTACTGGGTTTATCGTCCCCAATAGTATTTCTGTTATCTGGAGATGGTGTCCACTTGAAGCAGATATAGTGCTTCATTCACTTTGTATAGCGTTTTTGTTTATTGAGTTTTTCATCCCACTTACGTCACACCATCAGTATTTGTGTTATCTTGAGTCGGTGCTCAGTAGAAGCAGATATAGTGCTGCCTTCACTGTCTATAGCTTGATGCCATACACAATCAAAATATCCTAACATCGGACCACCTAGCCGTGAAAATACCTCTATAGATTCTTTATCATAAGCAATAGAACTATACCAGTACCGTTTTTGACATTTTAACATTTAGGTATGTAGCAGGCCGGGATCGAGCTCAAGGCCTCCCGTGCGAGTAGCCGACTGTCTACCGATTGCGCGAAAAGATAAGACGCTGTCTTTAATGTAATTTATTAAATATAAAAGAATCCGGTTTTGATATTTTACAAAGAAAGCCCGTAAAATGCAGACCAATAAAATATATTGACATGCAAAGCTAATAACCGGCCAAGAAGTGTGGTCGTTCAGAGTCGCTATTCATAAATTCTATATACATACGCAAGCGACTACACTTCGTGATAACATAGTTCATTCATTAAATGACATATTTTGAACCTTGAACATGGTTATATACTTTAGCATAAATATGGTGTTTATGTCAATGCTGCTTTTGACGCCAACGATGCATTAAATTCGTGTTGCTAATCGCGTCTTGGGGAACAATGCGACAGGAATTTAATGCCCCTTTCTTCTCTTCCAATGCGGGCTAATACATTGCCAGTGTCAGCCATTTTATATAGTCGTGCACACTTGTTCAGCACAGCGATTTAGTTCGTTATTACAATTGATATTAACATAACATAGTTCAAATCTTTGTGGATACCATGCGTATACATTTGATTTCAATATCATACTAATCTTCTTGTAGTTTTAGCCTTTCAGGAGAATAAATGTAAAACTATATTTTTTAAAACAGTATGTATTATTTTCGTTTAAGTCGGTAATAAATGACGTCAGATAGCTAAATATGCCATTCTTACTTGCATAAAGGCACATTGTACTTTGTGAAATTGTTGTATGATTATATTGTATAATATGCATAACTAAGCCAGAAGACAATTGACATTTTCAGTGAAATACCCTTACCATATTAAGAGCTACTTGCACATAGTTTAGATAATAAACATCGCCAAAATGACAATCAGAAAATGAAAACGTAGTTTAGCACTTTTGCTATTGGCATTTGTTTTTTATTACATTTTGATACTTTATTTTATTACCATGCAACGCTATTTAGTGTATTTGAATATTTCCCTGAAGTCGATTTGAGAACAAATGGACAGACATGTTGTTTTTACAGGTGCAGGTCAAGATCAACAAAGCTTTCATTCAACGGCTGTCATGGCAGCAGTCAAAGTATGGCTAGAGGATCACTACAGACGTGTATGTTATATGTTCTCTTAACTTACTGGTATAATCACAATCGGCATAATCATCATACACATATAGTTCTATTCGATTGTTAATTAATTATGTTTTTGTTCTTCAATGAATCATTTCTGAAAATCATTTGATTTTGTCTCGTTTAACAACTTTTTTTTCCGTTGCTGATTATCCAACACACACGCCTATAAGTATAAAATACATACTTCTATTAACAAGTGTTGCTGCATTATTATTATTGTTATTATTATTATTATTATTATTATTATTATTATTATTATTATTATTTTTTTTTTTTTTTTTTTTTTATTATTATTATAATCATCATCATAATAACGACGTTCAAACGTGTTTTTCAAACATTTATAATAAAAGCAGACTGTTGAAAGTGCAAAAGAAAAGAAAAGAGGCATAAATTATAAAATTCAAAGGAAAGGATGCCGATAAAACATGTTCATAACGTCTTTAAAATGATAACGGTGTGCCTTTTACTTTGGTTAAAAGTCAAACAAGAACATGAACAACTAAATCAACTTTTAATAAAGGCAATTCAGAGGAAAGGATAATTAGACAATTTCCTTACGTCTTAAGCTATAAACGAGTGTTTGTTGGTTTGTTTAAACGTCTGCATAAGCATTTATTAAAAGGGGTATTATAACAACCACTAACTATTCACTTCTTCTATTGCAGAAACTTAGATACAGCATTAAAGACAACTTCTTAACTACGCTATATTAAACTGCGTGTAAATATATCTGTTTAATAAAAGTGTGTTTTAAGATACTTTTTTATGAAACCAGACATTGATGGTGTCACAGGCTTTTATCTCTGATTGAAATGCATTGGTTTAACACATTACCAAAACATAATGTACACCTTCTTGGCACTAGTAGGACTGAGTTGTGCTTGGACCTTCTGTGTGGAATGTACAACATGCCCCTGATATAAACTGGGGATTCATCGCATTGTATATATAATCAGTAGAAATTTACAGAATCACTTCATGTATTTATGGCTTAAGGAGCACTTACATTTTTAAAAAGTAAATTATGTTATGGTTTCATTATTTATCTTGTTTGACTGTTTCACTCAAGTTTACTTTCAGGTTGACAACATAATCTTCTGTGCAAAGGAAGGTGCTAGTTATGACAACTTGATGGACTTGATGCTGACACATTTTCCTGTCTACGGTAAATCCTATTAATATATCATACACTGATTGTGGGAAAATGTCATCCAGATTCTGTAATGCAATTTATAGAACTTCATGTCATGGACTTAAAGGCATCTTATTCAAGCAAAGTTCACTAGAAAATGATGCATGAGAGAAATTGAGAGAGAAAGAGACAGAGAGAGAGAGACAGAGAGAGAGAGAGAGAGAGAGGTGTAAAATTGGGGGCAGTGGAACCACTTCCGTGTAGAAAAACACTTCCGGTGAGCGTACGCTAGTTATCTTTAGATGTACCATTCCGTTAAATGCGGTTACATTTTTGTAACATTGAAAAAAGTATTCCGCATCATTCAGGAACTTGACATACACGTTCGCAATTTTAAAGTAGGTGTCTCTGTTGAGGTTATAAGAGCTTTTAAAACAGTAAACTGTTATGTGCATGTGTTCATATGCTAACAACCAAATATAGTTTTATCTATGTTCCAACCCTTACGTTTATAATTGCGTAGCAGACATAAAATGAGTTCCGACCCAACTAACTCTATCGCGATAATGATGCAGACTTAAGAATAGTGAAACTGAATTAATTATTTTTACCACGACATTAAGAGGAGTCCATGTTTTTCTTCACATGGTTTATACCACTTTTTGAAACAACTACTGTGTAGAGGTTTGAAAGATGCTTAAAAGCAAAAAGCAAAATAAATGCATATAATGTTTTAGTAGATACTTTTTAAACATTAATAGAATAATTGTTCACATGTAGGATTTTAATTTTAAAATTCGTTAATCGTATTGCAGTTTTTTTTATTTGTGTCATCACTTTCTGTGTGCTTATTTCAAACGTCTTTTAAATCAATACGCTAACCATTTATTTGTGTTCTTTCCATCATCAATAGGTTCTGGGTTTTACTTTTATTGCTGGAGAACGTGTTCGTACTTGTTTAAAGTACGGTTTATAAGTCTATTTAATATGATTTATCATGATATCAAAATTCAAAAAGGGACAGAAATGAAGCAGATATCTGGATTTCAAATTACTCTACTTTGACATAATCTCGCATACATAAAGGATATCGTTGAGATTGTTTTATTTAGTGATTATTGCTGTAAATATTTATTTTGTCGTAACCTATGTGTGCAACTTTCATCATTCCAATGTCTGACGTTTTGCTTTACCCTCCTCGTGCAAGTCTCGCAGATGCAAACTTGTGTACGTTGGCGGTAAAGGTGATAGTAACTGTGTCAGCATTAGTTCCTACTGATGGTATCGTAGACTGACTCGTATACATTACGGAAAGCAAGATACATATATGTAAACCCACGATGTTACCTGTATAAAACATTTATTTGAATAAGAAATAAGCAAGACATGGGTACATAACATATATGTAACCACACACCGTCGTGTTTTAATTCTGATTCGTTGTTTTCAAGTGTTAACTGTTTAAGTGCATTGTATGTACGTTTGGTTACGCCGTCCAGTGAGTTAACATCCAATCCATCGATACGCACACTTCAGTTTACTGTATATCTTCGATGGCAGTTGTCTTAACACACCGACATGATTTCTTAACCTCTTAACACTGGGATGGCCGTATTCCTTCAAAGTATTTTCCAGCAGGTACTTTCTTCATATGGCGGAAGATTACCATGCCTCCTCTCACTATCGTCATGTTCTGATGACTGCAGATCTGAATCCGTTTTCTTTATGGATTTGTAACCTTTGCAGCCTTTCAGTGGCGTTAAAGAATAAGATGATCGATCGCGTCAAAGGTTAAACACGGAACCTATTACTGGTGGAAAGAAGGCGGAAACATTTTTATGTTGTAGATTTTAAAGAGGTTTGAAAAACATGATGACAAAACAAGAAAGTAGTTTAGTGAAATAGAAGATAACTGTTATGCGATTAACGGAGTTTCACATTAAGATCATACAATTCTATTAACGTAATTTATCTGAATACATTCAAACATGTGAACAATTAATATTAAAGTTTTCATTAAGTATCTACTAAATACACATTGCATACTATTATTGCATATTATTTTTTATTGTTGCTTTTTGGAACCGTCAAATCTCTACTCAATATTTGATTCACAGAGGGATATTAACCACCCGATGAAAAATAATTAATTTATAATCACAAGAAGCCTGTAACATGATCGCGATAGTATTAGTTGGATTGGAGTGCATTTTTATGTATTCAACTATACACGTTTGGGTCGAAACGCAGGTCGATTGAACAAAAAATGTTGTCACCATATAAACACATATACATAACAGTTTACTGTTATTAAAGCTCTTATAACCTCTTCAGAGACGCCTATTTAAAAGTACGAACGTGTATGCCAAGTTAATAAATGATGCGGACTATTTTTAAAAGAAAATAAAAAAAATATAACCGCTTTTAAAGAAACGGTACATATCAAGATCGCTAACGTCCCGATTCATCGGAGTAAAGAAAACAATAACAACACAAAGTCCATTGAAACAAAGCACACGATATTAAGCTATAAAACTACGAGTATCAGGTTTTTAAACATTCTTCAAGAAATGCATAAGTGACATCGATTTGACATAAAGGTGGTTTTGACCCTCGGAACTGACCGGAAGTGGAAGTTTACCTATGACGCGCGCAGTTTTTCCCTCAAGGAACATGCTCATACTGGAAGTGTGTTTTTTTTTTACAGTCTAACACAATCACTACATTCTGCACAAGGACGATTGTTCACTTCATATGTACCTGAAACTATAAACTATAAAAAGCACAGCAGTAATAATACATGTACACTTTGTACAATAAGAATAGGGTTTAACAATTTAAAAACTTACTTGGACATTGTAGAATATCCTAATATAGATAGCAGCGTGTAAGAAACAAAAGACCACGAATTGTCTACAGGCTATGCAGGAATAAATAACTCTAACTTTCTCTGGATTCATTTCTAGCATCAGTTACCCTATTTCCTAAATGACTAGTCAAAACGTTATACTCAACTTTATGAATTGAAAACTATGTTCTTTATAAATAGAAATCACGTATAACATACAACGTATCAAATCACTAATGCTTTGATCAGCGTCTATAGTTGTCATGAACGCTCATGTGTTTGTTTACATAGCATACGTTAATTATTGTAATTATGTGTACATAACGTTGGCATTCTAATTCTGTAATATGTGTGTTGAAGACATATGCATGTACGCTGGTACACGTTCATTCTTCCTGTTTGTATCCAAAACAAATAAAAGAAAAGCCATTAATGCGAAGCATCTTAAAAAGCAAATTTAACTATAAAACTTAAGTGTACAATTTGCGTATCCCCGGCCGCAATAGCTCAGTCGGAAGAGCGTCGGCTTGCGGATCGGAACGTCGTGGGTTTAAACCCTGGCCGGGTTATACCAAAGACTTTAAAGTTTGTAGTAGTTGCTTCCCTCCTAACGCTAGGGGCTAAGTTGACAGCATTACGCCTGACTCGTCGGTGTCAGTACAATGGACCGGCCGGGTTCAGTCCCTGGGAACCTCATAAGTGCCCCTGTGCTATAATGATAGAAATGTCGCTGCACATTATCGGCAAAAGTCCCGGCAAATCCAATCCAATCCAATCCATGTGTGTATCTGGACTATGTACACAGAAAATAAAGTTTAGTTTTGACTAAGATTAGACCACTTCACGCATTTCAACGTGGAATAGATGAAGACAAACACTGAGAGAAACGGTAAACAACACGACCTGGCATGTCATTGACCCAAGTGGAAATAATGTTGATACAAGCAAAGTTATTACACAATTGTGTGCTAATGTTGTTAATAATTACACATTGGACATACGTTAAAATATAACTTGACAACAGTTGCTGTCATTTGAAAGGTATTATGCCATTCAATATAAGACCAACATACCACAAAATATCAAATGCCCTATTATGAAAGGCAAGTGTTCAATATAATCCAATATGGATACTTCTATTTATTACATATGAGGGTAAGGAAATGGTTAGGAAATACTAAGTCTGAACATGCTTTTTGCAAAACAAAGAATCGGACAAGGAGTAAAGCTCATGGATTTCTAGGAAAGAGTTTAAGAAATTGAATAAATACTAGCATACACCTTAAATCGAATTATCAGAAAAAAGCTGTGTGTGTGTTTTTACATTAGCGAAATGAATATTCATGTAACAAGTTAATTTTGAATCAAGCGTCACGTGTTTGTATATATAAGAGAAAATATGAAATTGTTTTGAATATTGATTCTTTGTTCTGAATAATCCATAACTTGTTGGCAGATACTCCACTTGAGGCTGGTTTTAAACGGGTGATCGAGTCAATTAGAGACTCGACCAAACAAATATGCGAAGCCATAGCAGAGCAGACTAAGCAAATGGACAGAAATCGGAAGACAAAGAGGCGGGATGAAGCAGATGAAACATCCCCTAATAAGAAAATAAAAGAGAACTAACATTTCTTGAAAGCATGTGAAGTAAGTCACAATGAACATTATACACTATTTTCTTTTTTTATATTGTGGATGTGATGTGAGATGTTGTAGCAAAGGATACAAGGTTAAATAAAAGACAGTACATACGTATTATTGTTTTGTGAACTGTTGCTTAAAAAAAGACATACAGACAAACGTGACCATGCGAACGCCCCTAACCGGCGACTATCTGCTCTGTACGACCACTTTAAAGCTGCGCGTGTAAATTTGATCTTTATTTGCAATGTAATGAAGGACCAACTGTGTCACACATGCTGTAATTGGACCCCAATCGACGACCAGTCAAACATCGTCGCTTATCACACACGACCGTGCATTGCGCATACTTAACTGACTTGGACAAAGTGTCACGTTTTATTAAACCTTTTAACCAAACCAGATTTGCTCTTTGTAGGACTCTATTCGCTAAAAAAAAACTTTTACTCAAGAAAAATAATGTATGATCTTAAGAAACCAAGTTAGTCCTCTATCGTGGGTGGTCTTTTAATAAAGATTTGACTACACACACAACTGTACAAACATACATAACAGAACATTAATGAAATAATGTTTTGATACAATACAAATGCTTTATTGACAGTCGAATTATTATTTCTTTAAAAGTTGTCTGTTTTTGCTTTGTGTTTTATGTTGTTTTTTAAAAATATAACCATAATATTTTCTTTTAATTGCTTATTTCAAATATCAGTATCAGTCTTGTGTACTGTGTATTGAACAGCTAACATATTTTAGAAGGTTTCTCTGGCATCAGCTTTAGTTTTCCCACATAACAAAAATACAAAAAGAAAAGCATAAATGCAAATATGACATATTCACGCTTTGTCTATTGATGTGTCACGTGTGGGCGTTTTTTTATTAATTAAACCTTTTTACTATGAAATATCTAATTAAGCGAAGGGCTACTATATTGCATAATAAACAACTCTACTGCATCTTGGAAATCTTGAAATGCAGTCTACTTAAAGATGGTGGTGTTAATCATTAAGGATCAGAAAGTATAAAGAGCTAGTGAAGCTAGATTGGTTGTTTGTTTTGTTGTTGTTTGCTTTTGTTGTTGTTTTTGTTTTTAGTAATATTTTATTTTTCATAAAGATTATATTAGTTATGTTTGATATTGTCAGTTTTAAATTCACACCTATACATTGTGTATCGATAAATCATTCCAATTGTACCCAGCATTGTTTTATGACGTTTCATTTGTAAAAACAATGTAGAATAGTTTCATTTTATTATTTACAGTATGAACATAATTACCTTTTTTGCAAAATATATTTCTTACAATTTTTTCTTGGTGACAAGTACTCTGTGGCAAATTCTTGATTAAAACCACTGTTGTTGGGAATCTTTAGTACATTTAAAATTTATGCTATATATTTTTAGTAAGTTACTTTTATGGTAAACAGTGAAATTATTTCTTAAATATGCTGAGATCGGAATTATATTATTACTTATAACAGCCTATCGTAGATATTTCTCGATCTTTGTTTATTTGCAATGCCACTTGAAACCATCAACGGCATATTTGGGTCACTTATTTTACTATCAGTAGTGTCTATCCACTTGCCCTTTAAGTATTTCTGTACATATATCGTTAGACTTTTATGTTCTAGGAAATGTGTTATATTCTCATTTACCTTTATAAGACCATCTAAAGAGAGAAAAAAAAAGCATCTTCTATGCCACGTATGCTGTAAATACACCGTAGCTTTTTTTCCACAAAGTTATTTTGCACATTGATTTTCCTCCGACCTTTATATTGTTATTGCAAAATATGTTTGATAGCTACCCACATCGTTTAGACTATATTGCATGTATTTATTCTAGATCTTATTTTCTTTCTAACTGAACCTGGTAATTGACTTAAGGTGAGTAGTAAATTTGATACTAACCATTGTAAGCTGTGTTGGACAGATTATGTTATAACAGCGTAGTATTGTATACCTGTTTTTAGGCTTCATTTCCAAATAATTTTTGTTTTTCTTAATATTAATGCAAAAGGTCGGAGATTTTAGTATATAGTTTAAGCTTATTAAGCGTTTTAAATGGGTTTATAATATTTTTTTCAGAGTCGTCAAAAAGAGAGTTGTGACGTCTAGAAGTTGAGGGATTTTAAATTAGTTATTTGATGTACGCTTTATATATTGGCTTTATCCAATAAAAGTAGCCAGCACCTCTGCACAAACAATAACTGAGTATGTAGATAGTGGGTTACCTTGACGACACCCACGCTGCAGACAGAACCATTTAGTTAAATGCCCATTTACCATGCAATAGGATTTGATATTTGTAAAAAAAATCCACTTTTTAAAATAAGGTCAAAGGCTTTAGTTTTTTATCAATACAATTCCAAGAAATAGATTCAAGTGTTGATTCAAGTGAGATTCAAGTTGTTTTTTAGAAAT
This sequence comes from Sinonovacula constricta, assembly GCA_007844125.1. Lineage (NCBI taxonomy): Eukaryota > Metazoa > Mollusca > Bivalvia > Cardiida > Solecurtidae > Sinonovacula > Sinonovacula constricta. The sequence continues at coordinate 30,147,640 of CM017573.1, read as the reverse complement.
CGATTTGTAATAATTAGGCAGTATCGTATTATTTTATAATAGAACATTACGTCATATAGATATCTGCTGTCATCAATAAACATGTCTAGAATAAAACCAGTTTTGTCCACTTTAATAATTTTATCCAACACTTTCTTGGGGTCTGTTTGCAATGACTGAAGATGAGATTTAATATGAGACATTTAGTAAGATTGGTCTCATTTTTTTTTATTTCGTGTATTTGTTCCTCTTTAAGTATGCATGCGATTATCCTTCTTTATACAATTAAGAATTTAGTTGATATCTACTTTATTTTCAATAAAATAATAACACTATAATAATTTTAAACCTCTCACCAAAACAGTTATACCTTACACATTATTAGTAATATCCTATTTAAAATGTGAATCATGAAGAAAATACAAAACATCTCTCCTTGTTTATCACAAAGACCTTAGGGACGTTAAAGAATATACAGTTACATGATTATTATTAATAATAAAGCGGAAACTATCTTGTTGTGAGGTGCTGGCTGTTCGTTGGGTTAAATGTAAATACTGTAGTTATTGTGAAACTTAGAGTCTCTACTATTAAATTAACTGTAAAATGTAACACCAGAGAAATAAACAGTTAAACAATAACTAAAATGTTATGCTCTGAACATTGTATGACTTCATGTACTTTTGTGGTTACATAGTATTTCTAATATTTTATTACATGTTTGCTGTGTGTTGTTTTATATATTGCACGATAGGTTTACGGATTGCTTATTTGTTTTGCTATTTTGTGTGTAATAAAGTGTACCTTGGCTTGATTATTTGTATACTTTATGAAGGGCCTGACACAACTTGCCATTTAATAAAGATACAATTTTAAAGAGTTCAGGGGAAATGGTAGTAAGCAAGCCTTATGTTGAGTTTAAACAAATGTTTGTTTTAAATGACAACGCGTGCCTGATTCTTATTACCGCACGATTTTAAACGCCAAAAGGCGATTTTGCGAATTTTAACATCACTTCTTGGTAAAAACAGTGCTTTGACACGATCTGTATCATGATGACATCGATGACGTCATCAATCAAAAAGCTGTATAATACAAATTCTGACACTATCAAAAGTTTATCTCTATAAAGGAAGAAACATTCTGCCGTGATGAAAACGATGTATCGCGGCATAAATCAGGACTGTTTTACTGCAATAGAATAGCGGACTTTTACTTTCACTAAAAATATTCGTATCAAGTTGACATGTTTTCGTTTACATGACATTCAACCGAAACGTTACCCTATCCTGAAAAGTCACGGTTTGTGTGATTTAGTTAAATTTGACGTTACTAATAGCATAAGTATTAAACTGTGTGCAATGTCGTCTGTTGTTGATATTAATGTAGATAAAAGAATAACCAGGAAATACGCAGGGAAGAAATAGAAAAGCAAAATAGGGGAAACAAACTTGAGTAAATTGTAGTGCTCATTTAAGTCCATTTTAAGCCAGCATTTCTTTAAGAACCTGTTAGAACGTTGTAGAACGGCCTTCGTGATTAAACTAATAATCTGAACTTGAAACCGTGATGTGACGGTAAAGAAACTTCATAGAAAACACGGGGAATTTTGTGTTAAAAGTTGTGTATCACTGCTTTATTTGTTACAACATTCTACGAATAGAAATCTTGTGATAAACACACATACAAACGCAAATAATAGTTACACGTCATGTACACTTTAAATTCCCAAGTTTTAATATGCACAATTTATGTTGCTAAATGGATATGTTTTTTAGAAATTTCTTTTTTTATTATACTTTATTTTGGCTGTAAAAGAGAATGAAGAATTATAAGCAATTCAGTTATGGTTCAGACCTACGATAGTTCGGACCTACACTAAAATCGGGTTAATGCAATTCTACAAGTTTTTTTTTATTCAAAAAGACATTATTCGAAATGTACTTGCCTAGAAATTCTTTACAGAGAAATACTTTATTCTATACAAAAATAGAGAATTCAAATATGTTCTACAAATAATATAAACAAATAGTGTTAATCTAATTTGATTTAGTTAATTTATCTAACTTCTTAAAACAATTAAAATGGACTTAGACTACCTCATTTGTAGTTTTTTAACAAAGTATAATTATGAAAGCGGTCAACTCTTATCAGTTTCTTTGTTCGGTATTTTATTTAGGGGAAATTAAGCCTAACCTAGCCTTCTTTTCACAAAATGGAAAAGGTGAGTGAATTTATCATTCCGAAAGGTCTGTATGCCAAAACGCTAAGGATTGTCCAGCAGTAACACATATTTCGAGTTGAGTAAACATGTGTACCTGGCTAAGCCGAGGAACAACTATTGAACTACGTGTCCTTAAAGTTCTGCCAGTGAAAAAGACAATAATCGCTCACTAACCTCTTACAGTTTTTGCCGATTGTTGGTCACATCAAACCTTGAGAGTGTCCTAATGGGGTTGTTTTGGTAAAAGAGAATAAATCTGGTGTCTCTTTTTGGAAACCTCTTACCATTTTAAAGATTTAGGGTTAGGCAACACGTGCCCACCTGTTCACAGTGAATATTATATTTACGACTTAAGGAAAATGTTTGAAGGAAACGCAAACTGCAATAAGGAATTAAACAAGCTTTGGATGTAAGCAGATGTGATTGTTGTGTATGGAGTAATATAAGTTTGTACCCAAGTTAATTATGTGAGTTATGTAATTATCAATCAATTTTTGAACTTAAAGAGTTACACTAAAGTATTTAGTTTTATTAAATGATAACGATCAGCATAATAACAGTTAGGTTAATTATCATATTTAAATTAATTATAAAGCTTGAACATAAATGTGATAATACCATCTAATGTCAATATATGAATAAATGATAAGAGAGGCGAATAGCGAAATAAGAAAAAGATGGAACTGTATATAAGTGTGCGTAAATACGGAGAGGCAAATTTTGAAAAGTGAAATAAATGGAATTCTGTATAAGTGAGTGCAAAAAACACGTACACATAATCTCCTTTAACGACCACAAAGGAAGAAATATAGGCACTTCAAAGCAGCCTAGCTGCTGGATTAAATCTTCTTTAGTGACGCGGTTTTAGCTGTTGCCAGAGTTGCGCGACGAAGTAAGGTTATCGTGGCTAGTGTAAGGATGAGTTGGAGAACGCCGGTCTGCGTTACACTACACATAGAATAGAATAGGACATACTTCGACTATGATTCAGCAAACATTTGCTAATGGTTTGTCTGATCATACTGTCGAAAATAATGAAAATGTATTTGTACAATCTACAACGTATTCAACGTCAAAAGTTCCGGCAGCGTCTACAGTGTTATCAGCTACAAATAGGACCACAACATTAACAGAGTCTACAATGGTGATCACAATGTTAAAATCTTTAACGGCAACAACGTCAACGACATCAAAATTGTCTACGTACTCATCGCTGATAACGTCATTGACGCCATATTAAGCACGTGTCTTCACAGTAAAACTTCTGCTCCTTGCCGATTTTTCTCTGCATCAATTGTAAGTTTACAATTAGCCTGTATATGTAGTATCCTTTGCTGCTGCTGCTGCTGCTGCTGCTACTACTACTACTACTACTACTACTACTACTACTACTACTATTACTACTACTACTACTACTACTACTACTACTTCTACTACTAGTACTACTTCTGCTACTATTACTACTACTATTATTACTACTACTACTACTACTACTACTACTACTCCTACTACTACTATTACTACTACTACTACTACTACTACAACTACTACTATTACTACTAATACTAATACTAATACTTCTAATACTACTTCTAATACTTTTACTACTACTACTTCTACGACTACTAATAATAGTGTGACGATTACTACTGCTACTTCTACTACTAATACAACTACTACTACCGCTACTACTGCTTCTACTACTATTACTACTACTACTACTATTACTACTACTTTTGCCACTACTACTGCAGCTAATACCTCTACTACTTCTACTACTTCCACTACTACTACTATCACTACTACTACTATCACTACTACTACTACTACTACTACTACTACTACTACTACTACTACTACTACTACTACTACTGCCACTACTACTACTTCTACCACTACAGCTACCACTACTACTACTACTACTACTACTACTACTACTACCACTACTACTACTACTACTACTACTACTACTACTTCTATTACTACTACCGCAATTACTACTACGACTACTCCTACGACTACTACTACCATTATTACTACTACCACTACTACTACTACTACTACTACTACTACTACTATCGTCATAATATTCATAATCATAAAAATGGTAGGCTAATATATTTTTATATTTGTTTATATTTTTACTCTGAGGTAATACCCATTTAAACGAGTTTTTCTAACTGGAGCCGCTCTGGAGAGCGGTGTCACTTATGGAATGCAATTTCGGGGGTGGGGGTGGGGGTGGGGGTGGGGGTGGGGCGACAATGAACATGTAGCTGACAACACAGGAAATCGCAATAGAGTGTACGAGATTATTAATTCCCAAGATAGTCATCTTCTAGATGTCCAAGTGCTAACGATTATTCTGGTATGTTATGACGAAAGTAGTGACGTCATTGAAACATAATTTACACAAAGAATTTAGGAAAGAGAGAGAGAGAGAGAAGTATTATTTCTATTAGAAGAACTTGTTGACAGAAAGTGAAATTAATGTTTTGACTAAATAAAAAAAACGAGCAGGGAAGTGTAAATGGTTGTAGCTTCGTGTTCATGTAAAGATGGAACTCGGGAACCAAAGTCCAACGTCCATCAAAGGAAATACACGTAGCAATCCCTATAGTGTGAATTAAATAACAACAAAAATACATGCACGGAGAGATTGGTTAGGTCTACTACAAAACCGGTAACATTGTTGTAATCATAACATAGCATATGAAATTTATTATAACGTAGCGAAAATGTACAAGCATATTTGCACGTGATACTTCTTGATTATGAAAGGCTAGAGAGACCTCTCATAATGGTAAATGCATATTCCTAGGCAAGTTATTATAAGCAAATGGTAAATAAAATGGGATTAAGCCGCTTTAGTCAAATTGACATTAAATTTTGCATTTATACAACTCGAGAAGGGTAACTTATTGTTGTATCTTAATGAGAGTATATGACAAAGTCCTATGAGCATTTTAATATTTACCAACATTTGAAAAGGCACATTACAAAGGTATTCGCATGCACACCAAATGTAAAAGTAAGAACAAATATGTGATAAGTCATTTAACCAAAAGAGCAAACCCAACAATTACCGCATTGGAACTTTTTTTAAAAAATAAGTTCAATAACATAAGTACGATGCGACAATAACTATAAATCGTTGTATCTGCGCTTAATACAGTGTTGTTTTGTGCATTTAATACTGTTGTATTTAAACGTCGATACGAAGCGTTATGTAATTGGGATGGATGTCCCTTAATGACGTTGATCGACAGCCAACTATAAAAGATGTATACTTTTACCTCAATTTTGGTATCAAAGTCAAAATTAACTTGTTTATGAAGAATTTAAATCGGTTGGTTAAGATGTCCAACTAAATAAATTTGAATAATCAGCTCGTGTAGTACAGCACTTTATACCGCTTGCACACGATATTGTTAATGTCCAGTTCTCCTTGACAGCGGTTGAGAGCGGTGCCTCTCATGGAATGCATTGTATATAGGGACAATAATGTATCATTCAATAACACGATGTCGTAGTTGTTCGGTTAAGCCATTTTCGGAGAAAAGGACCGAGTGCTCCGTTGTTTTACAAAAAAGTGTAGATTTCGATTGTTGAAAGTTGAAGACGTTAAGAAGAATTCGCAGCCGTTTGGCAATGTTTTTAACAAAACAAACCGATGTTTTCAATACAACTTATTAATTACAGATGTAGCAAACAATAAGGAAGGAAGCTAAGTAGCATATCGTCTAGTTCACGTAAGAGTTAAGATTCGTTTCTTTAAAATATTTATGCAATTAATCGACAGTATAAAATCAGTCCGCCGGGATAGTCATCTTTTTTTTACAGCGAATGTGATCTAGGGCGCCTTGGATCCGTGCTCTTTCTTGTCACCTCTTATAGGGCGATTTATTTCCGAGCGTCTAAGCGTCTTGGTTTTATGATCTTCATGATCGGACGCATGTTCTTGTTTACATGTCTAAACAATTAAACACTCAGGCTTTAAGAGATATTTTCTATCTGAAAGATTTGTTAAGGCAATAGAAACAGAACCTTTTGCTACTAGATCCGTTATCATATATGGCTGATGATGAATTGTATTTATAATCCATGGTGTTACTCTGCGTGCAGGGAAAGAACTCGGTGTCAGTTTTCGGATATATCTTATACTTTTGGAGATCTACTGTTCGGAAAAAGGTGTACGTGCCCACCTGTTCCGGAAAGCGGTCTGTAAGAAACTCTAAAGAATAGGCCAACAATAGCAGCGGAGTCGTGCTTAGCACGTCTGGGTTAGGCTAGGAAGACAGATGACCTATCTAGATGTGAAAATAATTCCAGTGAAAACGCAAATAACGCTGACATAACCCTTCGAACGTTTTTAGCTGAATTTGGTAAACGCCGAAACGGGAAGAGATGACCCACAAGTGCAACATGATTCGTGTTCAGCATACCTAGCATAGCCTTGCTTATTCTCCCATCGCCTGGGTTCGAAGCCCGTTGGGGGAGTAGGACTTAATGTGTTAAGATTTTCCAGCTGACATGCGGTGCGCCCGTGATTCTACTACGACCTTTGTCTGGGGTCTTCCTCCACTAAAATAGCTATAATGATTATAATTATTCGCTTCGATGTACCTCTAAAACAAACAAAACTAAAATTGTCTTAGCCTACGAACAAGAGTACCCCACAATCTTTATACAAATAATGTTAGACTGGCTGGCCTGCCTGCCTGGCTCAGTATATCAGTAGCAGGCACCGTTGATGCTACCACTGTCCTTTCTCAGTTCATTGTGATAATGACGGCACCAAATTGTACGTTGGTAATGCTGTTAACAAGGTATGCATAGCTAAATCAATATGCGATATTTATTAAGTGATACTTTAAAACATACTTTAAATGCCGGTCATGCTAAAACAGTAATCGCTTTGATCACTTTTAGCAGACTAATATCCCACTGCAGCCATGAAGCAGAGCGGTATGAGTGAACGTGGGTTCTGACGATGATATAAACCGAGACATTTATCTGAGTATTCCTCCGCCAGAAATCCTTTTATACCGCAATTAATCGTCGGAACCCACGCTCTGCTTCATGGTGTCGGTGGTGTATTAGGCTGGTAATAGTTTGTTTTCATGAATATTCATAGCAAACAGTGTCCAATAAAAATGCGCCTTACATCGACTCTTAAACTGAAGATAAAAAACAACATTTGTAAATGTCAAGATTGCCGCATTAACCCGCTGTACACAAATTGCAATCGTTCTATTGGCTAAATTTCCGCGCAGATTTGAGCTTAGAGGCAATCAAAATTGCATGCATTTATTCATGAGAACGAAGTTTTTTTTTGTTCTGGCCAAGTAACCCTGGGTATATGCATTACAACGTAGATTCCGACGATATCCGCAACTGTGATCAATTGTGTGTATTACCAGAACAAATATATCAATCAGCTATTCTGTTCGGCGTTAATTAAATAAACAACCTTACAAATGACACGTTTGTGCCCGTTTATACACAATCTCAATAATGCAACTATATGATAACAATAATAATTATAGTACTAATATTTAAGCCGAAAACAGAATTGTACGTCTCAATAATGAAGCGTAAATAGTATATTTATATATCGATATTGTTAATCTTATTAATTGTGTCATGGGTAGCCCTGGGACAAATACCATACGCTCGAGTGTCTTGGAAAGCGTTGTCTTACTTTCTGTTGTACAGTGTAGTTTGAATATTATACAACTGTTTTACAAGATTCGTCCATAATTTCGTTCGGTTTATTTATCGTATGAACTTGGTGCCCAGGCTGTATGTGTTGAATACCGTGTTAACGACTTAAGGAAAATGTTTACAGGAAACGGACAATGTATTAATGATTTAAACTAGTTGTTGATGTATGTAGATTACTGTAGCCATGCGTGCTTTTTTTTTGCTCATACAGCTGAGTATATGTGAAGCAATTTAAGTTTCTGCTAGAGTTAAACATGTGTGTTGTGTAATTATAAAACTGTTTTAGAATAATTATTAGTTAATTATAATGCTTGACGCTAAACGTAATAGTATCAGCGGTTGTAAATATGTGAAAAATGATAAGAGAGTCGAATAGCGAAATAAAAAATGGACGAAACTTTATATACGTTGTCGTATATACGGAGAAGCAAATTGTGCAAAGTGAAATTAATGGACTACAGTATAAGTGGGTGCACAAACCACATAAAATAATCTCCTTTTACGACCACAAAAGTAGAAATATAGACACTTCAAACCAGCCTCGCTGCTGGGTTAAATCTTCTTTAACGACGCGGTTTTAGCTGTTTTCAGATTTGCGCGACTAAGTAACGTTATTGTGGCTAGTGTATAGATGAGTTGGAAAACGTCGGTCTGCGTTACACTACACATAGAATAGAATAGGACGTACTTTGTCTATGATTCAGCCAAACACTTGCTAATGGTTTATCTGATCGTCGAAAATAATGAAAACTGCCTTTTTCGGAATAACCAACACGCTCTGTCGTCATGCGTTACAAAATTATAACGGTATTCATTAATCAAAGAAAGACATTTATAAATCACGATACAAAAAGGAGAAACAGAAATATCAGTAATAAAAATGGAAGAAGAATCAGCTGCCAAGGTACTTCTGATAACCACCACGTTTGTACATTTTGCATACCTTACATCGTTTGCAACGTCTACTTTGATAGGAATTACGACGCCAACGTCAGCATTTAATGTATCTGCAATGAGTTCGCAAAGATCGGCTTTCTTTAAAACGTCGGTTCCAATCGGATCAAAATCGCCTGTGAAAGTGGCGGCAAGAACACCGCGACGTTAACACCTTCATTAGTATTTACAACAACGTCATATTCATCAGAGACGTACACGATTACATTAACGGCTTAAACGTCAATTATGCTAGCATCATCGTCAAACCCGCCCCAAGGTCAATAGTATTTGTACAATCTACAGCGTATTCAACGTCAAAAGTACCGGCAGCGTCTACAGTGTTATAAACTACAAATAGGACCACAACGTTATCAGAGTCTACAATGGTGACGACAATGTTAACATCTTTAACGGCAACAACGTCAACGACATTAAAATTATCTACGTCGTCATCGCTGATAACGGCATTGACCCCAGATCAAGCGCGTGTTTTCACAGTAGAACTTCTGATCGTTGTCGATTATTATCTGTATCAATAGTAAGTTTACAATTAGCATGTATATGTAGTATTCAATGTTCCTGCTACTACTACTACTATTACTACTACTACTACTACTACTACTACTACTACTACTACTACCACTACTACCTACTACTACTACTACTACTACTACTACTACTACTACTACTACTACTACTACTACTACTACTACTACTACTATCGTCATTTTATTCATAATCATAACAATGGTACTATATTTTATAATATTATATTTTTAATCTTAGGAAATACCCCTTTAAACGAGCTGTTCTATTAACGGTGCCGCTCTGGAGAGCGGTGTCACTTATAGAATGCAGCTGACAAAAAACAGGAAATCGCAGTATTTGTCTGAGTCCTTTTTCTAGAGAAAAAAAAGGAGTTTTCCGTTTTTTTACATTGTATCTTACATGCAACATCGTGTGTACCTTGCCTCTATAACAAGTAGTTACCATTGATAAGAATTCGCAGCTGTGTGGCGAAGTATTGTTTATTAAAGTAAACCGTGTATACCGATGTTAGCAATGTAGCCTGTAAATACAGATGCAGCAGAGAACAAGGAAAACAAAGTAGCAAACAATCTACACCCCACCAGAGTTATGGTTCATTACTGTCAAATGTAGAGAGTGTAAGAGAGTGTTTAGTTCCCAGGATAGTCATCTTCTTGTTTAAACCGCATGCTATCTATGGTGCCTTCGATTTCTCGCTTTCTGGCTCTTTCTTGTTTTTGTATTGTTATATCGTTTGCATTTCAGTTATTTGAAACTTGAAATAGACAGTGACAACGCGGGTGAATCAAAGAAAAATCGCTATATCAATGATCAATTACGTATAATTATTCAGGAGGTAAGTATTGTGTATGTCCGTTCCTCTGTCTGTCTGCCTGCCTGCTTGTCCATCTGTCTGGCCGCTGGCCGGCTTTTTTGACCTGCCCTGCATATCTGTCTGTTATGTCTGTCTGTCTGTCCCCACGCCTGTCTGTCTGTCTATTCTGTCTGTCTGGCATTGTGGCTGCTGACCGGCTTTCTTGTTTGTCTGTCTGTCTGTCCGGCTTTCTTGTCTGTCTTTACCTGTCTGCCTGCCTATCTGTATTTCTGTCTGTAGGTCTTTGTGTCTGCATTTTTGTTAGTGTTGTCATCATTGCTGTATGATTCTGTCCCATCATGCCTGTATTTGTCCCTGGTATCCGTTTTCCCGAATTTTGTGTTATCGCCCGAACAAAAATATTTCACTTATTTTTTTAAGAAGAATGAAACCATATGTTGCCTTCATGGTAAATTCACTGTTCATGCGACGGCGTGAACACATAACATACCTCACTATGTCAATATTATCCTGATAGGCACCTGCAGCGTTGTAGTAGAATCGCCGACTGCTTAGCCTGTCACAACTTGGGTTCAAGTCCCGTTAGGACGAAGAACTTAAAATGGGAAGATTTTCCAGCTGTCCTGCGGTGTGCCGGTGGTTCTACCCGATGTTTTGTTTGAAGCACAATGAGCACAATTGGTGGCTCCGATGTCTTTACTCTTGTGTATCAAAGGATATGTTATATTATTGAAATCTTAAAGAGGTAAATAATTAAAGCAGTCATTTTTCGTTATTTTATTTAACGTTTTTTCATCTGTATTATTGTTTGTTGTTGTTTTCGGTTGTCTGGGTTGTCTGTTGTTGCTTTTGCTGATTGTTTATAACTTTGTTTGTCTTATAGGTGAACGGTCATTTAACAACACTTTATAATTCCGTATTTTTACTGAGAGCAAGTGTTAAAGAAATGTATGTTATAAAGGTGAGATAAAAATAACGACAATGATACGTCTTTACTAGGCTTTACAAGGAAAAAAACAACAACATGGAATACAAGAGTTTTTTTTTTTATTATTACTGATAATTATAATTAATAATAATAATAATACAATATAAAAAATAAAAATAATAATAATAATAACAATAAAATAATTATACTAATAATAATAATAATAATAATAATAATAATAATAATACGATGATGATGATGATGGTGATGATGATGATGATGATGATAATGATGATGATGATGATGATGATGATATAACGACGACGACGTTGATGGTGATGATGATGATGATCTGGTTGATGGTGATGAAAGTGATTATGATGATGATAATGATTATGATGATGATGATGATGATGATGATGATGATGATGATGATGATGATGATGATGATGATGATGATGATGGTGATGATGATGATGATCATGATGATCATGATCATGATCATGATCATGATCATGACTATGATGATGATGATGACAATGATGTTGATGATCAGATTGATTATGATAATGATGATGCTTTCACAAAAAAGGAATATGATTCTGCTGATATTAATGCTAACTAACATTTGAAAATGAAACGGAAGCTCCATGGATCCCTCGTGAATCAGCAGCCGGTACAGTTGATGCTACCACTATCCTTAATCAGTTAAATGTGATGGTGAAGTCACTTAATCGTACGTTTGACCATGCAATGTTGTTCACAAGGTACGTATACTGAATTCAATATTCGATTTTTCAATAATTAGCCGTTACTTTTTATAATAAAGTAATTATTAATTTAAATGTCAGGTATGTCAAAGCAGTAATCGCTTTTGATAAAATGCGTGACTCTTTTAGATGTTGGACGTAAAACAATAAGATTATTGTACATATGTATTAATAAATATAAATAGTCGTAGAGTTAGTAATGTTTCATCATCTTTGTGTAGAGATTTTTTGCTTTAAATATTTTGAAAATAGTCGTTGAATTCTTTTACACATACTGACATATTTATTGAGACACAGTAACATTAACATAATGACTGTTTATTTCTGATCATTTTGGTCAGGAAGTTGTGATTTCGTAAAAGTTTTTAAAAAAGTATTAATCTGCAATCGTGTGTTTGAACACGTGTGAGTTTGAAACACTTTAATATGTTTAATATGTTTCATTATAGGTACGACTTGACGAAAGACATATCAGAATCGATAGCTGGTAGTGTAGCATAACTCTTGTTTTCTTATTGAGTTATAATACCTTGTTTATAAAACTCGTTCATTCTAACGTGTTAGCAGCGCTGGACAAATGTTGTAATATTGTTAGTCGTTCAATATCATCGGATGGTTGTTCTTCGGAAAACGTATTGTCTTTTTACATATACTGGACGCCCTTTGGTGCTTTGAATCATTGTTTTTCTTGTGTTATATATTACGCTGATTTATGATACGTTTACTTTACGATTTTCTGGTACCGCTGTAGTTAACTGTGCCACTGTATTACAGTGTATCGACACAGACCACATACGGTCGAAGTATTTTAATGTCAATAACATGTACGAACTATTTAGGACAGTGTCGGATTCTAAACTTGTTTGCTTCTAGAACGAGATTAATATTCGTAATAAGTAATAACTACATTTTTAAACTGTTTATTTACCAACCGTTATAATTTTTAAACCGTTTTATGTGTTGACCTGTTTTCAATTATAATTTATTTTTTTATCCTGATTGTTGTTATATTTTTTTCTATATTTTACTTGCGTAGTTTGGTTTTAACCTGATTATGCTCTATTCAGATTTAGCTTTGTATGACCGTATGACCTGTTTAGTGTCGGTGTGCCGTAAAACTCAAATAAAAACATACAATAAATAACTGTGCCACAATTTTAAAATATTAAATTGCTTTCTTATTTCTCTTCTACATCACCAGAATGACGTCATTTTAAGTATTTTTTCTTAGAAAACTAGAAATGAAAGTTGCTTTTTTAAATATTGATCTAGGTCAAACGGTGTAAACAGTCAACAGATCGCCTTTCTTATGCATACACAGGTATATGTGAATATTTGGGTTTCTGCGATACCAGCAACGAAGCGATTTAAGCAATGACGCGATACCAGCATTGACGCGAACCAGCAATCACGTCGTACCAACAATAGCGTGGTAACAGCAACGACGCGATATCAGCAAAGACGCGGTCCAAGAGATGACGCAGTCCCAACAATGTCACGATACTAGTAATGGCGCGATACTGGAAATGACCTGATAATTAGAATGAATATCAGCAATGATGCGATACTAGCAATGACGTGTTCCAAGCAATGACGCGAACAAGCAATGACGTCGTACCTACAATAGTGTGGTAACAGCAACGACGCGATATCAGCAAAGACGCGGTCCAAGAGATGACGCGGTCCCAACAATGTCACGATACTAGTAATGGCGCGATACAAGAAATGACCTGATAATTAGAATGAATTTTAGCAATGATGCGATACTAGCAATGACGTGTTCCAAGCAATGACTCTAACCAGCAATGGCGTCGTATCAACAATAGCGTGGTAACTGCAACGACGCGATATCAGCAAGGACGCGGCCAAAGAGATGACGCGGTCCTTACAATGTCACGATATTAGTAATGGCGCGATCCTAGAAATGACCTGATAATTCGAATAAATACCAGCAATGATGCGATACTAGCAATTACGTGGCCCAAGCTATGACGTGATACCAGCAATGTCGAGATAAAAGCAATGACGGAATACCAGCAATGACGCGATACCAGCAATGACGTGGTCCCAGCAATGATGCGATACTAGCAATTATGCGATACTAGCAATGATGCGAAACAAGCAATGATGCAATACTAGCAATGACCTAGTCCCAGCAATGACAATTTACAAGTAATGACTCAATACTAGCAATGATACGAAACCAGCAATGATGCAATATAAGCAATGACTCGACCCCAGCAATGACAATTTACAAGCAATGACGCAATACTAGCAATAAAGCGATACAAGCAAAGACCTGATGCCACCAATAAGGCAGACCCAGCACTAGTGCGGACGCAGCAATGGAGCGATACCAGCAAAGACGTGATACTAGCAATGACGCGATAACTGCATTGACACGATACCAGCAATGACACCATACTAGTAATGACGAAGTACCAGCAATGACTCGGTACCAGGAATGACACAAAACCGCCAAATGACGCGGTTCTAGCAACGACGCGATACCAGCAATGACACAGTAGTAGCAATGACGTGATTCCAGCAATGACACGGTGCCAGCAATGACGCGGTACCAGCAATGACGCGGTACAAGCGAGAACTGATGTACTTCTTTTTGTCTTTAAAACAAATAAAAAGAAAACAGTCGAAACAAATGCATATTGAATGACAGAATTAAAATTAAAAATGAACACAGTTGTGGATCTATGAGTTTACATTGAAGTGAAGGGATTTTTGCTTTAATTACCAGTTATGCTAAAGAGAGCATGCTTAACACCCATTGGAAATTTACATCTTCATACCTGTACACAGCATTTAATGTTTCCAATACTTATATTAATCATATTTCTGTACAATCACAATATTTTGATGATAGTGATTTATATGAAAGTATGTTTTATTCTCTCTTTTAACCGAATGTGTTTGAAATTTTATTGTTGTTGTTGTTGTTGTTTTCTTCAATTGTGTGTGTGTGTGTGTGGTGGGGGGCTGTTGCTGTTTTTGTTTTGTTTTGCTTCGTTTTGTTTTGTCTTGTTATTGCTTTTGTTGTTGTTTTTATTGTTGTTGTTTTTGTTTGTTTTTTGGTGGTGGGGGTTGGATGGCGGTATAATGTATACATAAAGTAATATATAAATGTACGTATTAAGTAACATATATACTTACAGGTTACACCTACCTCAGCAAGATGTGCTCCGCAGACAGCATGTCTGTTGTCTAAGATATGATGACGTCACAGGTGCACCAACTTGCTGTCCATGAAGTCGGACATAGGTATTGTATTTTAAAACATCGTTTTGATGGAAAAAAAACAACAAAAACGCATTTTGTTAGAAGCTTTTTTGGAACCATTTACCTGTTCATGTTATCCAGTATTGAAATGCCTTCATAGACTAAGGCTTATACATTGATATTAAATACATTTATTAAAATTGTCAGTACTATTTTATTTTTCATTTTCAGCATCCCTTTTATTTTAAAGAACGCGCTTGTCCATTTCTTACTTCATTATACACCTTGCATGTTTACGAACATGTTCTTATGATGTTTAGTCTAAGATAATGTATTCTGTACATATCGCATTTTTTACAGAGTTGGAAAGAATGAATATTTAGAGCGATTTTTTCGTATTAAGTACTGTCTAACAATACAGTGTGTATATTCAAATCGTCTTAATTAATACTAAAGTAAAGGTAAATGCAAAACTTATGCAAAGTGTCCCCAATATTAAAGTTAAATATTGTATCATCCATTTGATATAGGCAAACTGTCGGATACCACTTTTAATTTGCCTCTTGCATGGGAACTGAACCTTCCTTACACTGACGATTCATTACGTAAATGTGTCCTAGTAACGAAGAATACCTCTGCAGTTATGATGGGAGCCAGACTAGATGCTAATTTGCATACTTCCTTGTTTTATTGCTACATCAGTTTGTAATAATAGCCTGAATTGTTAACATTGGTTTACTCTACTTATTTTGTTCACTATTACATCGCCGAAACTGCTGGGAAGTCCAAATCATGTCTGCTGTGTTTTAATAACTGCAAGCTTCGCCTTTATCTACGGATTAATTGGTTCTTTTATTTGCTGAAAACAGGTCTCACTGAACAGCAATTGCCGCAGTAGCTCAATTAGAAGAGCGTCGGATTTCGGAGACCGCGGGTTCAAACCCCGGTCGGGTCAACCCAAAGAATTTAAGCTGGTAGTAGTGGCTTCCTTTCTAACGGGGTTAAGGGGACAGCATTACGCCTGACTCGTCGGTGTCAGTATAATGGACCGGCCGGGTTCAGTCCCTGGACACCTCATAAGTGCCCCAGTGCTATAATGATAGAAATGTCGCTGCACAGTATCGGTAAAAATGCCGTCAAGTCCTATCTAATTGAGCTGCTGCGATTTATGTTAGTGTCTGTTATATAACTGCCCAATAAAAATGTATTAAATTATAGTCGTCACTGTCTAGCACTGCACAAATAAATTGTATTAATGTAGTTCGGCGAAGTTAAAACAAACAAACAAAACATACCAACAACAAAAAAAGAACACACACACACAAAACAATTAAACACAAACAACAACAGCACAAACAAACACACAACATACACACACAAACAAAAACAAAAAGAAAACGAAAAATAAAACAACGATAATCTACATTTGTATTGAAAAAATAAATTAAATATAATCTCATTATTTTTCCAAATGTACTGGAAACAATTGTTTGCGGGGAAAACCATTCGACTCTTCGGTCAACTCCAGTGCTGAATACATAGTTCCCATGAATAAAAAAATATATTTCATATAGAAACAATGATTTCTAAATGTATGATAGTAGACTTTTACATGGTATCATTAACATTCAGCATATTGTGTGTAAAGCTATTTATAATGAATGAAGCGACTTTAACTTTTACATGATATGATTAAGATTCAGTGTTTGGTGTGTTAAGCTATTTGTAATGAATGAAGCGACTTTAACTTTTACATGATATCATTAAGATTCAGTGTTTGGTGTGTAAAGCTATTTGTAATGAATGAAGCGACTTTAACTTTTACATGGTATCATTAACATTTAGCAGATGGTGTGTAGAGCTGTTTATACTGAATGAAGACAGTGTAACTTTTACACGGAATCATTAGCATTCAGCATATTGTGTGTACAGCTATTTATAATGAATGAAGCGATTTTAACTTTTACATGGTATCATTAACATTCAGCATATTGTGTGTAAAGCTATTTATAATGAATGAAGCGACCTTAACTTTTACCTGGTATCATTAGCATTCACCATATTGTGTGTAAAGTTATTTATAATGAACGAGCGACTTTAACTTTTACATGGTATCATTAACATTCACCATATTGAGTGTAACGTTATTTATAATGAGTGAGCGACTTTAACATTTACATGGTATCATTGGTATCATTAACATACAGCATATTGTGCTATTTAAAATAAATGAAAACAATTTAACTTTTACGTGGAATCGTTAAGATCCAGCATATGGTGTTTAATCTTATTATTTATAAATGGAGACAGTGTAATTTTACATGGAATCGTTAAGATTCAGCATATGGTGTTTTAACTGATTATTTTATAAATAAAGACAATGTAATTTTACATGGAATCGTTAAGATTCAGCATATGGTGTTTAACTTGTTTATTTTATAAATGAAGACAATGTACTGTTACATGGAATCGTTAAGATTCAGCAAATGGTGTTTTAGCTGATTATTTTATAACTGAAGACAATTTAACTTTACATGGAATCGTTAAGATTCAGCATATGGTGTTTATACTTTTTATTTTATAAATGAAGACCATGTAATTTTACATGGAATCGTTAAGATTCAGCATATGGTGTTTAAATTTATTATTTTATAAATGAAGACAATGTAATTTTACATGGTATCGTTAAGATTCGGCAGATGGTGTTTAAACTTATTATTTTATAAATGAAGACAATGTAACTTTACATGGAATCGTTAAGATTCAGCAAATGGCGTGTTAAGTTATTATTTTATAAATGAAGACAATGTACTTTTACATTGAATCGTTAAGATACAGCAAATGGCGTGTTAAGGTATTACTTTATAAATGAAGACAATGCACTTTTACATTGAATCGTTAAGATTCTGCAGATGTCGTGTTAAGTTATTATTTATTTAATAAATGAAAACAATTGAACATTTACATGTTATCATTACGATTCAGCTGATGGTATATTGAGTTATGTTATACCATCATCTCTGTAAATATCAGTTGATATATATAAAACATATATAGAACTTTATTTATTTAAATGTACACATTTACACAAATCTGAATCAAAATGTAATACGGGCTCATGATTAAAACCGTTTAGGTATAGTAATAAAACAATAAAAGTACGAACATATAGTCTGCAAAAATAAAAACAGCTGTCGAAATGCCAGATCATTCAAGTCCCTGATGTTGTTTGGTATATATTGAAGAATGTGATGAAGAATCGTGTGAAAACCTAAGCAGTGTTGCAGAGATAAGCTACGAGGATTTCGAGGCAAAATTTGGCTTTAATCCGAACATTTTTAAAAGGAAATTGATCTTGAATCTGTGACTGTATCAGATTGCAGCAATCAGCTGCCTAATCTGACGACCGACCCTGATTACCAAATGTCGTTACATGATGAACATTCAAATGGTTTAGATAGAGCTCAATCTTTAGTTAAAACCATGTACAACAGTTTACTGCACAGATCTGGACAAATGTGCTTATAAATCTCAGATTCTAGAACATGAACACCAGCACACCACCTCCAATCCCAACATTTCAACAAATTCGCTAGTCAACCTGCCAAAAATACAACTATTTTCGCATTTTCATGGCGCTATATTCAATGATCAGAATTTCATTTTCATCAACAATTAATGTTACATGACCTTGGCATTACACAAAGAGAAGCAGTAGCGGTAAATTTAAATGTTTTTTTTTTTTTTTTTTTTGTAATCCATTTGAAAATAAACTTTTGATGGTGGGATAGAGCCTCGTGCTTTCTGATTTTCTGAGCCTCGCATGATAACATTTATCTACATCAAAACTAACCTGGTATTCTCTATATTTTGATGAATGAAGACAATTTAACTTTTACATGGTGTCATTAAGATTCAGCTAATAGTGTGTAGTAAGGTTATTATTTTTAATGAATGAAGACAATTTGGCTTTAAATAGTATTAATAAGATTCAGTGTTTGGTGTGCAGACAATGGAATTTTGTATATAGTTGTTGGATATTTTTGAACGGCACATTTAAGGTTTGTTTCCCCAGTATACCAAGTGAATAAACATGGATGAATTTTTTGGATATGTTTGAAAGAGACAATTCAGGTTTGTTTCCCCAGTATACCAAGTAAACAAGCATGAGTGTATTTTGTTGGATATGATTGAAAGAGACAATGCAGGTTTGATTCCCCAGTATACCAAGTAAACAAACATGGATGTATTTTGGTGAATATGTTTGAAAGGTACAATTCAGGGTTGTTTCCCCAGTATACCAAGTAAACAAACAGGTGTATGTTGTTGGATATGATTGAAAGAGACAACTCAGGTTTGTTTACCCAGAATTCCAAGTAAACAAACATGGGCGTATTTTGCACAACTGAACGAGGTCACTCCAATTTTGTATTGAGAAATACATTAGAAGATATGTCTAAGTAGAATCACCGTCCCTCTTCTGGTCAGCTGGGTGACATCTCCAAATCGCAAACTTTACGCGTTGACCTTTGTCGGGATAGCCAGAGGAGCTACACATGGGCCAATTATTTGCTTGGCCACTGGCACTCCCCTTTGCTGGAAGTTAAATATTCAAGGTGGAATGAAACATTTTAGGTTTCATTTTCGCCCAAACATCCATAAAATCTATTGTTACATAAACGTATCCCTCCCGCGAAATGTTGTTAATTGATGCCTTACATCTAAGTAAAATGTCAAACACCCCATTTATCATTACTGACATGTATTTCCTATCTGACACACGCTGTACAGTTGTAGTGTAGTTATTGCCGTCAAACTCTGCAAGAATAATTAACACATATGTTATTTTTTTATAACAATGCTTTTAAAACAGTTCAATGATTCGCGCTTGAAAGTAAACACATGTGTGCAGTCTTTGCGTTATTAAAAGAGCCGCCTTGGTGAACAAGTAAGGCGCCATCTTAAATGCCCTTAAATGTGGTATCCGTCACTTCAGAACAACAGTTTTTTTCTCGAAAAAACAAATTAGTCACTGTTATTTGAAAAGGTATTGCAAAATTCCGTTCATTGATATCCTAAATCTGTTTGAACAGTCATGCATAAATCAACACTCGTAATTGCAAACAGGTATTTAATATCCGAACCACGCTGCAGAGAAAGCTATTTTTAAACTAACAAAACCACGTGACAGCTTACCTTTGGGACAACGTTCTATCATCTTTTGGTAATTCGTTGTGACGTCAATATATATTTATAGCTGAAATCCCTATCGTGCCTATTTAAAGATTTAGATAAAATGGACGCTTAAGGCCATTTATTCATGAGTTTTACTGTCTAACAGTTAAGGTAATGTTTGCAATTGTCCTTGGTAAGACTACATTATTAGTTTATGTAGATATTATGCCTTAATTTCACTAAACAGTAATAGCTATATTGTTACATGTTTTTCTGTGTTGACAAACTGTCGCATACCACCTTGAACACAACTCAAAGCTCTCAAAACTAACTTTTGATTGATTTGCTTTTTTATTTTTGAAATACATCGCAGCGACCAATTATGGTCATTATAGCGACGCCAATCAATCTTGGCGAAGGAAGACCGCAAACAAATGTCTGGGTAGAACCACATGCATCAGCTTAACAATTACAGCTTATGTTAAGGCGAAAGTTTAAAATTACATTGACAATTAAAGTTATATCTTATAAGATGTAACAAGATATAACAAAGATAAATACAATTATCATAATCAAATTCATTTCGTTTCCTTTCTCTACATAGGTCTGCAAGGCAGGATACTGTATTCACCAGCTGTCACCGGAAGACGAACCTGTCACCTCGGGTAAGTTTGAATTCTGTCCAATAGTTTGTTTGTTGTTGTTAAGTGTCATTTGACTACACTTTATTATCACTTAATTTCACTTTTCTCCTTATAGTACTGTGTTTAAGTGGTTTGTTGGGTTTATCGTCCCACCAACATTATTTCAGTTATCTGGGGATGGTGTCCACTTGAAGCAGATATAGTGCTGCCTTCGTTTTTTTACAACTTGCCGTGAACACCTGGCATGATACGAACACAATTTGAGATTAAACATTCTCATAATATACAGACAATTAATATTACATCAGGACAAACATGGATGTCGGTCTTTTCTTATTAATCTGAAATTTGAATTCGTCTCCAATAGATAGTTTCCATGTGATGTCATAGGCACTGATAAGATAGTTTAAGGCAGCCATCTTTGAAAGAAGACGCTAATTCAGGCCGAAATCTTGAAATATGTGCTGTATTAAACACGCTACTGTGTATTTATTGTTCAGTCTGTCTATTTTTACTTAACTTTATATCAAGTTTAACAGTTTTAAGAAGTATTTTAATTATTAAAACGATAGTTTGATAGTTTAAAAGGTAATAATACAACCAAACATGTATACGGTTCAATTTGTAAGTCAATAAGTTTACTCAATTCTGTGTATCAGTAATGTGTCCATTTATCAATTTTAAAAATAGAATATGAAATTTAAAGAGCTTTTCAGTGATGTATAGCTTTTAAATTGTTGACCACAAATGAAGAAATTGCAAAAAACAAACAAAAAAATAACAACACGTTACGTTTCTATACAATTAATCTGAAAATCCCTTAAAGTTGCCATCAACGCTGGCTGCCAAGATAAGTGATCTTCACTCATGTGGAAACTATAAAATTGATGTGCATGACCCATGGGGAGGTAATAAGCATATGATTAAAATAATGTAAGCATAGGTTATCTCTCTTATTTAAGTCGACATTGAACAATTTCTGAACTTCCTGTCATATTATTCCCGAAGAGTAAGCAACTTACCACTCATGAAATTCTAGCTGCAGTGTGCACTAAATTTCCTTTCTACATTTTTCAGAAACGTTTTACAATTTAACTTTAGCAATATTTTAATTTCATATATATGTACACAAACATAGATAATTTCAATAAAATGTGTCCTACCATCTGTTTTATAAGCAAAATAGTTGTTTTTATGGTAAGACCTTTTTTTCGAAAATGGATTTTGCTTCGAGTGTGAGTGTTATGTTTTCGTACTCTCTTAAACAAACTAGCGAAACTAATCATCCTTCATGAATTGCGACCAGTAAGAAACGTGAATAAAGTCTAACTTACTTGTTGCCGAAGTCACCAAAGCTTCATTGTAGGTGCAACAGACTCAAACTAAACTATGGATGGGTGGGGTAAAGAGTCAACAGATTTAAGTATCGCGCATCGTTTGACTGAGTCAAGTTAAAACACGGCAACCGAATTAGAGATAATACTAATACAATTGCACATCCTATCATCGCACTAACTCAAAATGAGACTTCACATGCATACATTGGCATTTTTATATGAAAATCAAGGTCTGTTGCTTTAAAATGCGAGTTCAGATAAATAACGCGAAGTTTTAGAAAAATGATACGTCGCCACATACGAAGTTATTAGACAAAATGTAAAATATCAAAGGGATGTTAATCCTTATAAATTATTGTATTTTTGTCATAAGCTGTTTCCTCCCGTAACATCTGATTTTTAACGATTTGACGACGTTTGTGACTTCAAGTGCGGCATGGAATTTATGCATTTAAAAGTAATCCGTCAGGATGGTTTTACAGGAGACATGTTTTACACATTGAACGTCTGAGAAAACAATTGTTATCACACGAGGTTATTTAAATATCTAATGTCCGAGGTGATACTAGGACACAGAATAATATCTTGTTAAACAAGACAGTAAGGGGTAAAAGGGATTGAGCATTAGGATAAATTCAAAATTGGGATACATTTAAAATGAAACTAAGAATATTTTCTGTATAAAGTACATGTACGTGAAAATACTTACCCACAAGGGAGATAACTAATATATTTCTTTCATTTCAATAATGGGAAATACAGATTAGACACCTTTATTGATTTATTATCGCAAAAGCAAAATAGATGAATAAATAAATAAATAAATATTATTTATTCTAGCTTGGATGGTTAATCGATCTATTTAATTATTTACCACGATTGATAGATTGGTTGTTTAGTTGATTGGTTGATTGTCATATGACCAGATTCCTGTCCGTTTGGTGACCAGCCAGGACCGATTGACGAGAATCTAAGGACGTGTGCTGAAGCGATCTCCCGCCATCCGTATTTCTGTTACAATGACATGTTTCGGTTTCGGTGTTGTCAGTAAACTGCACCGGAGTAGACGATTAGTGGAATTCAAATCGACACTTTGTCGCATTTTATTATGTGTTGATTGTTTACGTGTTAACTGAAAAAGCTAAAACTACATTCAGCCATTTTTTTATACGATTGATAAATCGAACAGATAGACAGAGAGCTTTACAAAATGTGAAAAATGTTGTTTGTACATGCTTCATAGTTTCCGAACAGAAAATGTCTAACTGACATAATTTAGATACTTTATTTCACGTGTTTCCGATATGGACACCTGTTGACTATTTTTAATTATTTTGTTCAGTAACGATAAATGTCGTATAAGCGATCTGGCATTATTTGATCCAGTTTGTATTTTGATTTTTTTTTAAAAAACAAGCCTTTTAAAGACGCAATAAATACTGGATTCAAATTCCAACTCCTCTCACTTGACCCAGGATGCGAGTACGGCGACAGGGTTGAGCAATGCGGTTCCACCAGTCGTCTTGACTGTCTACTGAGCAGCTACGATTGCTGCGACATTTATGCTTACTACCGCCAAACAATTTGACAAATACAGTGCCACCTTTTTATTAGATGACATGGCGCCTTTCTGTGTCAAATGAGAACGAGGCGCTCTTGGCCGAGCGGATAGAGTTTTCGACCTCAGTAAATTGAGTTTAATTTTTGGTAAATAAACATCACAACTGTAAACTCAAGTTTAGCACACCAACGCTTCATATTATTTTAAAATATATTTTGGGTTTCATTTACATAGATATAATATTTATGAATAACACCATTAATGACAAACCTTACACATTGGCAGTTTCGTTTCCTTACATTGGGAGACAATTATCAATGTTGACTTTCGGCGAGTTTACCGAATTGTTGTTTAGATGTATTGGTTTGAAGTTTTAATTGTCTTATGCAGACTAAGTGAAACCAGTGTTCATTTGCGGGGCAGCAGTGATTGCGCTGATCGTTTTTTTCTGCTACCTTCGCCGATTATGGCGGCGACGACAACAACGACAGCGGCGACGGTGATTACAAAATCAAAACAACCCATCGGATCATAACAGTAGATGGTCTGAGGTAAGTATACCACATCAACATTAACTTTAAAGACAAAACAAATTAGATGTTACAAATATGGCTATTTCTTATGCTTGTCTAACCTCTGTTACCTGTCGGACGCATCGAGGTGATATACTTCTTTGGTATTTGTTTGCTTTGGTTCAAAGTTTATCCAGTCTTAACCTTGTTGTTGGAAAGGCGTTCGTAGCTTTTTTATTGTACGTTTATTATGTTTTTATTAGTAAGTGTGTTGGCTTAATTCGACTTTCAAAATGATATATACATGTTCATTCATTTATGCAGGCATCAGAACAGTTATCATATAGTAAACAAATTTATATCATTTATGAATGTGGCTTTCATAAAAAAGTTTAATCTGTGTACATGTTTCTGGCAAATGATAGTACGTACACTATTACACAATTATGTGTCCAAACATCACTCTGATCTCGTATGCAACGTATCATCACCCTCGCCTTCGCCGGGGCATTATCCACAGCGTAACCATAACAACGCCTCCTTTGCATATTACCAGCCGAACCTTGCTCCGCATACTTTGATTACTTCCGGTTCCGGTCACGTCACACATTGGCCGCGTGGCGAACCCTGCCCACACCGATTGATTTTTTTTTCTTAGGCTCCTATCCTTACTCTGAGAACGAAGGCCGCCATGTTATACCTTCGTTATGCACGCCATGGCTATTGTACAGATCAATTGCATCATTTTACCGGATGGATATACGACACAACCGGAAATATTAGAATCGGATCGCGTCTTAGGTGGCTAAGTGGCAGAGGAAGTGACGTCACAGCATCGATGCAGAGGAAAAGCGCGGCAACTACCCTTGAGGAAGCGGATTGATTATAGTGTTGTGTTTTTACTTAGTAAACGGAGTACAATGTTCCAAAGGCAAACAGACTGTAACATTTATAACAAAAAAATGTACCTAAGTGTGCATAAGCATTGGTTCTGTTGTTCTGTTAAAAGTGTGAGTTGTAAACATTTATTTTCTTTGTTTTGTCTACTTGGTTAAAATGTTTTTCCAAAAGATGTGCACAACGTTTGTTGTGCCTCGATATCAATGTTCAGTTTTAAATTTGATTTTAAATTTAATACCAATTTGTTGTTTATAACTATTGTGTTGGCAGACATATCAACAGGAAATATTAATTTACCAAATAATAATCTGTTGACCGCCTTTCTTAATGTCTGTGTATTTTTTTACGGACTAGGTTACATGTATACGCAAAGAACTCACTTCCTTCCTTAAACAACATGTTCTGTTCACAGAATACCCGATAATAATAATAATAATAATAATAATAATAATAATAATAATAATATAATAATAATAATAATAATAATAATAATAATAATAATAATAATAATAATAATAATAATGATGATGATGATGATGATGATGATGATGATGATGATGATGATGATGATGATGATGATGATGATGATTATGATTATGATGATGATACTAGACATCGCAAGTGAGCGCAAATAAAATATTGACAAATATAACAACAAGGTTTGCATACGCAACGATACTTTGAAATAATTAACAAAGGGAATAATACTATTTTGATTGTTTATCCTTTTCTTTTTTTTTCTTTTTACAGTGGTGTTTGCCCTATATGTGGGTAAAAGGACGCGTAACGTATGACTACTTTATACTTTATATATATAGTTATACTACAAAAGCATTTCAGATCGGCACAGCGATATGTGGAATACAAATGTAAATATCAAGATGCATGTTTAAAACACGTTTTTAACAAGACGATACTAGCAGGGTGTCAATATTGCCATAAAAAAGCATAATTGTTTTTTTATGCACGTTCTGCATGCTTATCTTGGTAAATAATACAGAGGAAAGTAAGTGCGACTGAAATTTGCTCTTCCGCTTCTAAAAATAATAAATAATACTCCTCAGATATTCTCCAACTGATCATTTTTCTAACTCAACTAATAAATTAGGGCGTTACGTTAACTCAACACCATGTTATATGGTATAGAGGCTTCTTTACCGTGTTGAAGTCCTGCATATTCTGATCAGGCGCGGGGCCCCGCAAGGAGTCGTCAGACGGTTGAGGCATCTAGTGGGGAATGTCGCCAAATCTACTCTTCTGCATCATTATACTTTCGCTTGACCTTGGAGGGACATTGAACTGTCCATATATTAAGTAAGATAAAATATATCTAAAAATATTTCAAATATTTTCTTTAAATACCTCCGTCTTTCCTATTTAAAAAAAAACAAAAAACTATATAATACTTAATAAATCATCCGATTTTTGGAGGAATGGGAGACGACCTTTGTAATTGTTAACGTTTGGTAGATATGTCTCCCTTCCCGATTTTGCTCGATCTTTCTTGTTGTGTTCTTATAGCTCTGTTTCTTCGGTCGTGTGGACGATAGAAAGATATATATTTAATAATAATAATAATCACATACCTGAAACCACGTAAATAAATTATCGGTCTCATCGTATTCATGTTCGCCAGTCTTTTTCTATTCGCTCTTATAGGCTGTAACAATTAAATAAAAATTATGACATGCCCGAAATTCTTGTAATATTTGGAACATGTGTATATTGTTTATAGAATAATCTATGTAGATTGATGGATTTTTTTTCTATGCCAATACAATTTTAAACGTGCCCTAAAAATGTGCCGATGCATCAGAACACAACAGACGAAATATATGTAGTTAAACTTTTATTTTAAAGTGGACTAACATTTTTTTTTTGGGGGGGGGGGGGCGGTGGGGAGGCGGGGGATTAAACTGTGATAATATGTGTTATGCAGTGATCGCCAACACTCTTGTATGGTCCCAGTGAGGTAGGCCTTTTTATTTGTTATAATCTTAATCTTCATGGAAAGAGCAATCCTCACGCCAGTAAAATTGATTACCACCTGTGATATTTTCTTTTAATCTAATAATATATACATTTATATAAGCAAATAAATAAATATACAATTGACCCCGTCACTGTGTGGGTACGTTTCCTGGTTTCTGGGGGTAGACATTTCATGTAAGGAGATTTTCCAGCCAACCTGTGGTGTTTCTATACAGTCGTACGTCTGGGGTCTTCCTCCATCAATTAGACGGACATCGCAAAAAATGACCAATAAAGTGTCGGTGCGATTTAACAAAACAAACAAAAAAACAACAAAAAAAAACACAAATTACCAATGCAAGAAATGCAATGTCAGTGACTCACAATGTACCTTTTCTTATCAGTTTAAATACACTTCTATATCCATATATCCACATCCATTTAAACGAGGTTTATCAATAAATATATCAATATAAAATATCAAGAAAATATACATTTAAAGGTAAATATTCAAATTACATTTGATGATAATAATGTTCATGTAGTCCTATGAGTTCCATGTCTTGTTACGGTTTTCTTTTAAAGTTACTACAGACAGTATTATTAGATTGACCTACTTGCATAAATGATCATTAAGGGGAGACTATCCAATAATGTCTCTAATTATCAAGATATTGTTTCTTTATTGGGTTTATTAAAAAGTTTACATATTACTGGTATGATTTGTAACTTGTTTTAATGAAACGAGTTTGTTCAAAAGCCCTAGTGGAAAATACATGGTTTGATGGGAATTAACAGGGAAGCTAACAAATTATTACTCTTCACTTTTTCAGAAGTAAACTGAACAATATTGCCCAATACAAAGAAATTATAAAGGAACTACAGAAAATACACAAGACACAAGTTGGAAAGAATCAAAATATAAAAAAACGGCATAATATATTGTGAGATGAATATCAATATATCGTCAATATTCATCTCATTGTAGTATGTAGTTGTTGATTTTTGTTACATCAGCCCGACACATTTATGGTCATATTGGCAAAGTGGATTTGAATCCCCGGAGGGATGAATGACTTACTTCATAAGGTACATCTGGC
The DNA here is from genome assembly GCA_007844125.1 of Sinonovacula constricta. Classification (NCBI taxonomy): domain Eukaryota; kingdom Metazoa; phylum Mollusca; class Bivalvia; order Cardiida; family Solecurtidae; genus Sinonovacula; species Sinonovacula constricta. The sequence continues at coordinate 30,119,279 of CM017573.1, read as the reverse complement.
TGACATCTGGTGCACCATTTTGTCTGGGTTCTTAATTCTTTATCCATCGAGTTCCAGTTGTGGCGAGAACTTTCATGTGATGAGGTTTTCCAGCTAACATGCGCTGCGCCAGTGGTTCTGCCCAGACATTTGTCTGGGGTTTACCTCCACCAAACTATCTTGACGTCACTATAATGATCATTGTTGTGTTGCTGCAGAGTATTTATTACTTTAAACCTTTTTATTTATAGTAAATTATGCAACAAGTTATTTCAACTTATATTAATCCGCCTTGACTGCTCAATTCCTGGGTAGAACCAGAACTCAGGTACTGAGCACATGAAGCAATGCGCAATAGATAGGTTTGCGCAAGGATTAACATCACGTGGTCATTTTCGGGTTTTGAACCCTGGACCCCCCTGACCGGAGTCCAACGTCTTAACCACTATTTTAATTTCCTGTTCACAGGCACAATATTCATTTTATTGCACCACTCTAATGTCCTTATATAACTGCATGTATAAGCTGTCTGTTTAGAATCCCCTGTTTCCCTTCATCTGAAGCAGAGAAAGCCTTAGGCACGTATTTACCAGCCAAACCTAAGCCGAAGTCATGACTTGAACTCAAAGTCACTTTTTTATAAAGCAAATTCAAATAAACGTGTCTAACATTTTATAATGCAAATCTGCGAATAGCTGAGTTAAAGGTAGTAACCAACAGTTTGCCTATATCAAATACACGTAACACTAATATGATTACCTACATGTTGTCATATAAAGCCTCTAGAGTGTCCACTGATATTGCATCCGTTCCAAAGAACAATACATTCAATGGAGGTTCCTTTTTGTCTGCTGCTTCCGACGCAAATCCTTATTTGTCGACGATTGAAAACCGCGACTTTGATTTGCAACTTTCAACATTAATCTGTGGATGAATGCAAATAATCTATTTCCTGCAGGATTGCCACCCATGTCGCCGTAGATACCATGTCTTGGCCAGGTGGTTATTCTGGGATGAATGAATTGCTAAAATTCCTGACTATGTTTACGCCGTTGTTTTTTTCCTTTAAAGACAATGAATTGCTTGCTTGCTCTTGTCAATTATAATTAAAAGTATGTACAACTTTATCTTTTATTAAACTGTATCTTCTAACAATACGCTTCCTTCCTATAATGGCTGCTTAAAAAGGAATCTGCGTAGTGCTTGAACTTACGGAACTATTTATACAACTTACAGTACTTCTGCACTGATTCCCTCTGCAACTGGAAACCAAAGTATTTCTGCCGTCATACCTTTTTGACGACATTGGTCATCACATGGTGTATGATGTTGGACCCTTTCACAAACTGGATTACGGATGACCCTGGTGTAGCATGCCTCTGTATTTCTGCATAGTTTACCCAATGGGCACAAATCAGTTCATGTGAAATGCTTTCCAAGCGCGAGATCAGTGAAGCTTTATCTCCTTGATGAGATGACGACAGTGATGTTTCCAATTTATTCATGAACTGCCAGGTGTTTTTCTCTGAATTGGAGTAAAGTTCTGCATTTTGAAGTCATCTCTTTATATCCTAGCCTTTCATCAAGCAGTCCGAGCTAAAAAGAAAGAAAGAGGTTTTTTACACTTAAAACAGGTAAATGGTATACCCACTTGCCAAGTTTTCAGATATTTAACAGAACTCTGTCTCTGTTATGTCAACAATTAACATTAACATTAACATCCCTGTCCATGAGCCTGTTGCTGGAGTAAGATACTTACCAAGCGAGGAAAACAATGAGAGACATTAATGAATAGTCTCCACTGAACAATCCATGAATGTAAGTAGGCGATTTACAATTGTTTTTTTCCGTTGTATGCTTGTGCTCTTTGGACTGTACGTTTACTGTTCTGCCCTTCTTGTGACACCCTGGTTAACCAACATCAATAGACACTTCCAACTTCTTTTTTAAATAGCATATCTCTATAAGTATTTTAATGGATTTTAAGCTTAACGTTTTGCAAAAATGTACGAAAGTTCACTGGCTGTAGTTGCAATATGTACAAAAGAAAGGCGATAAAGTAGAAGAATTCAACCTAAAAGGGACATACCTACTTGTGTGAATACCTCGGATATTAGCTTACTAGGTACACAATATCCACTTCAGCAATGTACCCAATAGTTGATAATTAAATAAATATGTAAATAAAAAGAAAAGGTTCAAGAAAACCCAATGAGATAATATCTATATCCAATATGTCCTGTATGGCTATGCTGTCATTCTGGTTGGGTTTATTCTATGATTTCATTGGCAAGGCATCGCATTAACCACAAACTAAAAACACTGCGTAAAATGAAAGCGCTGCGAGCACTGCGGTATTCACTGCTTCGGAATTGTGCTAATAATTTGAGACAATTAGAAACGGTGTTGAACAAGTGCATTGTTTTTTTTTTTCTGAAAAAAGAACGGGATAGAGCCTGGGTCCTTTAAAAAAGGGAACATTTCAAGGAGTTTAATTTTAAAAGAGGCAACTGTGCATGATTTACTCTTTATTGGCTTTCATATATTTTATATTTTTATTACAAGTCTGTCTCTCTATTTTTCTTGATCTTGAACATATCCACCAGATTATCACTGAAACGATATGGAAAGTATCATTTTTAAGGAAAAACCTAGGCTTATTTTCTGGGAGGAAGGGGTTGTTTCTTAGTCAAGAAAACAACAAACTGAACTGCCGTATACACTAGTGTGCAGAATACATGTCCTTTCCTAAAATACACAAATACGTCTTCAATGTTGTTGTAAAATGAAGTTTAAGGTTCAGATTCGAGTAATACTAGCAAAACATAATCCTTGTGAGGAGTGTGGATTTGGAGGTAGTCACGGGTAACTTCAGAAACTGTGTTTCACTGGATATTGTATTTCTATTCTCTCTAGATTGTGGTTTAATTTATAAATTCAAGCCCATTTAGTGTTGCATATTAGAGTTACATTAGCATTTAGTTTTGTTTTGTTTTGTTTGAGTTTATTGTTTGTGTTTATTTTTTTACATCGCACGGATACATTTAGGGTCATACTGGTGGATATAATTATTGGTGGAGAAAGAAACTATACTTGCGTCTGGGTAGAACCACTGACACACCCCAAGTCATTGCATTTTGCTTAAACAGACTGGGCATAATGTTTAGCTATTGTGAATCAGGATAAATCAAATAATTACTTTGAAAAAAATGCAGACGGCCAATCATACATAGCCGCTCTTCCGACAGCTGCTGTTTATATAACCAGTTGATAGGAAAAATGTGGGCAAAGCGTAGAGGTCGTTAATCGGGTCAGCTTCTGTTGGCTTTTACTGTCAATCATTGCGTGATGAAAACACACTTATGGCGATAAACACTGTATTTATGGGCCTACTTCTATACAGTGCATAGACTGCACTGTCATCACCCATAAAGCCATACAACTGGACGACCCGCGGACTTCCTGTCATTAAAATCGTAGCATAAAGTACTATAATTTATGCCGGTGTGCCCATGAAGGTAGCCGCTGTATCAACCAATTGAATATACGGCTCCCAAGTTATTGAGCTATTCTTTTTCGATAATAATACAGCTACATACATTTTCTTCAACGTCAAGCAGTAAAAGTTAAATGTACTTCAGTTTAAACGAGAATGTGTCTGATAGAGCCCATCATTAAAATACGTTGTCAGCTGAAGGATCTGGAGGTGAGATATTACCTGGAACCTGACCGATAATGTTTCCCATGCGCCGATGTCAACTTTAAATGTAGTTTGTATTGAAAATGATAAAAAATCTGCATATCATTTCCACATCCATGCTACATCAGTCCACTAGTCATACAACAGACAGTTATACTAACCTGCCTTCTGCATTCCTGGAAGTGTCCGATAATACCCTAGGTTACTTAAAGGACCATATTAGAAGTTAAGATTTGGCGCGTTTACCTAATTATGTTAACATGCTTAGCTCCAGGACTAAAATAATCCAACAAACCATCAGACTGTGCGCCGCTTTATCTTTCAAGTCTTAAACTTAGTCTTACTATACGATCAGACTCGCGAAAACGAATTACAATCAGCAGCACATTGATGTTTATGTATTGTCAATGTAACTTTACACGAACATTACTCACATGGTTATTTAAGATGTTATCTATAGATATACAAGTAAATGACAACATAAACACATACCTTGAGAATAAACTTTACCTACATAAAGGCAACAGTAACAATGTACGGCTGGCTTGTTCCTTATTGCTGAATAGTTTAGAGCTTTTATATCTGTTTGAGGGTATTACAGCTTAGAGACTGCATTTGGCCTTTCTGTTGATGTAGACTTGTATTGTCTTTATTTTTACCTTAACATACTGTGTTGACCTACTCGGCGTTTAAAGCTGATTGTCATGCGTGGAGGAGTAGTGGTTCTTTTGAACATTGTAAACTGAAAAAGTTTAAAGTATGCACATAATTATGTTTGTTTGCGTTTTAATAAGGTTGTTTAATGTATAACAACAGTTAAAGTCGCATATTGTATATCACCAGCTTTATTTGCTTTATAGTGTCGTTTTTTCCAATATAAAACAGTCAAGGCCGTCTGTTGTATATGACCTGTTTTGTCTCCTTTTTAGTACGTTTTAAACTATAAATATTAAAGTCGATTAATCTATAAGACCCGGTTTTGTTTGTTTGATGCTGATATTATGTTTTTTTCATAAATATGTATGCTTTTTCTGCTTTTAGTGTTTCTAAATACTGATATTAAAGTTGTTAATCCATTAAGCCTGGTTTGTATATATTTAGTGTTAAAATAGTGATATTAAAGTACTTTAATTCATATAACCAGGTGTGTCTGTTTTCAGCGAATTTTACAATATAAAAAAACAACAAAAGCTTTTTATTGCAAATGGCAAGCTTGTCTCCATTTTAGTGTCTTTATTCTTTAGTATTTGTTCAAGGTGAGGCAAACATTATTCATACGTCAAGTGTGTATGTCAGTCATAAACAATACGTCATTAACTAGTGCAGTAATTTATATACATATAAAGTGTGGATTGTGTAGTTTTGTATACGAATATCGGAATTGCAACTTTTTTTTAAAATTCAAAAGAGACACAAGGCAACGGTATTCGTGTGCCAATGAAATACAAAACTGTAACTATACAAAAAAGATAGTATATGTCATGTAATTTTGAAAAAAAAAGTGTGACTTTAGTGAAAACACACATGTTTTGTATTTTGTATATGCATGTTTTAAACTTTTGTATGTAGAATTGTATAATGTACAAACTAGTATTGTTTACAATTCGTTAGTGGTTTAGGCCGAAAACGACAGGATCACTTTAGCAGCCCAAAATAGGTGTGTGCATTTAAAGCTGAAAGAGTAGACACACGTTATTAAAAACTTAAACCAACTTTTCGGATGCAAAATTTAGTTGCAAAGCAAACGTAAACAACTACCCTTCCAAACAATTCACCATATAACTGTTTAAACAACAACTGACTAGTGAGCTAAAAAGCATGCCAAGAATAGTCACCAACTAGAACTGTAAAGAAGTCAAGAAATTTAGCAATACCTCTGATATGGGAAAGAGAAAAAGAACATGACCTCAGACACAAAGACGTTATATACAGCACAGCAAAAATATATTTTTTAACAGAGAATGGTTATAAAATTACTTAAATAAATTGGAAATAAAAAAAGGATGGGGGGGGGGGGGGTACATGTAAATTATACATCGTATCACAAGATTTAAATTATGTGAAGATGTTATATTTCAAAATATTGGGATAATAAAAAACAGTCGTTATATTTTTCACTTAATTTACTTTTCCACTGTAAGTCATTTGAAGATATGAAATAAATATTAGGTCTGAATTATGCAAAAGTACTAGGAATGTGGTTCTAAACCTCATGTACGTACCCTTTACTGTTACCCATTCAGTTAAAAAAGACAAGATGACATGGTTCTGCTTAGCAAGTAAATCTGCAATACAACTCTTGTTCTAGTATATACCTTTATTAATGTATTCCCAATTAGAACTGTTCAGATAATTTCTTCCTCATGACGATCTCAGCGTAGTAGTTTCTGGTAGAGAGATATGGATAGAATTCTGTATTGCTATCACTTTCGATCTAGAAATACACAATTTTCCGGGACAGCATGCCTCCAGTACCACCCAGCTGTCATGCGTACACGTCATATCATGCCAAGCTACGTCCCTAATGTTTACAAATAAGTATTGAATGGTACATATATTGCAAAGTACAGTTTAAGAGATATTCAATACCGCAACACAACTGTTTTTAGCATGTCAACGTAGGATTCAGTGTCTCAGATTTGTTTTAATATATCAATGGAAATATTGTTCCATTATTATAATATAGGTCACTTACAGTACAAGGCATACCTTTTTGAATTATTCAGATTAACTTTAAACTGGGTGTACCAAAATCCTCGCCAAATTGTAGCATCACAAATCGCATATATTCGGCTAGCCACATTCTGGATGGTGCGAGCTTTTAACTATTTCTAATAAAAACAGCAATGAGTGTGTTGTTAGACGACGCAAATAATTTTAAACTTAATTTAAACAAGGTTAGTACCAACAAAAACCGAAACTGCGACAGTTAGATCTACATGAAGTGAAGTGAATTTGGTTCGTTCTTGAAATAAGGCTTCTGCTTGCCAAGTTCACTAACATGTATGCTGAATAGATATGGGCTCCTATATGATATTTTGCTCCGACTAACAGATTTGAATAAGCACTCGATCTTGATTGGGAGACAGTAAATTGTGATAATGCTGAACAAGTGGGTGGGGAGCAAGGAATTAAGCGTCAAACATTCAATGCGTGACCGCAACTGACACATATTGATTACCCGCTAATTAAGTGTCAATACAGAAGGATTTTCACAATCAAACTGACGTATATTCTATAATCAATGCAAAATATGTCAGTGCCAGGGGCTGTAAAAAGACTGTACAACTTTAAATTGCTGTACTAAGTTCACTCCTAAAATAATTACATTGTTGTTCGCCTATTAATATGGGCATGTATGTTCAGGCGCGTAGCAGCCTATGCGCACAAAACGCAGCTGCGTACATATTGTTATCAAAGAATGAAAATATACAATGAAAAAAAATGCAATACAAGTCTTAATATAAAAACAGTTGAAAAGGCACTTCAAAAAGGTATTCAAATGCAAGCCAAATGTAAAAGTAAGAACAAATCCGCGATGAGTCATGAAACAAAAAGAACAATCCGATAGTTACCGCCATGAAACAGTCAGTCGGCAATATGGACCGACTGGGGTCCGTAAACCGGTTTTACAGAGTACCCACTTCGTACTTCCTGATGGGTTTCTTCAAGGCAAACGCTGAAATGAAAACTGATCTATTTAAATAAAACATGTCCAAGCACTGACGTTTTCTTTGCTAAGTTATGACGAAAGGTGACGTCACTGATAGGTAATGACTACATTGTTTTTAGAAGAGAGAAAGATATTATTTTGATTAAAAGAACTACACTCACATTGTTAAGTCTAGTGTATCTCATGACGGGTACTTCTCAGTCTTTCAAATCAGAAATCAGACAACTTATCGCCATTACCTTTCTCGGTCTTTACCGCTAAAATGGTGCATCGTTTAAGTGTAACGTCCATGGATACCCCGTGCACCAACATGCTGTAAATTAATCGCTCTCTGTAAGCGTGAGGCAATCTAGATGTATTTTATTTACTTTGTAAGCACACCACGATCGTGTATGCTGCCCAAACATACGTTATCACTTACAAATGAGTAGGCCATACGTGATCGAAATGTGTATCATCTTATATGTCCCTTTGTCTTCTTTCTTTGTTTGTCTGCCTGTCTGTCTTTTTAGTTAAAATATACATATCAAAATGTAATAAGATGCATGTATGTCGCATATACATTTTCTCTCTCACTCTTACCCCTCTCTCTCTCTCTTTCCCTCTCCCTCTATCTCTCTCGATCTCCATAGTTTTTTTTTTCATCCCCACAGCCGGAATCCTCGTTTATTCATTGCTGTTTATAATTGTATTCATCACTCTACGTTGTATACCTTGTATACCTGGATGAATAAAACAGCTTTGACTTTGACTTTGAATAAGTTTATGATTATAAAGCAAGCATTTAACTGTTTAGGCGAGGGTGATGGCCTTCTTGATTGTAAAACAGGCACACCCCGGTCAGCTGGATGACCTCATACGACCTCATTTTGCCAACCTACAGCTTACTACGATTTACTGAAAACAAACACAAGTAAACACAAGTGGTCAACAAGTTTGACACAATCTGGGCAATCAGTTATAAAAATATCTCATACGCACTGCTTTAGTTAGTTCATGTTTATTATCAGCTGATTTTATCTACTGCATGTGCATAATTCGTCATGCGCCTCGGAAGGCAGAGCGTTTAAAACAGACACCAGCGTTTTTTGGAAAACAGGTAAAATGTTTAATTTTTACTTTACTATAACACTCTAGAAAACTTCTATATTGGGTTATACTGATAGTGACGGATCAAGCAGCATCATCTTCTCAGAATAACAGAAATAAGCAAAGTTAGACCTGTGTTCTCTTTGTATTCTATAATGTCTGTTGTATGTCCGCTAACCAGATTCAAACACGATGTCTATTTATGTAGTTCATATCATATTCATTTTCAATCAATACATCAATCTGTGCAGTTGTTTTTGTTTTTGTTTTTTGCTATTGGTATTATATCTGTTTATCAACAAGAGTCATGTAACTTTTGCTTAAATGTATAAAATAAGTCGAATATAGTTCAGTCCATTCACATGGCGGACTTTTGCTGAAAAAGCAAAATGCTGTTGTCTATATAACAATAGCTATGGTTATAATGTGATGCATTAATACATTGAGCATTTAAGTCATTAAATATAATATCGAAACTTAAAACAAAAATATAAATTATCGAAGATGTTTATGAAGTGTTGCAAAAATAATATATGTCAGTACTTTGCGTCAAAATGTCGCAGTAACCTATACATTTAAATAATCTACTATTTATCAACACCAGTTATGCAATGTCTTTAGATGTTTAACATCCATTCCTTCATTATAATTTTGAACAGAGACACGTTTTAAATGTGAGGTACATGAAACATTGAGTAAAGAGATAGATTCAATATAGGTGTGTTTCCCTGTTAAATATTGATCACTATACAATACCTGCACTACCATAATACACCACGGTCAAGTTCGAATCAGAACAGAAAATCTTATCCTGTACTTTTTTACTGTCACAAAATGTATCTCTGTGACTGCTGAACTGAACAATCTTAACGTATATAGCTCGATGAAATTGAATTTGAAATAAATCAAAGCGAATGTCACGGAGCCGTTAACTATTGTTGGTCTACCGACCAACTAATAACTGGCAATTACTTTTTTTAATCTTTATTTCGAAGAGGTGGTATTATTGCAGCTGAAGATACTTTTTACAACGCAACTGGGACCTTGATTATAACCCATAAAGGTGTCACATTATTAAGTGCTCAAAGTTTGTTATAGTAACAGTGTGGCTAATCCGATATAATGCATCTGGAAAATAGTCGGTTTGTCTGTCTTCCTCATTTTCAACAATTTGATATTGACGTCATAATTGAGAAATACATACGAAATGAAGACAACAAGGCAAATTTTAATAGTCAATGTTAAACACACCTATAAGCACGGCATACTTAAATGTTGTCATGTTATTTACATTGCAAATTGAACATATAAATTCCATTAAATATATTAGTACAGTATCCTGTGTTCATGACAAAGTATATAGAACTACAGCTATCTTACTATATATCACCATTTATATATTACATTTATCACATACTTTTTCCAGTAACCATCTTTTTGTGTTTGATAAAAGGTTTGACTAACTTATTAAATACTAGTACGCTGTCATTTAATTATATGTTTAAAAAAACTCAAGGTGAGAAGTTCGAACTAGAATTTAGTTTAGAGTAGCCTTCACTAATCATGCTGTCTTTTAGGCAGAACAACATATCAGCATTGAGAAGGGAACAACATTCTGTATTTTCGATGTAACTGATCAGTTATTCCTTTTTTGTGCATGACTGCTAATATACATCGCAATCTACAAAATGAATATGCTATCGATATTTACACGTCAAAAGGCATCTTTGTGACTATAACATACACATTTTCATAGCTCCCGGTAAAAAAATCAATTTAAGAATGTATTTATATTAATATTTTTGGTTATGAATTTGTATATATTTATCATCGTCAAAGAACATATATTTATTGTATATTGCATGCAATGCTATACTTCAAAGTTAATATACAATTGCAAAAATCAAATTGCATTTGTCGTTGGTTATTTTCGAATAAAAGGTGTCAATAGTAACGTCATAAGAATATTTGTAACTATGGCATGTTTTTCGAATATTTTGAAAAATATTACCAATTTTGAAATCAGGAAAAATTGTAGTTTTAGAAAATATACAAAACCCAGTGTCGCCCAGGTACACCAAATTAAATGACAAATCGCGTCACATATATTATTTTTTGTTTTGCTGGATTTAATTGTTTTCGAAAATTCGAAGATTTCTTTCGTGATTTTTACATTTCACTTTTGACACTTTTTGGCATATGACGTCATGGCATTGTTATTCTTAGTATACGTCATTGCTTGTTTGATTTCAAACTACCCTCTACTTTGGAATTTTAAGGCTGCCGAGGCTTTTATCTACTGTACATATGTTGATAGTTTATTTTATTTTACTATTTATTCTGTCTGTATATTAGTTTATTTGATCTGTTTTAAATCCCTATGCAGGTGCTTACTGCTAGTTTTCTAACTGCGACAGGATATTTTTATTTACACTGTTTGCTTAAGAAAGAATCCTTGAGAAAGTGCGAGGTTTAAGCGCAACACAAACCAGGTTTAAGCACCACAGTCGTCCTTTTGCCGACTGAACGTTCCAACGCGGTAACTGTTTTTTTTCTTTTTGTGTAAAATGTATCGTCTCTGTGTTTATATCACCTGTAAATTTACAGTGTTTGCCTTGGTCTAGAGGTAGATAAGATTTAAATATATGTAGTTATTTTAATAGGATCTTTCTTATTTGCCTGTACCGACTAGTTCGAGCCATAAATACCTACTTGAACAAAATGAACACTGCGTGAGTCAACAACTTCTGATATATTGCAAGTATTATATTTAAACGTCTGATAAGATCTGGGGTAATGAATTGCCTTATCAAAGTACGAACGGTGTATCTAAACAATCAAGCAGCTGTCAGAGACGCTAAAATAACGCAAAGCTTTTGTTTCGCACGTACATAAAAGTATGCAGCAAATAGTCATTTCGAGAAAAGGAAAAGTATGTTCCGATTTGACATGCAACATCAACAAAATACTGTTTATTCTTACAAATAAATAAAACAAATTCGTTTTTGTAAATATAAATACATGTATTGTTCCTGCAAAAGCTCCACAAATCCCATATGACAGTTTCCCAAAGTCAGTCAGAAATAAAAGTAAGCGGTTTTACCATTTTCATATACATCCATATGTTTTAATTGTAGACCATTATTGCAGTATCATATAACAGTATAATTATCACAGTCATCACCATTTGGATTACCATAGTAACAATTGTACATTAATGCATTATTAGGCCCGGATTTACCGAAGGCGGGGTGGGAGGGGGTGGGGGTGGGGGCGATCGAGCCAGAGGACATTACCCCACCCCCTATTGACCCGGGCATACACATTATCCCGACAATATTTCTTCAGAAATAGCCTATACAGACGGTGTAAAATAGACGGTTATTTCACGCCCCATGACATTCATATACTTATCCGCCCGAGCAGTAGTTGATGTTACATATAATAATGAAGCAAAACATATGCATGTACCATATAGCGGATTTGTTGTACATCCGTTGCATAGTAAGTCGCACAATGGATTATAATTTATATACATGCTTGGACAATGGAGACCTCTGTATTTTCCTTTTTCTGTTATTCTACATTTCATTGATCAAACAGAAATAATCATATACAGGGTTTTGACCGATTTGTTTTTCTGAAAAGTGTACTATGACGTCATTTTTTTAAAACTGTGTATGAACACATTGGACAAAAAAATAAGATCAGATTATATCTGAAAATCCACGGATAGCAGGGAAAAATCGCATGTAACTTGTCAAGCATGTGTATTCGTACGTGAGTAAAGACTGAAATAATTGATTGCTTTTTATTATAATTGAACGTTGGATATTTTTCATTAAGAACCATCTTAGGACATTTTGAAAGGTTTATGAAAATAGCGCGAGCTTAGACATTGAAACAAATTATTAGTCTTCTCGGCTTACCGAAGAACAATTCCAACACATCAGACAATCACAATGTCTAGTATTTGTTTTCACATATAAATTATGAATTTTTAAACCTACTTTATATTAAGTAAACATCATCATTTACATTAATTCTGATTAAAGTTTACTTCAAAGTACATTTGATAATATTGTTATTCAATTTAACCATTAACTAGTAAAAAACGAAATAAGCTGCTATCCCCCAAATGATATACATGTTCAACAAAAACTATGTACGTTAATATATAGGCAAATGTAATCGAAATCATAATGTTTACTTTTGTTAAAGGAACAACACAGTTCAATTGCATAAATATTGATGATATGAACCAACTATTGAAGTGTAAAAGTGTAGAATAGCTGTAAGTGTAATCCATTAAGATTGACACTAAACCAGTACAAAATATCACGTTCAAAAATCTCTGTCAACTTAATCCCATTCTCAAGAGGGCCCATGCACCCATTACAAAATGTCCCTTATAACTTTCAAGATATTGAGCTGACACGATCGATCGAAACTCCCTTATCTTCAAGGTTCAAGGTTGCTGTGACACTTTTTTTGCATGGCCTACAACGCTTATACAGATAAGCTAAAGCTATCTCTAGATATCGATCTATTGCTTATCGTCGACTGACTGTCACTGCTACCATTTTCCTACAAATTATCTCATCAGGTATGGACCTCTATTCTCATCTTATTTTTCAAACTATCTTCATCAATTCCTCGACTATTGTTAGTTGTTAGCCTTTGTAATTTAAAACGCACAGCAGCGACGAAATGTAACAATATTCAATATTCAGCGATGCCACGTTTAGTGTTACTGCAGCATTGCGATTGAGGAGTTGTGTAGGTCCTCAAGTATGATATAGGCGATTATAATAGTCAATAAATCTAGCGCTGTGCGCTGGCACTATCATGAGGAAAAAATGGACAAGACATATTTAAATTTGCAATCTGACATTTGCTTTTGTTTATTGCGAGCTGTCGAAATGATTATATTGTTTGTATATGTCTACTGATTCAAGATCCTTCCCGCTGAATATCAAGAACGATTGACCGACGTGGTGATTGGAAAACAGGAATATATTTACTATTGTTGAGCATTATTTATTTTGTTGTAAATTCATGAACATTAATAATGCATAAACAATGACAGATTTAGACATTTCTTAAATGTACTTATCGAAATCGCTGACAACATGTGTATACGTAATCTGAATTAATATTTTAGGACAATATGTAAGTATGTATAAGAAATGTGTTATTTACATTAAAGTGAAATGCGACATAAATATATGAAACATCACGAAATGTGTCTTGATTCTAAGCTTTCTTATTCTATTTTGGGATCCCAGCAGTCACAACTTATGCTTTTGTAATGATGTGTCGTTTACTTTGACGATATAGAGGTAATTTGTCATCAAGACGATTTGTTAATGAAATTGACTACAATAACTCAAGATAAACTTTTAATTATTTTGAGAAAATCAGCAAATTAACATGCGATTTACCTTTAGAGCCAACCCTACGGTAGCGGCCTTAGAATTGTCCGGCTACCGCCACCTGTAGCGGGATAAGAACCCTCCAAAGGTAGCCCACCTGTTTGCCGTGGGTGGCAACCCAGCGTCTCCCTGATGACGGGATCCTGATGGATGAGGTTAAAGTAAACTTGTCAGTTATGTCGATATTGACCAATACACCATTTTGGCCCTGTTTTATGGAGAAGACGGGCGGTTATATTGATCCGGTATAATAAATTGCCTGGCCTTGTTCAAATAGTACTACTATTTCCCTATTGTACACACTTATTTCTTCCTCCTACTATCCTCTTTTAATTTCCGCTTTTTCTTTTTTTGTTAACCATGCAACGCAACCCCCTACCTCTAGTTGTCTCCTTGTACTTATAATCTAAAGGACAGCCTGCTATACGGATCAATCTGGCATCATTTACATTTTGCATTTCATGTCAGAGTATAGCACTCTGATATCACTGGCGTTGGGAGGTCGTAAAACCACTCCACAACAACGTCCGCTTGTTGGGCTCCGAGGCGGGTGGTGGCCCAGACTGCCGAATCATATATTTCGGATTATATTCATGGATAGAAAACGAAAATGTTTCAAACCGATCTCCACCTTGTCTTCAGAAGACTCTGATACCAAGACAACAACAAATTGAACATTTCCACACTTTCTTGTAATTTAATCACTTGAGAAAACACCAATAACTAAAGTTTAACTTTCGTAATTGAAAAATCAAAGGGCCTCATTGGACCTGTGGACACTATCAGAAAATCGAAAAATGACTAATAACGGATCGAAACAAATCAAAAACCGATCGCAGTCAAAATACTCAAACTAACGGAATTCCTCTTACTCACGAAGTCAAAGCTTTCCCACATAGTTCGCTTAATTACTAGAAAGGAGTTATCCTCTGCCCTGAACATTCTGGACTCTTTGAGAAGGAGAACCTGACAGAACTCACACCACAAGGTATGAGGGGAGTCTGCAGAATCTCCTTCACCAAAGGAGTATGTCGAATTCTAACAAACACACTAGTTCTAACATTGAACAATCCAAAACTCACATACACAATCAAAGTAGCTTTTCTGATCGCCAAAACTCAAATCTACATCCCTAATCCTTTACGTTGTGTTGACTGTCAGAGATCTGGTCATAATGAGTCGAAATGCACAAACAATATCATCATTGGACGATGTTGTGAACCAGCCTACTCTCCAAACTTTGAGTGTCACACTGAGCCGAACTATGCAAATTGCTCTGGACCTCACGAAAGTAGGTCCAATGAAAGCCCAACATGGAAATTTGAAAAAGAGCTACTTAAAATTAAATACACCCTTAATGTCTCATTTCCTGAGGCACGAATGTTAGCTATAGAAAAAATTGCTCCTAATTCTTCAAAAACAACTTATGCTGCCGTTACTAAATTTCACACTTCGGTTTGTCAAGACAGTTCGACGCAGTATAATACTCCATCAGGTGACCATGTATCTGACAAAATCATCATTCCACCCAAGTTCAAAACTACAGAGTCTTTTAAAACAAAATAAAACTACAAATACAACTACAACAACACCTAAACCATCATCTTCTAGACAATCTTCCCAATCTACGCAAACTTCAAAGCCTCTTACAAAGGCAGAAAGAAAAGCAGCAGCAAAGGCAAACACTTCTTCAAACGAAACAACTAGCCCTTCTGGAAAAACAAAGGAGCCTAGTTTCTTAATACCCGAGACAAAAGGGGTAGCCGGTCTAACGTTCTAAAAAGGTCCGATTGTCTGATGGAAATGGATGTTATTCTGTTTATAATCACATTCATACAACGTGTGATAGGGCGTCTGGAGGATCGACACTACTTCTCAAATTCAAACTGACACATTCAAAAATTAAACTTAATACTGATTTACAGGATGTTGCCATGTGTTAACAGTTCATAAAGTCATTACAGTTTGCTCTGTTTATCTTCCACCTTATTAGGATATTCTAAAATCAAATTTAGATGACTTAATAAAACAGTTACCTTCCCCTTATATTCTTGTAGGTGTTTTTAATGGACATATCCCATTATGGGTTTTCATTATAATTATATGGGTAAAACTTTAGAGGACTTTGTTGCCCAAAATGATATGTGCCTAATGAATAATAAAAAGGCAACTTACTTTCCTCCTGTTTCAGGACATTATTCATCTCCTGACCTTTCTTTTTGTCATCCATCTATTTATGTCGATTATAGTTGTGATGTACATGGTGATTTATGTGGAAGTGAGCACTTTCCAGTAATTTTAAACATCGAATCTGTAAACCTAAATGACAATAATACTTACTGGAGGACGAACAGAGTAAATTGGGAATTATTCTCAATGTTCTGTACTGAAGAATAGACTATGTCAACATTTGAGAAAGCTGATGATAAAATACATTCATTGTCAAATATTCTTCATAGCATAGCAGAAAAGTCCACTACAAAGTCAAAGCAACAAAACCTTGGTTTAATGATGATTGCAAAAAATCCATTAGAAAACTAAGAGCGGCACTTAAGAAATGTAATATTCGTCCTACTAATGCTAATTTAAATAATGTCATAAATGACAGAGCAAAGAGCAGGCAAATCATTAAACAAGCAAAAGGACATCTTGGCACAAATTGGTTCCTTGTAGAACCAGTAAAACACCAGTAAAACATGCCTGGTCAGCAATAAGCCAAATTAGCGGTAGATCTTCTTCATCGACAGTTAATCACTTAAAGTCTAACGACCCATTTAGAACAAACAAAACAGAAATTTCAGACACTTACATAAATTAAAAAAAAAATATTCTTCGGAAAATTACTCGAAAGAGTTTCAAAATGTAAAGAATCGGGTTGACAAAAGTTAAAATCAACTTTAATTCAAACAATAATGCAAATTTCAACCAACCTTTGTCTTAAAGAAACTTAAGGAAGCACGAAATAAATCTTATGATACCGCTGATTGACGTGATGATATTCTCTATCAATTTCTAAAACACCTACCGGGAACATCATTTAATTTACTTTTATCTATTTATAATGATTTTTGGTCTTCCGGAGAAGTTCCAAATTCGTGGAAAAATGCATTCGTCACTCCTATCCCTAAACAGTGAACGGATCCAACAGATCCTTTAAGTTACATACCTATAGCTTTGGCTAGTTGTATTTGAAACACTTTACAACGGATGCTAAATAATAGACTCGTTTAGAATCTTGAATCAAATAATTTTCTCACAGAACTTTAAAGTAGGTTCAGTTCACTCGATCCTGTCGTTCTATCACTTTCATGAGATGCCTTTATCAAGAAAGAACACCTTGAAGCGGTGTTCTTTGATCTTGAAATGGCATACGAAACTACATGGAAACATGGGATTTAAAAAAAATGTAGGTGACCTTGGTCTCAATGGTCGTTTACCCACATTTATTAACAGTTTTCTTTCTGACAGAATATGTCATGTTAAAACTTGGTCTACTTTGTTTTCTGTTCATAAACAGGAACAAGGTGTCCCTCCGGGTAGTATATTGTAAGTTACTCTTTTTTACATAAAAATAGATAAGCTCGTAAAAACTCTAAATACTGGAGAAGAATGTTCACTGTATGGACGATTTCCTTATGTGTTATCGTTCCAAAAATATGCATACTATAGAAAGGCAAATACAACAATGCCTCAACACGTTACAAACTTGGAGTAACAACAATGGTTTAAATGTTCACCCGCAAAAACAAACTGCATAAATTTCTGTCAGAAAAGAACATTGCATAACGATCCTTAATTATTTCTCAATAACATTCGCATTCCTGTCTTCAAAGGAACTAAATTTCTTGGTGTCATATTTGATAGCAAACAATCTTGTATACCCCCAAATAAATATATATAAAAACACTAAATGTTTGATATCTCTTAACCTGCTGAATTATTTATCCAATACCGACTGAGGAGATGATGGAAGAGTTTTATTGCAACTTTATACATCACTAGTAAGATCAAAATATAAAAGGGCAGCATTGTTTACGGCTCTGCCAGGAGAGCAAATGTCAAGTTGCTAGACTCCGTCTAGCCCTGGGAGCTCTCAGGACCTCTCCTGCAGAAAGCATTTAAGTTGAAGCTAATGAGCCATCATTATAACTTAGACGAGAGAAACGTGCGCTTCAGTTCATAAGAAAAGTTATGTATAACCCTAAACATCCAGCACATAGTGTTATTTCAGTCCTATATATGAACACGTGTACGAGCGTAAACCAAAGGCAATTAAACCTTTTGGTTTGCGAATGTTAGAAATTATGCACTCATCAAATCTAAATTTAAATAAAAAAATGGAACATAATGTCTTGGAATTTCCACCATGACAACTGAAAACTCCCGATATTGAGTTAAGGTCTCTGTACAAATAATATGTAAAAAAGACCCTCTCGTACTTCGCTAAAATTTTATCGAAACGCGCGACAAGAAATACTCTAACTAGCTCGAAATATATACGGATGGCTCACAAGCGGATTTATATGTCGGTTGTGCTTCAGTAAGAAAAAGTCATTGTTTTAAACAACAACAATTACTACCCGACATGTCCATTTTACAGCCGTAATTCGGGCTTTCTCTTGATTTCATTTCAAATCATCCTTGAGATAAATGTATAGTGTTTTCTGATTCGGTATTACAGTCTATTAAAAATCTTTATTTTTCCAACCCCCTCATAAGAGAATTATATTTAAAACGTAATGAAGTTTGTTTAAGTAAGAATATTGTTTTCTCTTGGCTAACTAGTCATGTAGGCATCCGAGGAAATGGGGAAGCAGATAAAAGTGCAAAATCCGCTTCAGTCCTACAGAAACAGATCTTTGCATCCCACATACAGATTTTAAACCACTTATCAATCGATATATTTTAACCAAATGACAAACAAGTTGTAACAATACTGTTATTAACAAATTACATATAATTAAACCTTACGTGGGTGCAAATATCTTTAATTGCAGAGAAAATAGGCGGGAAGACCCGCTGTCGCATTGGACATACTAGATTAACTCATTTATATCTTTTTAAAAGAGAAGTTCAACCTGAATGTATTCCTAGCCAGGAACATCTTACAGTTAACCATATTATATTACACTGTATTGATACATACCATATTTGGGTTAAGTATTTTAATGTCAATAACATACGACAGTATCCGATGCTAAGCTTGCTTGCTTCTTGAACGAGATTGGTATTCTTAATATGTTATAAATTGTTAAACTGTTTATTACGCTAACGTTGTACATTTTAATTTTTTAATATGTTAACCTGTTTTCACTTATAATTCTAATTTTAACCTAAAATATGTCTATTTCTATTTACGCATTTTAGTTTTAACCTGATTATATTATATTGTCGTTAAACTTCAATGTATTCGGCGCCGTATGACCTATCAAGTGTCGGTGTGCCGTAAAACACAAAATGCAAATACAAAGTACATATCTTTAGAGCTGATAGGAAATGTCACATGACGTTCTTACTGGGTTCCCAAGCATGACAGTGCGAGATACATTATCCCAATACGTTTAGCACCCACCACCCTTTTGACAAACATGGTCGGTCAGTTCCGTAATTTGTCGTAAAGTATTGATCGCATATGTTCGGAGAATTTTGTTGGCCAACCGTCCAGTTATCAACTATTAAAATAGACAAGTCCGATTTCAAAAGGACCACCCTGCCTTTGCAACTGTTTTGTGTAGATGTCTTTAACGTTAGCTGTAAAGGCACGTTGTTACTATTATTGATTTAACGTGTGTACATTCGAGACGGCGGTAAGGTTGTTTTCCTATTGTATTGTCATATTTGTTATAACGTATGTGTAGCTCAACGTAAAATGTTTGTACTGATTTCGATGGACGCTAGTTTTATTTGTACATGGTCAGTAGTTATCTGTCATGTTTCTTAGAGCAACTTTCCTTGAACAATGTCTACAATAACACCGCGTTTTAATGGCAGAGCGCTTCGGGCCATATACCTTTCTCAGTCTGACCAACCAGTCCATTAACTTGCATATTGCCCTTAAGGCCATGTTTTATGTGTTAAGGATTTAAGATCTAGTTATATATTGATACCGAAACCTCCCAAGAAGTGACAATGTAAGATCTGGCCTAAATTACCTTTGGTTATCTTATTGCATTATACACATTTGAATTTAAATGGAACTTTTGGGCTGTTGCGATTCCTCAAACTATGTAATTTTCTTTTTCTCCATATCTAAACAATTTGCTTGGAATTAAGGCGATACAAATTACGACAAAGCTGGAAGAAGAAATCTTGATTTTTTATGGAAAACATAAATGTAGCTGCCTATTGTAAGAAAAGAAGTCTGAAGTGATAAAATACACATTCAAAAAATCTACTTATAGCTTCACACTAGAACCCCCTCAGAAGCCAACAGTAGAATCTAGAAACAAACTATTTTCCGGGTTGAGTTGGGCGTTGTGCATGCTCCTGTTTCCCACTGGCGTGCATGCGTACACATCATATCATGCCTAGCTATGCCTTTGCCAGGACAAGATGTCGTCAATGGGGTAAACAATTGTTGCATATTGGCAAACATTATGTAACGTGCCAGAGCCGGGAAGAAGGGATGGAGATTTAGAATCGATGTGGCGGACGCAACCCTGTCCCGGACGAGGCTCAGTAGTTAGTGTTTATAAAAATAACTTTAAAGTCAAGCTTAGATGACATTAAATTAAATTAAAGCGCTAAACGCGCTGTTTGGGGACTGTAATGTTAGTCCTGTGAGCGATATAAAGAGTACACAAAATGCCAAAACAATGTCGCAATTATTCCATGGTTGATAATTGTGTACAAGTATAAGAGAGCAAGCAAGTCTCCAGTTGCCAAAAACAGCACCACTTCGAAAATATATTGGCCTAAATAACAAAGCCGACGCTAGTGTTAGACAATATATTTACTGGAGATAACAACTACATTTTAACGAACATAAACATGAACCGAACATACTCTTTGATTTTACAACGGAACAATAACTGTGACAAAATTAGCAACGCAATAACAAACTAAAGTTTTACACAGACTTGAAGTAACCAATGTCTTGTCTTTAATGTACTTTGAGAGAACGATAAAGCATAACTTGGACGCTAACCAAACCAAACAAGTATTAAAACTGTCACTAAAATACGAAACAATGAATCAAAAAGGCTGAAGTTTAGTTTGTAAACACATGTTGTGCTCATCTTTTTGAACATCGCCAATATAAAATAGCGCAGTCAGAATTTCACTGTATTAAATGCATGCTTTTTTAATCAACATAGCACTACAGTATTTCTGTTAAAGATATCATTTTCCGAATTTTCATTATCCCCACAACTGAGGATGCAATGTATTCTTAGTTTTCGATCAGGTGTAAATTTACATTACACATGTTTATGTAAACCATTTCAGCCAAAACATATTTAAAAAATAACAGGCAAAGCACGATGGGCACATTTAATGGAAGGTTCAACTTTTTTTGAAATTGTGTGTTTGTCTTTTTAAAACTATTACAAACTCTCACAACAGACCCTTATCCAAAACTATATATTTTTTCTGTATATTAATTTGAATTGAAATCATTAACACTAAATGCTCAAGAGGCCCGCCTGTCTGTCTGGATTGTATAATGTTCAAGTGGTCTTCTTGATGAACAACTAAACTAACATGTTACTCTATAACATCAGTTTAATTTTCAGGATAACACCGATGTTGGCATTTATCTTAGTATTTTAACTTAAAGACGAACATTTATTAAATATTAGCCGATTTATTGGCCACGTCTTTATGATTGCTTTAATGGTCTTCGACATAAAACAATGGAATGCAATTGTATTTAAATAAATTTAAAAATGTATAAAGGACAGTCAATAAAAAGTAATTATTTACAAACATATACTAGAGCTATTGGACTACTGTTTTAATGACTTTGATCAATCGTGCCCAGGGATCCAACCTGATGCTGATCGTTGGTTGAGACGATGCTCTAGTTTTTGTGTTGTTGTTTTTTAATTTCACTATTCAAGTCTCTTAGAATATTATATGTTTACATGTACTTCCACATTATAACAGAAAATTATATGAGGAAATCTAAAATTCAACTATGCGTTTACCACTGACGTCCGTTATTTTGCTGTCTGTGCCATTGATGGGCGTACATGTGGAAGGTTTCACTTTCGTGCCTTGACGGTTCTAATTATTGCGAGATGCGACAATGCAGCCTTCTGTAATGTTCTTACCTTGACAATGTTTCTTATAATTGTATGTTTTAGGAAGAGCAAGGTTGAAGCGCTCCACAAACCAGATTTAATCATCGCACTCAGTCCTTATGCCGACTTTTTCTTTTTATGTAAAATGCCTCTTCTCTTCGAGGTTTGCATTTTTGGAGTGTTTCCGAAAATTGACTACTAACTCCAGTCTCGCTGGTCACAAATCAAAGCATTAAAGTAACATCACACGCATTTATTTAACTAGTGAATGTAAATAATATAGCATTTCTAAGAAGTAAAAAAATAACTGTTTGCTCCACCATTAGCATAGAAATCGTTATTATTAATTGGGTCCATAGAAAAAGAGTATTGTTTATCTGTCACCCAAGATCGTGTATAATATACATAGTTTACAGTTATATCAGATGTGTTCAGAAAAAGTTGCAAACTGCATGTACACTAAACAAATTAATATTAGTTTTCGTTAAACATTGCAAACAGCACAGTTTGATAAACAGTTGTCCATGCTTAAATGGCTTTAGAGTTTACAGGTTTCCGTGCGGTCGTAACTTAATGGTCCACCATAGTTGAGCTCTAGTTTACTTGAGGGAAATGTTTTGCCAGTTGACAAAATTTAACGAATGGCGTGTTTGGAAATGTTATTCTTAAAACAATATTACTTATACCAGAAACGATACACCTATTTTAGCAGATAACTCTATTAAGCGTTTTAAGTTTTAAAAATCAACACACAATAAAATATTTTATTCCGTGTTTGGTTTCACACAATCAAGGTAGTGTTGAACTTTTTTTATAAGACTAAAGTATAAGTTATTTATTATGCCCAAATACCCATATAACCGGACAAGATTTTGCTACATGTTTCATTATATGCAATATGCCTGATTCTCCATTGTACTATTAATATGATAAGGTATTGCTTAAAATTGTATACGTGTTTTATATGCAGATACAGCAGGCCGCATTGTCTTAACCTATTGATCTATTTTGGCAATATGCATGCGTCTTAATGGGTTCCCAGGTATGGGATTCTCGATATTATTATAGCATGTGAACGTGTACTTGAAGCAATGCGAACATGTATCGACACTATGTCAAACAATCCCGTCCAGATTTGTTATCAGTTGATTTGTAGACGATGTATCATCTGAATAGATTATATTTCAATGATCGCATGCACTTATGAAACATTTAGGCAAAAACATCACATTGTTGGCTGTAAATACACAAAGTGTATCATTAAAGCTTATATGACAGTTGCACTTCTCTATTGACATATCAATTTTGGCTATACAAAATTGGTTAACATTTAATGACACATCACATTTCTTTCTTTAATTATTGGTTAACATTTAATGACACATCACATTTCTGTCTTTAATTATTGTCTTAAACCTGTATGACCATATCTGATTGTTGTTCAAATGCTAAAAAAGACAACTTATAGGAACAAAACAGTAACATAATGAGTGAAGATGGTAACATGCATTTTAAGGCAATAAACCATCCAAGTTTACCATTCTTTCAGCCTGGTGGAGATAACATTTACTTCAATAATAGGTATATAAATGGTGAAATTCAGATTATGTTTGCAGAATTACATAATGACATTTCTCAAACAACAATACTTAAAACACGCAATGAATTACACAACACCCGGTGCCAGACAGATTTACTAATGAGTTATTTTATTGCTGGGCTAATGATCTTATGGACTACCTTCATGCATTCTTAAATAAACTGTTCGAGAACATTTTCTACACAAATGGTATCAACGTTTTATTATACACTTGCATAAGAATGGACAATTAAATGATGTAAAACATAACAAGGGCATACGATTTCCAAATAACTTGGGCATGGTTTTCACAAGACCTTTAAGCAAAACATTAGCAGAAACCTACAATGTTTATGTAGAGACACAGGCTGGTTTGTCTATCTATCTATCTATCTATCTATCTATCTATCTATCTATCTATCTATCTATCTATCTATCTATCTATCTATCTATCTATCTATCTATATATCTATCTATCTATCTATCTATCTATCTATCTATCTATCTATCTATCTATCTATCTATCTATCTATCTATCTATCTACCTATATATCTATCTATCTATCTATCTATCTATCTATCTATCTATCTATCTATCTATCTATCTATCCATCTATCCATCCATCCATCCATCCATCCATCCATCCATCCATCTATCTATCTATCTATCTATCTATATATCCATCCATCCATCCATCCATCCACAGACCCACCCAAATCACCCACCCACCCATCCATCCAACCATCCATCCATCCATCCATCCATCCATCCATCCATCCATCCATCCATCCATCCATCTATCTATCTATCTATCTATCTATCTATCTATCTATCTATCTATCTATCTATCTATCTATCTATCTATCTATCTATCTATCTATCTATCTATCTATCTATCTATCTATCTATCTCTTCTGTAGAGGTAAGTTTAAATACTATTGTTTTCCTTTACTGTGTGGCAGCAGGTTTTTTGTCATCTCATTTCATAGCCGATATTCAGTCATGCTCCCAATGACAAAACGTAACATTTTTTCCTGATTAGAGAGAAAACATTCCCAGTTAGTCAAATCAAAATAAAAAAAAAAATGTACATCGCAAGTGACAATAGTTATGAAATCTGTTTACGATACATATGCATTTTTACATATACAGTACCAACTGTCTCATTCAGTAGGAACATTTGGTGTCTTATTTGATACAGAAGCACGTTAGAAGCACGTCATTGCTTATTTTGTGACGGAAGTGCAAGAACCTTGTCATTCCAAATCAAGTTCCATTATGCTTTATAATATGCCTTATATTGTAATGAATGTTACATCTCTTTATGTCTGATTTCATTTAATAAAATATATAAAGCTTGTTAGTTTCAATCCAGCATTATTTCAAACAAAATTTCAAAGTATTTTTGTTCTGACAGAATGCATATTGACACTATATTTTCTTTCTGTTCATTTCAGTTTTGCTAACAGGGACTTGCATAACAATCAATTGTTTGAATTTCAATGTATGTTCTAGATTGCTAAATGGAAAACAAATGACAGGTACCTCACTTGCAGACTGAATCAAATCTTCTACAACGTTTGAATAATGACAATATGCTTTAATGCTTGATCTGGGAATAATAATCGGAAAAGAAAGCTGTGAACGGCCTATTTAAATGTGCTTTATAATATTAGCACGTTTTCGAACAAGGAACCTTACCTAAACAAGGAACCTTACATACTGCGGGAAGATGAAAGAATCCTTAGACCTGATATTGCATTGCATCTATATATTTTCCCTGTTTTTTATGTAAAGAAAACTGACACCCCACTCCTTAGAATCACTAGCAAGATGTCGGGATATGTATACAAGACAGATGGCTGAGCTGTTCTGTGAGCCAGGGGATGTGGTTACAGCTGCAGCGAAGTGCTGCCACAGGCCTTTCCAGATATGCTAAATTTGGAAAAAAATAACAGAGAACAAAAGGGATCAGATGTTATTATTATCACTCCAACACAGCAGTAGTTATTTACACTTTGCTACTGTTTCCTATAGTCCCTCTTCCAAACTATATAGTTGGTTATTTTTAAGCCGAACATGTCCTTTAGGAAGAAATGCAATTGCAACTGCTTTCCAGTTATACTTCTTTTGCAATTCCATTATAACATCCTGCATCTGACAAGTTATTCATAAAATTTCAGTAACAGTATTCAATTTGTTATGTACAACTTACATTTTAATTAGGCTAACAATAATCTTTATACTACTCCTATGATATGTGTGATTTGGAAAAAGGAGAAGTACCCAAGTTTTATGCTTAAATTATACTTATTTCATTTAATAAGGAACACTTTGAAGGATGAGTGTTATATTATTTAATCTCATTTGATTTGAAGTTTAACCCTTTACTACATATTTACAGGTTTTATTGCATTTGCAACCACTGATGATCCATATCAGCAGGCACATACATGCTGTCTGATCTGGATCTACACTGGTGACATCTTGGCAAGAAGTAACCTAACAAATCTAAACGCAAACAGTGTATAACCTGATCAGATGGCACAGTTGTTCCAGCTGGTCAGGATCTACTCTTTTCCTACATGGGGTAAAACAATATATGGAGTAAGGGGCTCACAAACGTAGTAACTGAGTGAATACGATAACATTTAAAATAGATTCCTTTCCAATAAATAAAATTATTTTTAGAACCGCTCACCACTTCCTGAAACCCTACGTTTAACAAAGGGAAAGATCACAAACCCATGACTGTCGATTTTAAATAACGCATCATTTCTTTGCAATATATTATTACAGAAATAGTATTGATTAATCATTTCTTAATTTTGGAAAGTCAAGATAGGAAAGTAAAAACGTTTTTTTTTTTTGCTCTGTATATTTTAGTATTTTGCTATATATATATATCTGTATTTATTTCCTGGAGACATATTATATTGTTACATTGACTTGGCTGAGATAACTTATCTCATTGTTCCTATACGTTATCATTTAAACTGCCCATTTTGATAACAATAAATGTTAAACATTCTTTCATAAAATGTTGGATGATTGAAAATTAGCAGTTGATGAGATTTTGCTTGCTTCCCGACTTTGCATTTCTATTAACCACCATTCTTGAATATTAATCAACTTGGTTCTGTAACCTCCCCTATAAAGAGCAACATGAAGGCCTCTGTCATTATGGTACTTGTTCAGATAAATTAACTATTTTCTAATTGTCTTTCTTGGCTATAATTGAATGGTAAAAGATATAGGCCAGACCCTAATATTGATTTTATCGGCTTTTTCTTTCCAAACATCGTATACGTCAATACTATTATGATTCCAGCTTGTTATACAAAAATAAATCATTATAAAACTCCTGAAGACAATTAAAATCCATTGTATATGTTTGTCATGAAAGGTGTTTATCTAAAATAAAACAATAAACCTACAACAGTCACATTTACATTTACTATGTTTTCCTTTGTCTACAGGTAGACTTAATTTAGATATCTGTGAAAATTTTGATATGACCTTTTCTAATTTACCTATTCAAAATTTTATTCTGGAATTAGAATTATTATAAAAGGAAGACAACTGTTTTTTACAGTGGTTTAAAGTTTTTTGGTAAATTAAATTGACACTATCTTGTCTAGTTTTTCTTTTTCTTTTTGATCTGATAGTTAAACAAAGCAGTATTGTATATTATTGTGTTTTTTTCATTTTGGGATATGACATATGTATATATATACCCTTGTTCCGCTTAGAAAAAGTCTTATATATATTACTGCAAAGGCCACAAACTTAAGCATAAAGGGTTGGTATTAGAGTTTTGAATCATATAGGCTCCTCGGATAATGCTGCCTTTTATCTATATGGTGTTTTATTTGTATTATCTCCATTATTTATATCTATACCCACAATGGCCTGATTGTTTACAACAAATAAAATATATATTTCAATATACAGCTTATCGAATTGAAGGCACACCGTTGGATGGGAAAAAATGAAAGTGCACATAGACTGAACAGCAATAATCTGAATGTGGCTAAGTAGCAATACCATACATATACATAGCAGGGTGCTGCAAAACCGAAATAATCTAATTGAAAATTGCAATCCTAGCTACCTTGAATATTACTGCTCCGTCACAATCTTATCATGTATAAATCATCTCAGGTGCATTTTTGTGTAGTTATATCAAGCATTTAAACATTCGTCTGGATTTAATGTCGATTAAATCAACAAACCCGCTGTTGATAAACATGGCGATAAGAACGCTCTTGAGATAAACATGCGGTAAAAGCCCACGAGTTCATGTGGTTTTAGTTAAATACTGTTCACACATCGACAATGTGGTAGCTGGTATACGTGTCAAATATATTAAAGAGCCGTTTAACTCGCCCATAGTTGCGTCTGCAATTTTAGTGTAGATATACACTTTAATGAACTTTTGCAAATAAAGCTATCTGCATATTTGGAAAAGAGGCCACGTCGGCCGTTTTTCAAGACATGGCTTGCTTGAAAAAATCAACAGAGTAGGCACCGCATTTGTTTTAAATACTAGTTTATGTTGTGTATAATACAAGTAAACCGGACCTTGTAGCGCAATCGATAGAGCATCGGGTCCACGTACGTTAGGCCCCGGGTTCGTTACCGGGCCGCGACAAACCAAAGTCGTTAAAAATTGAAGTCGTATATAGCTCCCTTGACAACTCTCAAGCACATATAAGGATAGTTTCACAACTGGTTGGCCCTGTGTTAGGATAATATGCCAGACGTTCACGGCATGCTACAGACAGTGGAGGTAGCACTATATCTTCTTCAAGAGGACACCGTCCCTGAAATATTGTTAGTTGGACGATGAATCAAATAAACATAAAACATATAGTAAAGGTAGCATTTTCATTTTATATCACCTATGGTTGGCCTGCGTTAAAGTTTCACAAAATTGCAACCTCATGTTTGTGACTGGTATGTCAGATTTCCTTGTGTAAGGTGTAACGTGTTTATCTGTGTGTAGGAGACTGTCACGTGTCAGACAAATTAAACACTTCTGATATGTGTAGTGTCAAGTGCCCATTATTTAGTAACATTTATAGACTTTACTGTCTGGTCGGTTGGGGTAGTTGGTGTATGACAGGATCATCAATCTGCCATCAAAATCCCATTGTCCAGCTCTGTGCCTCCCACTTCCTGCCCCTCTTTACAGCACAGTTCAGTTTATTGTCCATAACGGATTAGGTGTTAAGATATAGAGTGATTGAGAATTATAAAATAAATAATTGATCTGGTTCTCATGGCATGTATCTCAGAAACAAGTAATGGAACATAACTTAAAAAAAAAATACACTGTTCTATTCTGACAAAATATGTCCAGTATCCACATTTTTTTGTTATACAAATTGGGCGACTATAATATTGAAAATTAACCATAATAACAAGGAAAAGGAGGGGGAATACATGATGTTAACTTAGATTAATCATCATTTATTCTTTCTTACTACAAGAATGTTACAAAATAGTATTGATTTTATTTTTAGTAAAAGGCAAAACTAAGGGGACTGTTTAAAAGGTAATATGTACTAGTCTTAAACTATATGTCAGTTACTCAATTAGGTCTGACAACAAAATAAATTATTTCTACTGTGTTGCACGCAAGGGGGAAATTCATGACATATTGAGACAATCACTAAATTTAAGCTGTGTCTGTAATGTGTGGTCCAATATGGCTCACTAGGCTTAGTGAACTGTATGCAGAAGTCGGCTGCGTAGCAGGTGGATTGTGATCTCGGTTGAAATCAGGGGCAGATAATCATGTTAGACAACATATATGCGGCGATTTTTCTTAACATTTTATGCGTTATTTTATGATAATACAGAGTTGAAAATGTGCATAAATATGCTTAAACACATTTTATAACGATAAGGAAAAAGGACATGGCAAACATTGAACACGTCTTATATTTCATTAAACTATTTACTAAACGGTGCATGCACAAAATGTACTTCAATTCAGAAACCACACCGAGGTTCATGATCGAAAACCACAAAGTAAGTTTTCTTTGATCAGTTTGATCTTTTTAAAACAATTTCTTTAAAAACAGGTTTTGAGAAATGCAAATTTACTATACGATATTAATTTCAGCAATACATGTATAACATTTACGAAAAACGTAAAAAAATACTTATCATGTTTTTAGATAAGTATTAAGTGATAAATTATATATTGCCTCGTTTAAGGCAGCAAAAGCTATCATACATTAATCATGACACCATTGGTCTGTCTTACATCGACATATTAATCATGACACCACTGTTCTATCTTATATCGACATGTACATTATGACATCACTGGTCTATCTTATATCGACATGCAAATCATGACACCATTGGTCTATCTTACATCGACATATTAATCATGTCACCACTGGTCTATCTTATATCGACATGTAAATCATGACACCACTGGTCTATCTTACATCGACATATTAATCATGACATCACTGGCCATACTTATATCGACATGTAAATTATGATATCACTGGCCATACTTATATCGACATGTAAATTATGATATCACTGGTCTATCTTATATCGACATGTAAATCATGACACCACTGGTCTATCTTATATCGACATGTAAATCAGGACACCAATGGTATATTTTACATCGACATGTAAATCATGACACCACTGGTTTATCTTATATCGACATGTAAATCATGACAACACTGGTCTATCAAAAAATCGACATGAAAATCATGGCACCAATGGTCTATCTTACATCGACATGCAAATCATGATATCACTGGTCTATCTTACATCGACATGTAAATCATGACACCACTGGTCTATATTACATCGACATGAACATCATGACACCACTGGTATATCTTACATCGACATATTATTCATGACACCACTGGCCTATCTTATATCGACATGTAAATTATAACATCACTGGACTATCTTATATCGACATGTAAATCATGACACCAATGGTCTATCTAACATCGACATGTAAATCATGACACCACTGGTGTATCTTATATTCACATGTAAATCATGACACCAATGGTATATCTTACATCGACATGTAAATCATGACACCACTGGTCTATCTTATATCGACATGTAAATCATGACAACACTGGTCTATCTTACATCGACATGAAAATCATGACACCAATGGTCTATCTTACATCGACATGTAAATCATGATATCACTGGTCTATCTTACATCGACTTGTAAATCATGACATCACTGGTGTATCTTACATCGACATGTAAATCATGACATCACTGGTCTATCTTACCACGACACGTAAATCATGACACCACTGGTCTATCTTACAAATACATGTAAATCATGACACCACTGGTCTATCTAACATCGACACGTAAATCATGACACCAATGGTCTATCTTACATCGAGATGTAAATCATGACACCATTGGTCTACCTTACATCGACGGTACGCTTCAGAGGCTTCTTTATTTGCTCTGCTCTTCAACACATGACCAATAACGGGAAATAAATCTACCTTCCTTTTGAAGATTCTCTTAAATTGCAAGTATTTAATTTTCGGACTCAGTGTTGTAAATTTCATCTGGTGCTACATAATGAGCCCTTACCTCGTTTGGGTCTGCGTTACCTTGCACATCCTGTAAACCTCTCATACAATTCGACCAAGGATACGACATGATACAGATACGTAGGGTTTGACTTAGCTCTACGCATTAGATCTTTGAGAACAGAACACTTTAAAACGGCAATACAGTAAAATCACATGTGTTAGTCAAATTCCTTGACAACTTTTTGACAAGACAATGTCTCATTCCCCGATGCTTGCTCTCTTATTTTTGTTAACAGCGTTTGTTTCAATAAAAGTTCAATTTTGTTAACATTCATATAGCATTAACATTGCAATGAAATTTGAACGGTCTTATCAAGTTATCCGGAGGTCCTGCACTGGCATAGAAAAAGTTAAGGTCTACAACAAAGAATGCAATGCACGTACCTTTGCGCAAGAAAAACGTATCATAGCATCAGCTAGGAATCATGTAATTTCATTTACCCATAGTGTATGCTGAATGGAACGCCATGGTGCAATACTGACGGGGTTGTAGCTGCCCTATACAACTGTATAGGCACTGTATCTGTATATGTAGTAAGGTCAAAAATTGGGCATAATGCATTAATGATGAAAATGCTTTAGGCATTTCTGTGATTCATGTTACCACACAAGTTAACGGTTGTGTTTAGGCATTCTTACAATCGAGTATCTCTTCAATTTCAAAGATATTAAGTTTCTTGTTTCTACTATCTGTATAACTAACTTACTAACGTAAGTCTCTGACTTATAACTCTTTTGACTGTTTAGCATCTCACCACGTGGGTTCGCGTGCCTTTCAGAGCGAAGGACTGAATGTGTGTGTGATGGTTTTCCAGCTGAACTTGGCGTGCCGGTGTAACGAAATATTCATATGATGTCTTCCTCCGTCACCAAAACTGGACGTAGCCAATGTAACCATGATTGTGTCCGTGCGACAATACTATCAAAACAACCATTAAGAGAACAACAACAACAAACACACATACAAATCTTATTACACCATCTGACAACTGATAAATTCAACACTGTCCTCAAAGTAAGATAAACAATTTCATTTGTATTTGTTCAAAGTAAATCAACATTCAGAAGTGAGTGTTAATATCAAATATGCTATAATTAAACAACGAAGTAATGTTTGAGGGGAAAATCCGGCTACTTATATCATGAGATATAAACTATCAGTAAAAAGAAAATACCTTTATTTATATATTTATAATAACGTGATATTGCAGCGGTAAAACTAGGAAATGGCATTTACTTTCGTGAAGTCCAATCAAGCTATATTTTCAAGACAGCAGTCGTGTATTCGGAGTGAATCAGAGCAGCAGGTACGTGGATACATATCAATGCATCGGACAGTTACGAAACACGCGGTAGGAGTCAACAACGAGTCTGTAACTTCGAAAACAGTTTTACTTAAACCTTTTTCAGCAAATGTTCTGTTGATTGTTTTGTTAAGTTTAACTACTTTACCATATGTCTAGGTGGATTATTATTTAATGACATGCGTTCATAATATATTTTCCGATAGTTTACCTTAAATGGAGCATGCAAATAAACAGTATTTTCTTCGTTTACACAGCAACTTGTCGGTATTGTGTAAAGCTTACATATACAGAGGGTAGTCTATTGCTAAAGATAAAGTAGCGAGGTGTTCTAGATGCGTTTATCATATCAGTACCTATGGTACGAGACTATCCGGGGAGATAAAACAGGTGTCCATTACACAATACGTCACTGTGTTACAGCACACCGCTCATAACGATCATAGAAAACCTCCGAAGTTGACTGTTGTCTTGATTTAGCAGAATACCGACACTCTGGGGTTATCGCTGCCTCAAAGATATGTATCAAGGCCGATTTTCAGACATCAAGACCTGCTTTATGGGTTTTGAAAGTGCTTC
Organism: Sinonovacula constricta; assembly: GCA_007844125.1. NCBI lineage: Eukaryota > Metazoa > Mollusca > Bivalvia > Cardiida > Solecurtidae > Sinonovacula > Sinonovacula constricta. Next base: position 30,086,072 of record CM017573.1, on the reverse strand, counting down.
AACCATCCAATTTTCTATTTACCTTTCTAATGCACGATGTTTCACTGCACTTTACTATGATTTTTCCTTTATTGTGGAGTAAATGGTATTACTTTAGGAAATTGAGTTGACTTCAAATTAGTATTTAGGTCTTTTTCATGTTTCTTAAATGAAGGGATCAACATCTATAGCTAGATAACAACTTGATGAAAACAAGCCACGAGTCGCAATATTTGATATCCTTCAGAGACGGCCGTTGGGTTTATCTGCATAGCTTTTTATGTTTGACCTCGACAGGATCTGTTTCTATGCCGGGGTTTCTAACATTGCCGAAACCTTCAGAATATTTAATTGAAATTGAAATTGTGTATTTAAATTTAATGACTTATTCAGTTAATAATATAAGCGAAAGCGTAAGATTATAATCCAGAATTTCGCCAAATCACACACGAGTCCTTTAACAGAAGATAGATAATTCTATATAGTAGTTTTCTAAATGTAGTTGATTGTAACATGCCTGCCGATATATCTGTGGATAGATGGGTGTGAGTATGGTGGGTGTCCGTGTAAACATATGTAATGGACGATGTATATTATATTTTAGTGGTGCAGCAGCAATTTTTATCTTTCTGTGAACGGGTCCGTTAAACGGACCTCTTCACAATTGGATACAGATCCGTACTCTATGTTGTCAAAGTAACACAACATTACCGTCTTCAAACAATTTGTACTATTACGCTGCTCTTTCTAATTGTATGTGTCATTTCAATATTCTCTTAGAATCGTTGAGTAATCTTAATTTACCATTTAGTACACTGACTTATTACAGTCAGCAGTTTCTAAACAAACAATTGCCAAAGCAATTTTAATACGAGCCTTGTTTTTGGCTTAGACATTTCCCGTGATCCAGTTAGAAAACGCGATACAGTTTATTTGGGTGATAGTACAGTATCATCAAGCGAAGCTGGACATTAATACGTGACAGCTTCTCTGGTCCAAATGGTATATCCCTGATTTACAGCCCTAGAACATGTTCGCAAATCAGAAGCAAAACCATCGGCGCGCGATATCTCCTAAACTTGACCATGGCTACTACTACATTACATAATTTATCTCCGCTAGATAACAGCACAGTGTCACCGATAACCCATTGAGCATTCCACTGTAGATATGAAAGCCATGCACAATCATGTACAACTAACTGATACATTAAAAATGCAATGACATTTAATTTCGAAATGAAAACACAACTGCGGTCGTATTTTAACTTAATTTCATAGGGCGGAAACAGATCAAAAAAAAGGTATCTATGTTCGAACAGAATGGGTAATTTGATGGCACAGCTAACCATAAACAAATGGCGGTGTATTTTCTTGAACTTGTCAACTATCCCCGCCCAGCGTTCATGTGATTTGTTGCCGATCACGTGACTTATCTAAAATTGGTATGACTGTTTACAGTATTGTTACTAAAGAATATTTGAACATATTGAAGATTATATGAACACATTTGGAAGAAACTTTGTTTTGCGTGCCTAAAAGTGACCACCTCGGTCATCAGTAACCAGCCTTTCTCCGGATATTTTTAGGTAACACTAATTTCAAAGTTGCATGAGGAAGACACAATGGTCCAAACTGTCGGATACGACCTTTAACATAAAACGAGTTCTAAAGTACTAATAAAACAATAGTTGTATGAACACTGACTGAAACATATTAAGGACAATTGTTATTGAAACAAGGGCCTAAAGTATGTGCTACACATGTAAAATAGTCAGTATAAACCTGCATACAAACAGTGTTACAATACATCAATGCATATTTCTAGCTTTTTCTCTTCTGTTATATATTAAAATTCAATTGATACTAGATTGTATATTATTATAATTATTATAATTATTATTATTATTATTATTATTATTATTATTATTATTATTATTATTATTATTATTATTATTATTATTATTATTATTATTATTATTATTATTATTTATATTATTATAATTATTATTATTATTAGAAGTACTAGTAGTAGTAGTAGTAGTAGTAGTAGTTGTAGTAGTAGTAGTAGTAGTAGTAGTAGTAGTAGTAGTAGTAGTAGAAGTAGTAGTAGTAGTAGTAGTTGTAGTAGTAGTAGTAGTAGTAGTAGTAGTAGTAGTAGTAGTACATTTTGTTATTTTTATTTTCACCGTCTTGGCCTATATCGTCGTCATTATCACCATCATCTACATCATCATAATCAAATCAGCATGATCATCATCATAATCATCATCATTTTAATAATCATCATCATCACAATCACATCATCATGACCGTCATAAGTACCATGATTATGATAATTGTTATCATCAGTATCATCATAATTATCCCAATAACCACATCATGACCGTCACATGTATCATCATTATATGCCTAAGTTTCGCCAAATCAGCATTATAATCTGATTATCACAATATATTATTGTTGATTGCAACTTTAAGATAGAAGATAGCGATAGTACCTTTACTTATAAGGCGTAATATGCAAGGGAAATGATCCTTATTTTTCTTTTCTTATACTAGCTCGAGTTTTTCCCCTTGTTTCCATTTAAATATAGGTGGATTGTCCGCACGAATTCATTCATTCATTCAGCCATGTTCATTTTCTAGTTCAGATGAGGCGTAACATATACAATTTAAAAGGCAGTGTTATTATACGCCCGTCGGACTTCACCAATGATGGACGGGCCGGCGAGCGGCGTCCTGGTGTTTGTCCGCAGCATGACTATAACACTAGCAAAGCCCTTAAAACTTGCTAGGTGGATAGATATCACTGAGACGTAGGGCAGTGCACGAGAACAACAACTCTGCACTGCATGATGGGGTTATTGCATTTTTTTTTGTCAGGACCATTAGTTCAAGACTACCAAAGCTATTGAATTGGAACTTCTTAGGTGGATAGATCTCATTGACATACACAAGAACCATCACTCTGCACATCGTGATTTAGGAATTATTCCCCTTAGCATAACTCCTACATTATCGAAGCTATTGACTTGAAACTTGATACATAGATATGTACTATTAAGACAAAGTGCATTGCACAGGAATCGTAATTGTGTACTTCATAATTTTGGAGTTATGTCCCTTTGTGCGCTTAACTCCCTCCTACGTTATCATTATTAAGCTATTGGCTTGAAACTTCACAGATCGATATATCTTAATGAGACAGAGTGAACTGCGCAAAACCGTTACTGTACACTTCATTATTTTGAAGTTATTCCCATTAGTTCAATGTTCGTACTTGATGTTTGTCTGGACCATACTCCTACATTATAAAAGCTATTGACTTGAAACTTCCAGATCTAGGGGCTAGATGTTATCTAAACAGAGTGTAGTGCACAAGAACCGTCACTCTGCTCTTCTTATTTTTTGAGTAACACCCCTTTCTACACAAAAATCATTACTCTCATGCACATGTGTGTATCTTTGCCTTTGATGTTTTTAGCCAATTATCCAGATTGTAGTCCACAATAATGCCAATCAATACTTGTTTCTGCTCTAGTAAATTATTTTATTTTATGATAGCAAACTAGCTATTTCAGATTTTCGTACTTAAAAGGACGTAACTGCAACTATTCAAATCGCATAATAATCCTTCCCCTGTAGATATTTTTTTCTTGAATTTGATTCCAGTCACATGAGCTTAAGGTCAAAATTACCTTATGTAATCACTAAAAACCGGCGTCCGATGGTGTCTGGCGCCACACGTCCGTCAGCATTTTTTAAACTACATTTCTAACTAGCAATGTTATTACCTAAGTATGTGTTACTGCGGTTTATAATTACAAACTGAGCTGACATAAAGAATACAACTTAACAAAAAAGTGGTGTCAAGTGAAAGGTAGTGTGTCATTCAAAAGAGAAAATAAATACACAAAAAATAATCTTATTACCCAAGATATATATTACTTTCTAATGGGTGTTAGGACGTAATATTTAGTCCGAACATATTCTGTTTTGGATAAATATTCGTGTAATAAAAGTCTTGACATGGAATAAATCTCATGTGTCTTTCAACCCTTTCATTAATGATCATTCACATCGTTATTAAGATCGTTTTTAAAGCTTTTCATAAAGGGTCTAACGTTTGAATTCGGAACCATCTGATCCCAAGTCTATAACCTGAACCTCTTGACCAAGAACAATTCAAGCATATCATAAATGCTTTCTTGGTGTGCAGAACATTTGTCTTATGCAAGGGCATTAAACTTCCTAATCTTTAATAATGCTTGAATATGCAATCCTCCGATCCAGACTCCAAAAACATAATTAATTGACCACAAACACTTCAGTGATGCTATAAAAGCATTCCTGCTCACTGGCAGCACTATAAATTGTAGTATTCAGAATTGCGTGGATGTTATAGATTCCGTTAATGTATCTTTAAATGTTGCATAAAAATTGCATCTGAATTGGGATTTTACCATTCATACTCAATAGAGCGTTCAGAACAAACGTGTTCTGGCTATGGACAGTTTCGTTGCTAATAGGTAATCTCAATTTGTTAACCTGCACTCCGAAAATCGAAGGACGTACCGAAGAGCATTCCTGTCTGCCTTTGTAAGTAAGGGCGCAGATAGTATTCATGTACATTTAGTTAATGGTTCAGAATCTGTAACATTTGAAAACAAAATAATCCAAACTCTCTCGTTTTTACCATGTTTGCATAAACAGACATACAAAATAATAATAATAATAATAATAGAACTCCGTTTACCGAATAAGGTCCAGTATTTTATTTGGGTTAAACGTGGCGTTGAGCGTAACTGTGGGATGGCATTTGATTAGCCGGCATTTTTGCCGATACTGTGCAGCGACATTTCTATCATTATAGCACAAGGGCACTTATGAGGTGTCCAGGGACTGAACCCGGCCGGTCCATTACACTGACACCGACGAGTCAGGCGTAATGCTGTCCCCTTAGTCCCGAGCGTTAGGAGCGAAGCCACTACTACCAACTTTAGTTAAGTCTTTGGTTTGACCCAGCCAGAGTTTGAACCCACAACCTCCCGATCCGCAGGCCGACGATCTACCACCTAATCTATTGCGGACGGTAAGAGTGTAAATGTACACCGAAACTAGTACCCTTAACAGTTTGTTGTTGTTGTTGTTGTTGTTGTTGATATTTGAAGATAGGTTCTTTTGTTGTGTGACTGTATTTGCTGTAATTAAGATAATATTGTGTCAATAATTAAAATTTATTCCTAGGTTGTGCTAATTTTAAAAGTTATAAAGCGGTGTGCGATGTTGTTGTTTTTTTCGAAAATATAACAGAATGTAATATACGCTATCGGAAATCCTCGGGTAATTCCTCCTCGGGATAATTATTAGAGGTGTCCCGATTGTTCATAAACGATGACAGAACTAGGAATGCTATTTATTGATTTGCGCGGACCTGGCCTTTCAAAAATCGTTTCTGTATATTGCGAGTATGTTGCATAAACATGGTACTTAAGTCATATGTTATCGTACACATTCAATGAACCATTGCGAAGAAATCATTTATGACTGTTTTGTTGTTAATAGAACATATCACTTTGTTAACTTGCAGTCCCTACAAGAAGGACGTACATGTACAGAGAGGCACTCCTAGCTGCTGACGTAAACATACTCATGTATAAAGGCGTACCGAGAATCCATGTGCATTTACCTTTAAGGTTTAGAAGTTGTAATAATAAAAACAGCACCAGCATCTCACGTTTTCTGTCTGCATAAAACTGCAGACATACACACAATGAATTTTGAATAATTATAATAATAATAATAATAATAATAATAATAATAATAATAATAATAATAATAATAATAATAATAATAATAATAAATGGAACGCTGTTAACCGAATTTGAACCCGTATTTTATCGGGTTTGTTGTAAAGGGGTGGCAAGCATAATGTGCAGCGCAAGTTGTACCCCTGACATAAAGAGTTGTCGATATTATAAGAAAAAATATTTTGTTTATGACTGTTTTTGCTATAGTGAAAATACTCTCATGCAATTTTGTGCAAAACAAATCTAGAACATTGTAGAGTTATGAAAATTCAAAATAACTTCACTTCTATTCTAAATAATGAATTAATCCATTTAGACCGCAACTGATAACTTTGACTGAAATTGTGCGGGTACACTATGCAAAAACTACTGTGTATGTTTTCAGTGGCGGATAAACGTCTACGCAACACATAACCAGCGTCGCCAAATATGAATATTAAACTTTTGTAGCGCGGCAATGTTTTCATATTCAATAAAGTATTATTTAGTAATAATATAATAGGAAGTAGACACTCTCACTCTTTCTCGTGTACTGATTCTTGACGAACATAGAATGGTACATATGATCCAGGTGTCCTGCTCAGACATTCATTCGACAAAAACAACATAGTTAAACATACATATGCAAAGGAAAAAGATTATAATATAGCATGTCGTTGTCACCTGACATTATACTACACACCTCTTCCTAGCAGAGAGTAGCCAGTCGTTATAGTACCTTTAAGTATGTTTCGGAATTAGCAAGTTAGTTATACCACGTTCAATTTAAGTTAAGACCGTGTTAAGCCGCAAGATTAATCGAATGCGTTGAGGGATGTTGTGTCGGTACTTCAGAAGCTGTAGCTCTGTTATTTTTACAAACAGTATATCTTATTCTTGAGTTTACACCTTATATTCAAGACATACTTATCAACTACAATATGCATACTGTGCATAAGAACCTTGTTTCCGAATATTACATATGTTAAGTTGTTGACACAATACCCTTCAAACCTATCTAGCAAACGTTTTAGATATTATTATGGAACTAATATTATCATTTTTTATTTCAAATTGTCCATTTATGTGGTTTGCCTTCTATGTGTTGGCAATATCATGCACTGCCTATATGAAGACAGGCCAGTGACTGTTTTCGCTAAGTAAAATGTCACGCTGAGTGACACTGAGACTAGTGTGTAATAAACATACGTTGCTGTACTTTATTCTTACTTGGCACATCCTGAGATATTGATCTTTATGTAGCATTAAGGCATGTGTTCACGCATTTCAATGTGTAGGTGTTTTCTAGGAAAGCTCAAGGCATGATTTGGGTCTACCCATTGTCAAGTATAAACTATACTGACAGTGAACAGGCTCAATATGCGTGATGTTTAACATGCTAAAGTAACAGGAAGACAGTCAGTGAGATATAAACATTACACTGGTTTTACTTTGAATTATGGTAGAAGCACCGCACTTGTAGAATATGCAGATACAAGACCTGTGGGTTCCACATATTATGTAACCTCTCTGATTTCAATATTTTACTAATAAAGTGCTGGCAGAGCCTTCGCTACATAGAAAAATTAATATTCCAAACAACATTTACACAGTTTTTTTTACATTCCTGCTTCTCTTTTCTTCTGACTTCTCTCTTGGAAATTTTGCATTTCAGAATTAATCCGTTGTTATCAAGTGGCCGAACGTTGAAACGTCATTTTTTAATGAATCAGTTATATAATTTCTAACAAATTGGACTACCAAGTGAATAACAGACCGTCAAGAACATTTCTATTTAACTTCCTCGTGCAATATTTTTCATCGCACTTTACTGTAACTTTCCTTTATTGTGGAGTAAATTATATTGCTTTAGTTTACTTTACATTAATATTAACGTCTCCTTCATTTTTTAAACGAAAGGAGCAACAGCTAACACAACTAACACTTGATTACAACATTCCATGAGGCGCCATATTTGGTAGCCATCAGAGAAGGTCGTAGATTTTTTCCAGCATATCAGTTGACCCAAGGATTAACTGAAATTGAAATGGTGTAATTAAATATGCAGACAATGATTATGCAGCGCACGTCTGTTTTAAAGGAAAATAAAGGCCAACTGATTTAGTAAGTTTGTTTCTTATGATTAGGACTTAATATATAGTCTTCATATTTATACGTATAACAACAGCACATGTTTAATTTTCCGTATAACATTTGATATAAATCGATATGTGTAAGTACTCGATAAATGTTCCATTAAATGGTTCTTTTAAAGTTTTAAAAAGTGATTTAATCTTAGTACAACGCAATGTAAGTCGTTATTTTGATAACATTCAAAATCACGATTCTGCCACCCATAAGACTTAGAAAGTGAATTTGATTTTCTATTGTGTTGATGTTTTTTAAAAGTATGTTGTAGATTATATGGAGAAATAAACAATATTTATAGTATAATCCTGCTTTGTGATGTGATGAACAGTTTTAAGAAAAGTAAAAGTTAAACAATGGCAGACCACTAACAAAGCAATACTGAACCAGACTGAATATTTGAACCCGTTTAATAATATTTATTTTTCTCAAAGGACTTCAAAGAACTAGTGCTTGATCTCTGGCTTACTGACAGTTGTGCTTCATTTGGCTGCCCCTAACCTGCCTAACCTCTTTGGTTCTAGGCCTAGTCTGATAATAATAATAATAATATGATTATGATTATGATTATGATTATTATTATTATTATTATTATTATTATTATTATTATTATTATTATTATTATTATTATTATTATTATTATTATTATTATTATTATTATTGCTTTAATCATAAACACAACACACAGAATTGCAACACAAATATTAAAAAGGTCAGAGCAGCAAGTAGATAAGTGAGAAACAAGACTATGAGGGCTGCGACTATAAAAATAAGAACAGATGTTCATTAATAACATTATTTTACACATTGTTTCTTTCATATTTCTTTATTTTCTTGCCAATATTGAAAAAGGAAAATGCTTATATTAGGTGTCTTATATTACTATGACAAAAAAAACAAACAACACGAAACATGCCATCAAAATACATGTACACTGTGTTTTAGGTAAGGTATACAACTGACTTATAACTACTTAGCCCCATCAATGCTTGGGTTGGAGTCTCGGTCAGGACACGAATCAGGTGAGAAGATTTCCCATCTTCTCTGCAGGGCGCCAGTGGTTCTGCCCAGACATAAATCTAGGGCATTCCTCTACCATGAATAAGCGGGACATCTCTTTATATCATATTGTGTCTTTGTGATGTAGCAAACAACAACAATAAACACAGCATAAAAGCAAAACATATGCACATGCTTTATTAAAATGCAGAATATATGTTTCAAAATAAATTTACAGGTAAATAATTTAAGATGAAGATATGTCAGAATTACCTGTCATCCAGTCCTTCATTGGTCTGAGTGGCCAAGCATATCTCCCCTAGTCTGCTTTAGTTGTTCTTAACGCACTGCGTTGATTGACTGTTTATACAATGCATACTATGTCATACAAATGAGGTACATATTGTATAATGACAATCTTAAATTGAATGTTTTGAAGAGTGACTCAAGGAAAGTATTGCTTTGATTGTGCCTAGCACAAACACTCCAACAAGAAAGCACTCAAAGATACCATCTTGATTCGAAGATGTGACATTAAGCAGTGGTACAAATGTTGGGTAGTTCAATCTCTTGGCAACACTCAAACTGAAAGTTATACAATAATGGTCTAAGAATAATATGACTGGGTTTAATTAATATGACAGGTGTTCATGGCACTAATTCACAGAGCAGGCAGCACTATATTTGTTTTAAATTATTCATTTATAACAAGAGTAACAACATTGGTGGGTTTGATTCTATGAAAAATCTAATCACTAGAACTAAAATGAATAGATTATAGCCCACACACTTCTGCCCACTACAAGCTGCAAAATGAAAGAAAGCAAAGCAAAATAATATGGTTTTATCCATGAACAATATGTTTAAGAAATATTACATGTTTAAGTTTCAGACACGATTTGTTGTTTACACTAATCGAATCCAGAAGTTTAAAATGAAATGGCACTATTTATCATAATGGGTTTACTACCTTTTTTTAAAAAAAATGCTCATATTTGTATACACACCTCACAGAACACACGTACATGTTTACACAAGTTTGCTTTATTGCAATGTTGATTGTTTGAATAAAGCTGTATTTTAAGGATGTCAGAATTACCTGTCATTACATTCCTTCATTAGTCTGAGTGGACAATAATATCTCCCCTAGTCTCCTTTAGTTGTTCTAAACGCACTGCGTTGCTTGACTGTATATACAATTGCATATTATGTCAAAAATCATACAAACGAGGTACATATTGTATTATGACAATCTTAAATTTAATGTTTTGAAGAGAGACTCAAGGAAAGTATTGCCTTGTGTGTGCCTAGCACATACACTCCAGCAAGAAAGCACTCAAAGATAACAGCTTGATTCTAAGATGTGACATTAAGCAGTGGTACAAATGTTGGGTAGTTCAATCTCTTGGCAGCACTCAAACTGAAAGTTATACAATAATCGTGTAAGAATAAAATGACTGGGTTTAATTAATATTGCAGGTGTTCATAGCACTAATTCACAGAGCAGGCAGCACTATATTTGTTTTAAATTAATAATTCATAACAAGAGTAAGAACATTGGTGGGTTTGATTCTATGAACAATCTAATCACTAGAACTAAAATGAATAGATTATAGCCCACACACTTCTGCCCACTTCAAGCTGCAAACTAAAAAAAGCAAAGCAAAATAATATGGTTTAATCCATGAACAATATGTTTAAGAAATATTACATGTTTAAGTTTCAGACACGATTTGTTGTTTACAATAATCGAATCCAGAAGTTTAAAATGAAATGGCACTATTTATCATAATGGGTTTACTACCTTTTTTTAAGAATGCTCATATTTGTATACACACCTCAAAGAATACATGTACATGTTTACACAAGTTTGCTTAATTGCAATGTTGAATGTTTGAATAAAGCTGTATTTTAAGGATGTTTGTATCGGCAGTTTATTGTCATTTCAACATCTGTCCGACATATTCGCAGAGAGCGAGTGTTCCCTTCCTGATCATCTGGCATACAGATGACTTAGAAACACCAAAAACTGTCGGCAATGATGATATAATGGCTCCAACTTGCACACAATTGCAACATGCATAGAACAGACAAGAAAATGTGGGAGGGGTGATGAGTGAGGTGTTTCACTTACAATGGACACATTGAGAAGACTACCAACAAACACAATTAAATTCTGGAAAAAATCGATATCTTTCCATTATATATGATGCACAGAGAACTTTGTTGGGATTGATACTAGGGTGGTCCTTATTTTGCGACTTTTGATTTTTTAGTTTCTTACCCTCTAATTGTGTTCCATTATGTAAAAAAAACAAAATTGGCCAAATTTAAGCACAATTAAACAATATTTAGAGGTAGCTCAATGACATTGAAATTTTAGGTTTTCTGGTTTTTAGTTGAAAAAATCACGATATTAATTATTATTATGTGAAGCTTTAGTGGTTTAGATTGTGTTTATATTACTAACTGCTTGCAGAATTGACATTTCCTACAACTTGAATAACACACATTGTTATTACTCAATTATGGTTTGATGACAGACAATGAGAGAGATCAAGTTACAAACAACACCAGTTCCAGTGGTGATTCAGACCAGAATAGCAACAGAGCACTGAAAGCAAGATTATACATGAGCTATCTCTATTCAGCTATAAATATAAAAACATATATCAGTGTGAACAAATTAAAAATGATTAAAATTATGGCGAAATGATGCTTTGTGAATGATCAGGAAAGGAATGTGGATTCTAAGCTGATGCTTACCAAGCAAGTATAATGTAATTTACTTCTTTATGTCTTGTAAACACACTTCTTTTGGCAAGTTAACTTGAATGTTGAACAAAACAATATATTAAAAGTTTCAGATAACAATATTTTGATAATGATGATTTAATAATAATGATAATAATAATAATAACAATAATAATAATAATAATAATAATAATAATAATAATAATAATACACACAATTAAGTGTCAATAACATATTCAGAATGAGAACTTGCATCTGTAATGTACATTACTTTCAGATATATACAATGGCAAAGGCAACAAGATCCAAAACTAAGTTGTATCTTCTTGGAGAACCAGTAACCGTTTTAACGGGCAGCCAATAAAGGATCACCAGAACTGTCAAACTAAGCTTGAGAAAGTTTTCGAAGATTGGAAACTTTTAAAGAAAAACAAAGGTCGAACCAATTCACCAACTCAACTTGCAAAAGAGGCAGACTTTGTTTCCAAGCTTGATGATCTTTTTTAAGTTGCTCCTGCTAACGCTCTTACCAGTCCATCAGAATAACAAGAAGATAGGGATTTTTTGATAGCCCAGCGTAAAAAAGGAAGAAACGGATCAATGATCGGAGTAGATCAAGCGCTAGCTGATGAGGAAAAAAGGGCAACACAAAGAACACTAGGAATGCAGACAAGAAGACGCAAAATGGAAGAAAGTCAGCAAGCAAGTTGTTCAACAGCTGAGCTTATTTCTTCAAGTTCTGATACAACAGATACCAGCTCAGCAGAAGACGGTGACAAATTGGATGAACAATTTGTAGGGGCTGTTGGGGGTGATGTTACTCGTGGAGTTAAAAGAAAACGAGGGCAAAAAGTGTTATTACACAATAACTTGCAATGACTCTAGATAGTACTAAAGTATCAGACCAACAGGCTACACTGGTCATTACCGAAACAGCAAAAAGATTGGGACAAAATGTTAATGAACTTGCTAATAACAGATCCACAATAAGAAGAAACAGATCGGAATTCCGACAAAAGAGAGCTGCATTAATAAAGGAAAAACATCAGAGTAATGTTCCTCTTTAGTTCACTGGGATAGAAAGCTTATAAAAGATTTGAATGGAAAGGAAAAGGTTGACAGCCTCCCAGTGTTAGTGACAGGAAAAAATGTTTCGCAACTACTGACAGTTGCTAAGCTTGAATCTGGGACTGGTGCAGCCCAGGCTGCTGCTGTATTTGGGGCAATTGAAGACTGGGAAATTGGCAACAGGGTTCAAGCCATGTGTTTCGAGACCGCTAGCTCCAACACTGGTAGACTTGCTAGTGCCTGTGTTCTTCTAATGTGGCAAGTCTTGTGGAAGACATACGACAAAGCACCATACATTATTCCAGCACGTATCTTGAACAGAAGCTGCCAAGAGACGATTATAAAGAATTCATGGAACTTGTGATCGTGTTTCTTGGTTTAGCTCCTGCACGTGGAGTGTCATTCATGTCACCAGGTGCAATGCACCATGCACGTTGGATGTCCAATGTTATCTACAGTCGCAAAATCTGGATGTTCAAGGCTCAGTTCAAGCTTACCCCTGCAGAAGAACGAGGATTGCGTGACGTGTGTGTGTTTGTAGTTCGTGTCTTCTTGAAAGCGCGATTCTCATCACCTCAGGCAGTATGTGCACCTTCTAATGACTTACAATTATTGATGTCACTTTTTGAGTATAAGTCAATTCATGAAAATATCTCGAAGGCAACAGCACTGAAATTATCCAACCACTTATTGTACCTGTCTCCAGAACTTGTCGGCCTGGCGTTTTTTTTTTATTGTGATGTCAGCTCCGCAACAAAACGAAGTATGATTGAGGCGTTAAAGATGGACGTTGACCAAGATGAACAACATGACAATTTCAAGAAAGATTAGTTGATCTTAAGTCACTCTCAGGCAACAACCTACAGGACTTTGTTACATCAAGGTCTATGAAAATGTTTCAAATGATGGATATTCCGCATGACTTTCTCGATGTTGATCGAGATGCGTTGCATGATAGAGACGATTACAAACAAGCAAGAGAATCACTGGAGTCCCTAAGAGTTTTAAATTATCAAGCTAACCATGGTGTTGCTCTGATTCAGGAGTATAGTGGACTGTTCACCAAACATGAAACTCAACTGCAGTTCCTACTGCAAGTCGTTGAGGAACACCGGAGATTATATCCAGATAGCAGGAAACAAACACTAATGTGCCCTAAAACTCTGTTTAGTTTTGGTGGAAACTTTAAGACTAAAGTATTGTAAACTGTTTGAACAAAAAGTGATGTGCAGTTAGAATAAATTATATTTATAAAATATAGACATTTTGTTGATTTTTTTTACTATTTTTCTGATGTTCAGGGTCATTGAGCTACCTCTAAATATTAAACTATATTGTTTAAACTTTCCACAAAGTGTTTTCTCATTAAATGGAACACATTTGAGGGGTAAGACTTTTAAATATATTGATTTTTGAAAAATCACCATTTTAAGAGCCACCCTAATTGATACTAATGGAAATGACCCGTTGTACTCGAAAACAAATCGAGTGACTGCGGCGTTCGAGATCAGTCATATTTGAGCATTCTTAAATAACTTGAGACGCATAATATCGGTCTCAAAATTGCGTGCTCAACACAGATATTTAAGAACGTCAATGGGTATTTGTGAAACAAAATTCAAGTTTATTAGTCAAGGTAAGCAAGGATTTGAGCACGTTGCTTAGACTTGAGCATGAGGACCTACCTTATTTTTTTTTCGTGAAACCTGGTCCAGGTGTTTACACAGTGTTGAAATCTTTAGAACATTTAAGTGAGAAATTAAAATTTTGGACTGGTGTATTTTTAAATAATGGTTAACTGACTTATTCTGTACACTATATTGACCGGAGCCGTCACAATTACACATGTTGCCCATGTTATTTATCGCTTGTTCCAAGACTGATTACAGCCAACATTCTCTAAACAAACACTTTCCAAATAATTTTTAATAAGAACCATGCTTTTGGCCAAGACATTTGCTACGATCCATTTAGAAAGCGTGATACAGTTGATTGGTGTAATGCTAGAGTACCACTCCAATGACATTAAGATGTGTCATATTTTCCAGTCCTAATGCATAACCCCATTTAAAATCTATGGAACTATAACGTTTAAAACCGATCAATGCGCGACATCCGGGTTGTCGTATAGACTTGGCTAAGGCTGGCACAACTTTACAAAAGTAATTACCACAAGTAAACATCCCACCGTAACTTGTAACCCACTGTAAAATCCATTCTAGAAATGAATGCTCTGCACAAAAGTGTACATATGCGCTAAATGAACACTGAAATTACGTTTTAATTTCGAAATGAAAATCCCACCGTGATCTCCTTTGATTTACAAATTTATAATGGTGGATGCAGAAAAGAAAATGCGATATCTGTTTGAAAAAACATGGCAGAGTGCATTCAAGTGTGATCTAGTGTTAAATCGTACGTAAATTGAAACTATATAGCTATTTTGTGTTCGCATAATTCGAACCATCATAGAGTAGGCTGAATATATGTAAGGTAGTCACATCTTGCCTCCTAAATTATTTCCACTTAAAGAGTACTCATATAAAGAATCCTTAATTGTTAACGGCATTGAAACCGGTATTAAGTTATATATATATATAGTAATGGTACAACAAAGTTTCTATTGGTTGACAGGTCTTATAGTGTCGCATCTTTAATATGCTCGTGTAATTGTAAATGTAACCTTCATGGAATGAGTTATACATTTGGGAAGATGCTGTTCTAAATATCATGTTATTCAATCTCAACTCGTCTGCGGGGCAGTATCCGGGCAAGTCTATTTCCTAGAAAAATCAGAAGTGTTGAGAGTGGTTATGTAAGTTTCCGATTTGTACCACCTTAACTTTCCAGAGCCTATATAATGTACCGATCATGGCAACTTCTAAAGGGAATTAACCAGGTTTTATTCTCACTTGTCAGCAGTGCTGTGCTTGGGTTTTAGAATCGGTATTTGTAGACTATTTCTTCTTTGAGTTTCTTCAAAGATTTGTTTACAATGTGCAATGAATTGTTTGATACATTTAGACAATATGCAATAGAAATGGTGCAGCATAGATAATGCCTATGTGAAGGTCTTTTGTTCGATCATATCTTCAGTTCAATTGTCATCAGATATCCGGCGTTGTCGTTAAGTTAACTTATTGCCTTTTATTATTAGACACAATTTGAGCCTAGAAACCAATGTCTTTCTTATCTAAATGAATAGTATCGGAAATTGTATACATATGATAAATGGTACACCAAAGTGGCTATTGTTTGACTGGTTTCACCCGCCTCTATAACTGGAGATATTAGGTGTTTCACTCTGGTGCTGCCAATGTCATATACACAAATGCATTGTTTTCACATTTCACCTTTTCACAGATTAAAATCTTAATAATAAGAATATGTAAGACAAAGTCCTATGAGCATTGCAACATATACACAAAATGAAAAGACACAGGACCAAGGTATCCACATGCACGCCAATTGTAAATGTGAGAACAAATCTGTGATGAGTCATTTATCAATAAGAGCAAACCCGACAGTTACCGCCTTGGAACGGTCAGTCGGCAATATGGACCGACTGTGGTGCTTAAACCGGTTTTACGGAGCTCTAACATCGCACTTCCTGATGGGTTTCTCGAATGCAAATAATGATAAGGAAACTGATCCATTTGAATAAGTGTCCAAACGCTGACGTTTTCTTTGACAAGTTATGACGAAAGCAGTGACGTCATTAAAACGCAATGTCCACATAGTGTTTAGAATAGAGATAGGTATTATTTCGATTAGAAAACCTACAGAAAACGTAAATAGCAAAATGAAATTAATTTTACGAATTAAGAAAACAAATGGCCAAAGAAGAGTAAATGGTTGTAGCATCCTGTTCATGCGGAGATGGAATTGAGGAACCAAAGTCCAATGTCCATCAAAGGAAATACACGCAACAATCCTTATAGGATGAACTAAATGACAACATAGATTACATGCACGGGGAGATTTTTAACGACCGCCACACTGCACAAGTAACATTGTTGTGATCATGAATAAGAATATATACGACAAAGTCCTATGAGCATTGCAACATATACAAACATTGAAAAGACACAGGACCAAGGTATCCACGTGCACGCCAATTGTAAATTGAGAACTAATATGTGATGAGTCATTTAATAATAAGTGCAAACCCGACAGTTACCGCCTTAGCTGGAAAAGTGTAGATCGTAGCTCTCATACTTGATAGATATAATCCGAGTCACGCAATTTCATTTTATTTTCTCTCCTTTAATTGAGTAGTATTGTATGAACATGTTTTAAATGTATACTTTTCCATGCCGTATCTCAACATTTTTTTTTTTCAATTTCAAACGCAAAGCTTAATAACTTTCTCATTTAGTTAAATAAACAGATGTGTATTTCTGAATTCCGTTTCAAGAGTTGTTTACTTACTAATAGACACGTGGCGATTGTTTATATGCTATGAAACCATTAAAGGAAGAAGTGGGTAAGCGATGACTCAGTTTACGGTCGGTATTATTTACAATTTCTGGCACAGAAACATTTAGTACATTGTCATCATTGTTAGAATGCTTCTTATTTTTAATTTGTGACACTTTTAAACATCCATTTTACATAATGTCATACAGTCGTAGGGCTGTATAACATTTACCTGGCGCTTTAAAGTTATACAGTAGGTGACTAATTCAATTTGTCTTACAGTTGTAATAAACCGCCGAATGTGCAGGTCAGGGTAAGTCTTGGCAATGGCTTAAGATTAAATGAATCTTTCTAGGTATGAAAATATGAATATTAAACTTTTCTTGCGCGGAATTGTTTTGATATTTAGTAAAGTATTACAATGACGTTAAATGCAGACACATACATAAGCAAAGATAGCACATTATAAAACTGCATATCTTTAACACCTGACATGATACTACATGTTGTCATACCTTCTAACTGGGGGCAGATAGTCGTCATAAAATATTTAAGTATGTTGTACAGTTAGCAATGGAGCTATACAATGTCCATTTAAATTTAAGATGGGGTAAAACCACACATGGAGTCGACACTTTATCGATTGCGCTAAACGATGCTGATTGTTGTTACGGTGTTTCAGAAGCCGTCGCTTTGTTAAAGGCACCAACAGTTTATCTTATGCTGGAGTGTACACTTAGTATTCAAGATCTACCCAAAACTGCATTGTGTATCCCTTGCATAAGAACGTGTTTTTCCAAATATTACTATATATGTTAAGTTTTTGACACTGCATCATTAAAACCTATCTACACAATTATTGTTTAACGCTCTTTGAGATTTCCAGGGAACATTTCCTCACCCACTCATTATCTATGTATTTCATATTGCGCAATTATTTGGTTTGCCGTTTGGAGAAATGTTTTGCCAATAGCAAGGAATGCCTATATGAAGATTGGCCAGAAACTGTTTTCGCTAAGTGGTGACTAAGTAAAATAGCACGTTGATTGACACTGAGAATAGTGTGTATTAAACATACGCTCGGCTACTCTATGTGTACTTGGCGATATTTCCTGAGATATGGACATGTGTATAGCGGTACGGCATTTGTTTACGCTTGTCAAGGCTCATGTCTAGGAACACTCAAGGCGTGATTTGATACTACACATGGTCCAGAATAAACAGTACTGACAGTCAATAGGCTCAACCAGTGTAATGTTAAACACGTTAAAACAACAGTAAGACATTCAGTGAGATATAAACTTTACACTGACTTTACTTTGAAGTATGACAAGACCATTGTTGTCGTGGAATATACAGATATAAGACCTTAGGATTCCACTTTAGTTATCTAATACCAAAACTACTGCAAGTAAATAACAGGCCGTCAAAACAGGGAATTTAACAATATTTGTTGAAATAGAATTCATTTCTGCCTTAAGATTTATGACATTTTCGGCTGGAAGAATAAAACTGCAAGACTTCAGATGCCAACTGGAAGACGTCTTTACGTACCATTTTCTCCCGTTTCAATAGTATCTTTATTCTTTCGAAAGAAAAATGGCAGCAGTATATGTTGACATTTAATGATAACGATTAAGATTATTGAAATAACTTTATTGTATCACTAATCAATTAATATACGTTCTATGTTTTTCGTTACTTATTGTATATGTTGCAATTTAAGTTAAGTAGATCTAAAAATAATCGGAATAATTTATTTTGCAATTACAGTGCTCTGAATAGTACTCCACATTGGCCGTTTACAGCTCGTAAAAGCACAGAACAATGTCACAAGGCAATGAACTAACAAACATCATCAGAGATCTGGAAAGAATGGAAAATGAATTTTCCGACGAAGAATGGTCAGATCTGCATGGTAAGTTACCTTGTAAAGAAAGTATGTATGAAATGCCCACAATCATTATAAATAAAAAGTTTTTAGTTGAAAGGCAAAGTCATCTATGTAACACATGGACAAACAACTGATATTTATCATTGTCGGACAGGATAGAAAATAGGCAACTTACATATGTTGAAATATGAATATGTCTGTAGGGTATCATACACTTTTTGCTCACTCATACTCTTATCAAATTGTAGTAGCCAATAATGTCTCGTGGATATGGGAAAGCCATGTGATCAAAATGTATTCTAAACTGATTAAATATATGTACTTAATTTATATTTATATGGCAAAATATACTTGGACAGATACGATTATAGAAGTTTAATTTTAAATTGCATAAATATGAATTAACACTGTCTAAGTTTAATATCTAAAGCACATCCATACAATACTTGCTGCTTAATGGTTTTGTCTTCTATGTTTAGCAATTAAAACAGACATTAAATTGTTGTTGATGTTTTACAAATGAAGGCCATATTATTACTAAAATTAAACTGTCTAATAAGAAATAAACAACATTATAAGTGCAATATGATTTTGGGATGTCAAAGCCGTGTTTGTATTTTTAAAGGGATTACGTTTAATAAGAAAATGTAAATGAATGCTAAGGGTGAATGGGGTTTTGAGAATTCTTTAATATAAATATTATGTTACAAATTAGTTTTGCCCGAATCGGACATGAACACATATCGTATTGTAGGAAGAATTATCCAACTACCACGGACTGATCGGAGACAACTATATACGCCTACGGAATATGTACCGCTATAGGAAGTTTTAGATTGGCAACAAACATGTCCCCAAGACAAACGGATAACAGGTATGTTTCTCAAACCTCTCTGTGTGCATCTATTATTGATGCTTGTAATGCGACCAGTTGCATAAAAGAAGGCATCAGTTCTACGAGCTTTTGATATCAATATGTGACAGACACTTAGGCCGCTTTGTCGGGAATCAAAGTTAATTATGCAGTTGATTTGATCCTTTAGTTTGCAAGTATGAAATCTATGGAAGTAAGTAAACACTATGTGTGTAACAGTTTGGTTCTTTAACAATATTATTTAAATGTATGGATCGGAAATGATAGTAAAATGACTAAATCTTTGTACAGAATCAAACAAAATATTTGTAATATAGCTAAAGTAAGTATACATTTATTTAGTATATTTTTTTCGTATTGATATAAATCAGACCAATTATTTAATTTAGTTTTGGTCAGAGAAGGCTTACTTACATTACCAAGTTGTATGACACTCAAAATTAGTTCAGAGTTGCCATGTTATTCGTATGTCCAAAAGTAGCAATGCATTGCATTGCGCAATTCACAAATCACATGTTTGTTACCATAATACGGTAGATACTGCTGATTTTTTAATTCCCGATGATTTCTTATTTATCTTATTTACACTGACAGCATAGAAAACTATAACATACGATTTATATCAACATCGCGATTTTTTTAAAAGAAAGAAGAACCAGAAATCTAAACTACATGCTGCAACTATTTTTTGCTGTTCGTGTTCCCTCTGTTTGTCACTCTACCTGCTCGTTTCTATAAACCACGTTTCCTCTGCATTTCAGGTCCAGATAAAAAAATGCGGTTGCTTTAAAAATGGATTTGAAAAGATTTGGTTGTAGTAACCCAGCCGCACTTAACATGAACGTATTCAACCATATTCCATACGTTTAAATCTCTACACAAACCACCATTGTATTTATGTGCCGACAGTGGTTTATTTTGTGTTAATGATAACAATTAAGGATGGCAATTTCTAGGTCGAGATAGTGTAATATTGGTGTGCTGATAACGTTATTATGCTGGCTTAACTTACTTATGGAATAAAAACAAAACAACTTCAAGCTTTTTTGAACAGTGGTTTTGTGTTTGCAAGACATGATATCAATTCAAATATACTAGATCCTCAACGGCTAGATGACATTAGTTTACTACTCTAGTGTAGCAAAACTCATTGATGAAAATGTGTTGCTTACAAGGAAAACACGTCTTCAGGATATAGGCAGTCAGTGTAAATTATTTAATTTCTATTTTAAACTCTTTATCTTAATGAAGCTATTGCCCTTTATGCTATCTTGGCAGTTTATGAAGTGCAATCGATATTATAACCAAATGGATGTTTTTTGCAATAGTTGCTTTAGGCAATGATTGGTAATTGTAGAATCTTGAAAGCAAAAGTAACATATGGAAATGGTGACAAATTGTAACTGCTTGTAATGATGAGAAATGCTTATATTATTCTGGTAGCGATAGGTCAGTGTATCTTATAGTAATGCTAGCCAATGGGAACGTTTTTGTATTGCTGGGTAACTTTAATGTAATTTTACGATGGTTACGTTTAATCTTCTGGTGATGGTTGATAAATGCAATTAACATACGATGTCTGATTGATAAGTTAAACATGCGTGCAGCAGTGATACAATGTTTCAGCCCTACTATTTACTGATTATTCAAGCCTGTGTACTCAGAGACTGGTGTCATTTGGTCAGTTTATGTCAAAAAGATGGCCTCTGAAGTAAACAAGACAAGTGTATTTTGCAAAATAAACAACATCGCTGAACTCCCGTGATTCAATATTTGCACAAGAAAGGTCTAAGGATATCCATACTTATATGATAGCAACATTTGGGAATTATTCCCCTTTATATGCTACATTAGAAAAGTGAGTGGCAGAATTTAAGACTGACAGGCAGAGCCTTTTGGATGACGTCCACTAGTTAAGGTTTGTCAGTGATGCATATCTAGAAATGGTCAATAACCTCCACGACATCATTAACCCTGAGAGAAAAGTGACAGTGGGATATATATCCAATACAGTTGACATTTAACAGAAACGAATACGTGTCATTCTTATGGAAGGTTTTGTAATGAAAAGGTTCTCAGCCCTTTTGGTACCAAGACTTCTGACACCTGGTCAGAAGTGCACCAGGCGGAGATTGCGGCGTGCCTATCTGAATTCTTTAGAAGCTGATAAAGCTTACTATAAGGAGACGTGTGTGACTATAGATGGAACGTGTGTCCAGCCCAGACAAATAACTCAAGAACAGTTCCACCAGCTGCAGAGGTTATAGTCTCAGTATTCTAGAATACAATACTGATGGTGTTAAAATGGTATATTATCTATAAAAGGGATAAACAATCAAACAATCAATATGTATATATATATATATATATATATATATATATATATATATATATATATATATATATATATATATATATATATATATATATATATATATATATATATATATATATATATATATAATGCTTTGTTTATGCAATGCTTGGTTAAAGTAACTTTTGGTAATTATGGCTATGTGTAAGTCTGGACAATGTTTGGTAGTGCTACTGTGCAGTAATTATGGCTATGTGTAAGTTTGGACACTGCCTACTAATGCTTACGTCCTATAATTATGGGCATGAGTAGTTTCGGTAATTCATGGTAATACTACCTGCAGGAGATCATTACTATGTGTAATTTGGGACACTGCTTGGTAATACTAACTTTCGATAAGTATGGTTATTTGCAAGTTTGGGCACTGCTCGGTAACTACGTCTGTGTAAAACTTTCGGTAATTCTTGGTAATACGAACTTCCGGTAATTATGGCTATGTGTAAGTTAGGACACTGCTTGGTAATAGTACCCTCTGGTATTTATGGCTATGTGTAAGCATGGACAATGCTTTGTGAAAGCAATTTTCGATAATAATTACTATGTGTACGGTACGGCAATGCTTGATAATAGCAAGTTCTTGCAATTATGGCTATGTGTAAGTTTTGTAACCTGCGTATCACAAACAAGTAAACATACACTCAAAAGAGCACAAGCTAAACACGAGTAAAACAAATGAACTTTCCTGCATTTAGGGATTATTCAGGGGAGACTTTTCATTAATTCTCTCATTATGACTGTGTATGTTTAGACAATGTTTGGTAATACTACCTTCTGGTAATTATAGCTGTGTGTAAGTTTCGGTAATGCTTGGTAATAGTAACTTTAGTTAATTATGGCTATGTAAAAGTTTAGACAATGCCTGGTAATACTAACTTCCGGTGATTAGTATACGCACGTTTTGGTAATGCTTGGTAATAGTAACATCTCGTAATAATTGATGCACTGGAAGATTTAGTATTTTGGACAAAACATACCACTGTTTATAGGGGGTTAGTACTTTGTGTACTTTCAATATTAACGAGTTAGAGTAATGGTTAGTTCATGTACTTATGGGTATTTGTATTTTCTATCAATACATTGGTAGTAACTTGGTTGTAATAAGAAACACTTCTGATATCAATGTAAACGGTTACTTCTGATGATCTTTAGTACCTATAAATATTGTTAATGGTTTATAACGGTTACATTGGGCAATACTTGGTTGTTTTAACTCTAATTAAAGTAAAGGACCTGATTTAGCTTTTCTAGCGATATGCAACTTTTGATTATGATAAGTTATGTTATTTGTTTAAGTTATGCTGCGCATTGCAAAGTATGGATAAGAAGTAACACGTACGTGTAACATGTTTGACGATTTGTAATAGTTCTAATTATTCTGGTTACTGATACCATCTTTTAATACTGGTTCGTGGTAAATCTTGTAAGTAAAGATGACGTTCCTTTGTTTCAGATGTTGGTACCAACTCTGAAGAGGAAATACGTATCGCAATGGAGATAAACAAGAGAGTGGCCATATGGAGAGGGTCATCACTGATCATAGAATGTGATGCTCTACTACTGGACAATCAGTGTTCGGGTAAGTGCATGCATTCTATTGTTGGAACGTCATATAAAGGTAGATACTTCATTTACGAAATAATGTGCTTTGTATTTGGTAAACAAATCTAGAAAGAATAATGTTATCAAATGTTCAGCCAAGTTGAAACGTTCCTTTAAGAACATATATGCATGGTGTGATATTATTGTTCCCCTCGGTTATTGGTTTGTAGACTCCTACAAGAAAAAAGGGGGGGGGGGTTGCAAAACACACAACATTTTAATGTTAGTGCAGTTTGTATTAAATGTGTCAAAAATTAAAAAACAACACTTATCAGCTCATACACGTACATGACGAGCTATTTTTTTCACAATGCTTCATGTAATTGTGATACCCATGATTTGTTGTGGGAAAATAGATGTATGATGCTAATATGGATGTGCGCTTATTACCACTTGTGTAGTATGCATTCGTTTTATTGAGTGACAATTCCGTACAACAATTGCTCAGTCATTCATGTCTCATTATCCATCTTGGCATTTCGGCCCTTTTTTTATTTCTACATTTAACTATCGTGGAAACGTAGTTACTACATTTAATAGTTGAGGGTCAATACTCTCTTTGAATATTGATAATCACTCTAGTAAACTAATGTGGAAAAAGCAACACGTATATCCAATGTCACCGTTAAAACCATAGGAATATCTCCCGCTTACATGTCATTGTGTATAGGTATTCATCCTAGTTATTGGTATATATTCTTACACCATCAGAAAAGTATAATACGAAATAGCAACAAACACTATGAATAAGTTTGAGCGTCACGTATGTAATGTTTAAAACACAACCACACTTTGCTACATACAATGGGAGTACAAATCATTTATTGGTGTAGTATGTTCAACTATCAAGCAGATATCATACTTCCCATTAACGCTTGTTCATACTGACGATACAAAGTGAGTAAAATAAAAGAAACTACATTGGTAATTTTATTCTATGGATTCCTTTTTATTCCAGTTGATACGATTGGATCTGCTACAGAGAGTGGAAGTTTCACCATCATTAGAGGTAAGACATTACCTAAGAGGATGACCCCCTATTGTGTCCAAATATTTAATCGAAGGTAAGCATCGTTTAGCCCCCGAAATTCAGAATAAACCAAATATTTTAATTTTACTTCTGTTTGAATACAGATTGCCCTAGTTATAAACTTCGATTATGTTTTAAACTAATTTGGAAAATGATGATACTTACATGAAATACACTGCATCAAATGATTTATAAACTAATTGCATAAAGTGGGTTTCTATCTTTTGAAAACAACAAGAACAACAATTTACCTGCATTTATCACTCAGCTTAATGTCTTGCAAAGACATGAACTATCGGTTCAGTGGATACGAACTTAAAGGACAAAAAATACAAACCCATTATTTTGTCTCGCTTATACTATGTATTTTCAAACATAATTTCATTGACTTGAGTGGTTGCATAAAGAAAATAACTATCGAGTGCCTGATTGCAGTTTTATACTTAAGTCTTTACTTATTAATACGTGTATACTTTTCCAAGTATAAATTTATGTACAATTTACCATACAAACATGGTCCTGTATGAAGTTTCTGTAAATTAGCTGTGTTACGCATGTGCGTGTCGTCGTTTGCAATTAAATATGGTTTATTATCATATAATATTTTCATAAGATTGTATTACTTAACTAGGTTATTTTGATTTGTATTTTCTTAGTGAATGATTTTAACTGTGTTGTATTTGTTATAACTTATGTTTAATATGTATGAAATGATTAGATGATCATTGCAAGGGTCATTGCCCCCTTTTAACACTAGTTCGATATATCAATGTTATGTCTATGTTTATGTTCATTACTGCTACCATTAGATCGACGTGAACCTTGTCAGATACCTAGTTGGTACCTAGACTAATCAAACTGGAAATCTAAATTCATTAATATAATGTACAAATATGTTACAACTTCAAGATACATGCACAAAACATGGACAACGTATGGTGAATACCTAAGCTCAAACTCTCGTAAAATTGTCTAACCATCATTAGTTAAAAAACATGCAAAATTGTAGATACAGATTTCAAATAAGTTAATGAACGAAGCAATTTCTGATGCAGAATTAAAGTAAATAGCTGAATGTTCATGAATTCATTTAAAAAAATGAACTTCTCAGGAATTTAGACTAAATACAAAAGACATTGCCAACCTTATTGAAATTATCAGAACAAACATGAACACAAATATGAATGCATTATTAAAATACATTTAAATGCAACGCGATTAAAATAGTTATTGTTTTATCTTCTTCGTCCAGGCTGGAGTCCTAACAATAGTTTAAGATATGAATACGAGCATGACGACTTGCTCACATTCTTACATGATGCAAATGCATGCGTATTAAATGACATATAAGCATCGACCCTTCTTAGAATCGAGGTAAAATACAAAATTCTTGGTCTGAAAACGTAATCATTATTGTTTTAACAGACCGGACAATTCACGTCGTGTAAAAATAATGTTCATTAATGTTGACTTAGAAATTAAAAAAAAATATATACAGTGGAATAAAAGACTCAGAAAGATCATTTTTCCCATATGTCCTTTGACACAAACATGTTGAACTAAGCGATCTAAAATAGGACTAGATAGACACTACATATCTACCCATGAGCTGCGTGTCATTAAAACAACTAGCTCGTGGGTATATGACACTTGACTATCAAGCATATCAGTTGAATAACTGAGCATCAAGCAAATCACGGTAAGAGATTTGTTTATTTAATACAGTACCTGTAGTGTTGCTGCCAATTCCAAATGTATGGGATTCATCCAGAAAATCAAAGGGTCATACTACCAAGTATATATGATATTTAGTAAGATGTCATTGTCTATTGTTTCTGTTACTAACATATCTAAACTAAATCTACTTCTTATTGCAAGTTTGTGAAATTAGAAGAATAGACTTGAGAAGATAAGCTGTCTTCAGTCTGATGCCATCTCAATTTTCTTAGTTGTGTGTCGTATACACCTGTATGAGATGTGTTTTTACGTCCTAGTTATTCATAACATTTTCTATTACGTGAAACATACAATGAGAAAAGTCACATAGACGGATAGGTCCAATAGCCAAATAGCATCCATGAATTAAAAAAAATGAATGTTGTTAAACTTTCTACACCAAACAAGACGGTATGTGCAGGCAAGATGTTACTTACGAATTAACTGTATTAGTTTGAATTCACAACAGAAACAAACTTTATTGGCGTTCATCACATAACCATAAATGATAAACAGGTGTGTACATTGTTCTCTGTTTTGTTAAAAATCTTTTTTTTTATCTTTTATTTCTGCAACATGATGACATATGTTACAAATCATGCAAACTCATTCTACATACAATATTCAAATGTCACAATACATATATTGGGTCTAAGAAGAATTGAACTTTCCTATATTTCATCATCATGCTATGGTTATACATCCCTCTCTCATCCCATCTCTCCTCATTCTGTCTTTTCAATCTCTCTCGCACACACATACCCTCTCTCTCTCTCTCTCTGTCTCTCTCTCTCTCACTCACTCTCTTTCTCTCTCTCTCTCTCTCTCTCTCTCTCTCTCTATCGTTCTATCATTCACTAGCTGTGTTACAAAGTATAATCATAAAATGGAATAGTTGATTTAGTGACGCATCATTCCAATATAACTACTTCTACTAGGTTTAAAGTTGATTGTTTTGTATTTGTCTTAATTCTATCAGCATAAAATAAACACGCATTAAGTACGCATAAAGTTATGCTGTCAGTTGTCTTTTACTTTTGGGTATGGTATTTGTAAATTTTTAATTTATATGCTTTTACTATTGTTTAGTGTTAAGCACTAGCCATTTTTTACTATGGGCATCATATTTGTCATGGTCTAGGGCAATTCTTTCTTCTATTTTATTTTTTCTTTGTAGAAGGTAATAGAAAGCGTCAAAATTGGGATTTTCTTGATTCGTTTTGCATTTGAAAATAAAGTATTTCATTAATATAATAATGGTGTTACTAATACTTGTATAAGGACAGGTTATGATAATACCTAGGAGGGCTTTTTCTTTCGTTATAGTAATGTTTATTGATTTTGCTTTTAAGAAATCGTTAAGTTGTTTCCATAATGGTTGTACGTTGCAACACTCCCAGAATAGATGCTCGAGTGATTCGATTGCTGAATTACAGAAAGTACATAGACTTGATTCTATGTATTTATATTTATATAGCGATTTATTTGTGGGAATTATTCTCATCAAAAATTTAAATTGGACACATCGTAGTGTAGAGTCTATTGTAGATTGATAGATGTTACTGTATATACTTCTCCAATCGATTTTTTCATTATTGTTTAGGATCTGACTTGTCCATTTTTCTTCTGAGGTTGGCTTGTCATTGCTGTTTAACATTAAATTATATAGATATTTGTTAACTTTACCAACGGACATTATTTTTTCTTTTAGAGTGTTTTGCATCTCCCTTATGATTCCTTCTTCCTTGAGTATTTCTTTTAACTCACTACTTAGTGCCTGTTTAATACTCTGATATTGTATAAAATCCGTTTTTTTTAAGATTGTATAAATAAGTCAATTGGTCATAAGAGTACCATTCGCTAGTTCTATAATCATAAAGGTGTTCGAAGTATTTTATCCCCTTTTGGTACCAGTCTTCATAGAAAAATGTGTTTTTATGCTTTACTTTTTTATTATTCCAGACTATTGTTTTGCCTAGTGGTTTAGTGTTTTGGTAAAATGGATTAACATAGTTCCATGCGTGTAGGACATCAAACATGAATGACTTGTCTTCATCTATTTTTGCAATTATACTATTATCTAGTTCGCAATCGAACAGAATATCGTTTCCTAATCTTTTTATTTTTATATAAAAGAAAACTTTCCATTGGCTGATATTGTTGTTGTCCAAGTAACGTTTGATCCATCCTGCCTTCAGTGCCTTAATGAATGTTTAGATATTTGTTAATTTTAACCCGCCCTTTCCATACGATTGGTACATAACATTTCTTTTTATTTTATCGGGTTTCCCATCCCATATAAATTTGAATATCGACTGTTTAAGCGCATTTATTGTATTTTGCTTTGGAGTTTTTAAGACTGTTAGTGGGTTTATGAGTTTAGGTAATGCGAACGTTTTTATGACAGTAATTTTTCCCATTAATGTTAGCTTTCTGTGTTCCCATTGTTTAATTGTTTGATGAAACTCGTTTACTTTTTTGCCTATATTAATGTTAATTGTTTTGTCTTTTTCATTATAAAAGGTTATTCCTAGAGTAGTCGCACTTTCGGAGGTCCATATAAAATTTCTGTCTCTGCAGAAAGTAATATCTGAATTTGTTAATGTTCCAATTCTAATAATGGTCGATTTGTTTACATTTAAGTTTAGGCCAGAACATTTTGAAAAATGTTCTAATGATTCTATTAATGATTCAAAATATGTTTCGTCGCCATTATTGAAAAATGTTGCGTCATCTGCAAACAAGGATTGTTTAATTTCCGTGTTATTTACTTTAATGCCCTGTATGTTACTGTTTTGTCTTATGTAATGTGTCAGTGGTTGCAGACAGAGAATAAAGATAAATGTGGACAGCGGGCAGCCTTGTCTGACTCCCTTTTGAATATTAAATGCTTCGGATAAGTGTCCATTATTGATAATTAAACTTTGGATATCGTTATTAAATACGGAAATCCATTGAATAAGGTCGGGGCAGAAATTTTGGGAAATAAGAGAGTCTATGATAAATGGGTGATCGATGCTGTCAAATGCTTTTTGAAAATTCGCAAAAAAATAAGAGGCCGGGCTTATTATTACTTTCTAAATATTCCATAACTTCTAGAACAAGTCTGACATTTTCGCCAATGTACCGGCCTTTGATAAAACCAGTTTGTTCATTATCAATGTACTGATTTATTATTTTTTTTAGTCTGTTGGCAATAGATTTTGTTGCAATTTTATAGTCTATGTTCAGCAATGTTATTGGTCTCCAATTTGACAGGTTCGTTGTATCTTTATTTGGTTTTGGTACGAGGGTAATAATTCCCTGTTTCTGTAACGTTGTAAGGTGTCCTGTAGTGAAAGAATAATTATATGAATCTAATAAGTGTTTTCTAATGTCTTTCCAGAATATTTTATAGAATTCTACTGTTAGGCCATCGGAACCTGGACTTTTATTATTTTTTATATCTTTTAGTGCTATTTCACATTCATACTTGGTTAGTTTTCCCTCGCAGAACTGTCTTTTCGTCAGTTAGTTGTTTTATATCATCACGTAGGAAAATATGTTTCGTGTTGTCGTCAATTTTATTATCTTTTTCATACAATTTCTTATAGAATCTGAATTCCTCTTTTAGAACATGATTAGTACCTACAATTGTTTCATTATTTACTTTTAATTTGTATAAAGTTTTTTGTTCTGCTCTTTTCTTTTCTAAGTTTGCAAAATATGCTGTATTTTTTCGTTTTGTTCAACATGAATAGCTTTTGATCTTAGGATGTTTCCGTTTATTCTTTCATCATATATTTCAGAAATTTGCTTTTTCAGTTCGACAATAGTATGTGTTATGTTCTCATTGTTATGTGTGTCATCATTTAATTTGTTTTCGAGTGTGTCTATCTTGTTTTTGATTTCTCGTTCTCTTTTATTCGTTGTTTTTCTTTTATGTGTTGAGAACCTAATTGTTTCATTCCTTATTGAACCTTTAATAACTTCCCATAAAGTATTAGGATTTGCATCGGCGTTATATTTGACCGTGCCTGTTATACATTGTTTTATAATGTTTTTATATTCCTTGTCTAACAGGAGTGAATTGTTAAGTTTAAAGTACCCAGGGCCTTTTTCCTCTTTTATGTTGTCATATTTAATTGAAATAAGTGAGTGATCTGTTTTGTAACCCGGCTTTATGTTACTTAGTTTAATTAAATTTAATATATTGTCTGATATTAAAAAGTAGTCCAATCGAGAGTGTACATATGGTTTTTGTGTGGAGTGCCATGTATACTGTTTCTTATTTGGATGCTGGATTCTCCACACGTCAACGAGTCTGCAGGAGGTTAAAAGCGAATATATGTTTTTCTCTACATTTATAATGTGAATCTGATTTCCCATTCTTTTTATCTTGATTGCAGTTTAAAATTGTGTTAAAATCTCCTCCTATTATATGCGTTTGTTCATCGTTGCAGAGAATATTTGTTTCAAGAATATTAAAAATGTTTGGTTCGTCCTTATTTGGGCCATATATATTAATCAATGTTATTTCTTTGTCATTTAAACGTATATCTAACTTCATTAATCTCCCTTGTTGTAATTCAGCGAAGTTGCTTACAGTAATATTTGTTTTAGGGTTAATTAATATTGCGACGCCTTCTTTGCTATTGCTTTTTCCACTAAAGTAACTTTGACCTCCCCATTCATTGCTCCATACGTTCGATGTGTTCCCTGTACAGTGAACTTCTTGTAGAAAAATTATATCAAAATTATTAATGCGGAACCACTCAATAGCTGATTTCGCTTAGTTTTATTGCACATACATCTTACGTTTATTGATACGATTTCTGTTTCCATTTATAATGTTTGAAGTTGTAACTCGTATTGAACCATACCCAACATAGTAAAAGATGTTGTGTATATATAATTGTTGTTTCAGTAATTAGACCTTATACTCTTATACTGCATTTGTTTTAGTGCTTATAATAATTGAGTTAAGAGATTAATAAATAGATACATAGCGATTTATTTTAACTAGTTTGTATTAACATTAGCAATGGTTTTTTCATTTCGAGATTTCTATTCGATTTCGTTTTGTTAAATTGAACAATTCTTACTTTTAATCGTATGCTTTTCTTAATTTGGAACGTTTTCAAAAATAATTAAACATTGAACTTCCTTTAAATAGTTTTTCACATTGATCCAATACTATACAATGCTACAAGTGCTCTTATTCTTATTCGCAGTAGTACAATGCTATATGTGTTCGTATACTTATTCACAATAATACAATACTATATGTGTTCCTATACTTAAATTACAATATTTCAATATTGTATGTGTTCCTATACTTATTCACAGCAGTACAATAGTATATGTATTATATACTTATTCACAATAATACAATACTATATGTGTTCCTATACTTAATTACAATATTTCAATATTATATGTGTTCCTATACTTATTCGCAGCAGTACAATATTGTGTGTGTTCCTATACTTATTCACAATAATACAATATTATTGTTTTCCTAACAGTGTTCACAATCAGTCAATATTATATGTGTTCTTATACTTATTAACAGTAATGCAATATTATACTTGTTCCTATACTTATTCACAGTAATGCAATATTTTACTTATTCTATACTTATTAACAATAATGCAATATGAAATGTATTCCCTTACTTATTCTCAATAGTGCAATATTATATGCGTTCCTATACTTATTCACGACAAAACAATATTATATATATTGCTATACTTATTCCAACAATACAATATTATATGTGTACCTATTCTTATTCACAATGATACAATACCATATGTGGTCCTATACTTATTCACAACAGTACAATATTATGTGTGTTCCTTTACGTATTCCATCAATACAATACTATATGTGTACCTATACTTATTCCAACAATACAATATTATATGTGTACCTATGCTTATTCTCAACAATACAATCTTGTATGTGTTTCTATACTTATTCCAGCAATACAAGATTATATGTGTACCTATACTTATTCACAACAATACAATAGTATGTGTGTACCTATACTTATTCACAACAATACAATATTGTATGTGTTCCTATACTTATTCCAACAATAGAATATTATATGTGTACCTTTACTTATTCCAACAATACAATATTATATGTGTTTCTATTCTTATTCACAACAAAACAATATTATATGTGTTCTATACCTATTCACAGCAATACAATATTATATGTGTACCTATACTTATTCACAACAATACAATATTATGTGTGTACCTATACTTATTCACAACAAAACAATCTTGTATGTGTTCCTATACTTATTCCAACAATACAATATTATATGTGTACCTTTACTTATTCCAACAATACAATATTATATGTGTTCCTATTCTTATTCACAACAAAACACTATTATATGAGTTCTATACCTATTCACAGCAATACAATAGTATATGTGTACCTATAATTATTCCAACAATACAATATTATATGTGTACCAAAGTAAAAATTAGATAAATAATATTTCATTTTCACAGCTATCTTTGAATATTCCGTTCGAAAGCGAAAAGAAAGATTCATAGTTACTTTGTGTGAATAGTAAATAATGTATTTACGATTTGTCTTTATTTTCATTTAAAAGGGTATCTCGTTTTGTTTGTTTTTGAATCAGTCAAAACGGGATGGTGCTTTTTGTTTTTGTGCGCGTGTGTGTATATATTCATCTTCCTGGCGAAAGCGAAAAGGAAGAGTCATCCAATTTGCCGGCTTGTTTATTTGCCGGTTGTTATATATGTTCAGTTAAAAGGATCGGTACACAATAACGATAAAAAGACAATACTATACATCTGTGTTAATGCAAAAATGGTCCAAACTATATCAATACGGATAAAACAACTTTTTTATCTATCTATCACATGTTTAGCTGTTAAATGTGTTCATGTGGGGTTAAGACCTTTAAGATTACAGTATGCAATAAATCAAAAAGAATTTGACATATGGTATAATATACGTGTACTGCTAATAGAAACAACAACGAACATTGTCTTTGATTAATATAGGTAGGTCGATCGTATATCAGTTAGAATATTTTAACCGTCAGGGTCAACCTGCATTATTGTTTATCAGTATTTGCAGAATCATTACGCTTTTAGACCTAGAAGATGTTTTATAATACGAAGTATATTCAAGGCAAATATATTGCGAGTATATTGGTCATTGATATACTAGTTAGGAAGTATGTAGGAACAATCAGACGGTACTTAAAGCAAAATTGAACAAAAAGAGGAGAAAACTAAAGAATAAGAACTGTCAATACAGTTTAAGTATATTTGTACCAACTAGGTGGCTGATTGTATCTTACATTTGCTATTTATATTGTTTTTCTAAACTTGATTGCGAATTTCAAAAGAAAACAATTTTCTGCTGGAAGCATACACGCTATTGTATTCTTTCAATTTCTTTATCCAATTTTACCTATTTGCTTTAAGTTTGGATGAGTAAAATTCAATATCCTTACACACTGCCAATCAATTTTGCCTTAGGTTACACGTACTAAGAGTGTTTTATGTCCGGAGGCTTTGTTTGCTATTATCATGGTATATTCGCCGATGTGTGACGGATCATCTTGAACTCTAAAGGTAAACTGGCTGGTCACCTGTGCAAGCTATACTGCTCAACAAAATGAGCGTAGCCGTCCTCTAAATGCCGTCGGTGGTCGACTGTTTTAAGACGCCTGGCCAATGTGGTCCTAGCCAGTGTTTATAATCCCCAAACTGTATTTTTTGTATTCGTTCATTCCTGTCTTTGTGATATATGGTTCCTTCTCTTGTCCATACCCGTTCATCCTGTGGCAGGTTTTTCCTGATAGTACCAAAGACAAGCCGGTTTAATTTGCTTAGGTCCTCATTTATGAAGACTCCTGTTCCCTTTAAATCTTTTTTTTTTCGTTTCAGCAGCGTGATTTTATCCATACGCGATATTAGTTTTACAATGACTGGTCTTTGTCCCGATCTATTGGGTTGTCCCAGTCTGTGGCACATATCAATGTCTTTCTTCTCCAGATTTAGTCCCGTCATCTTTTGATTCAGGAAGCTAACCACCTTCTCTGCTGTCTCCGTCGGCGACTCATGTTTTTCTCTTTTTTCCTCAGCTAAACCCGCTATAATTATATTGTTTCTTCTGCCATACTGTTCTAGATCATTAATTTTGCCTGATTGTGTCATTATCGTTTTTTCCATATTCACTACCGATTGTGTTGATCTGTCTTTCCTCTCATCTTCTGTTTGCTTCCTCTTTTCAAGTGTTGCTCTTAGGGAGTCATTTTCTCTTTCGACTTCGAATATCCTGCATTCTAACCTGTCAAGTTTATCTTCGAATAGTTTATTAATTTCTTCCTTAACTTGTCTAACAATGTTCTTAATAATAGTTTTCATTTCTTCTCCGTTTTTTTCAACTACATTACTTAACTTTGAGTTAATTAACTCTAGCTCCTTTTGGATGGATGCTAGTGTAATTGTTGATTTTTGCGGCGCTATATGTGGCTCACCTTCCGACATCTCATCCTCTTCCTCCAAGGCATTCATTTTGTCAGCGCTTTTAGCGTTTTTTTCTGTTCGTCCTTTTTTCTTTTTCTGCCTTACAACCTTAGCTTTAGCTTTATTTTTACTCGTGCTAAAATCAGATTCCCCGATGCTGCTTACACTGCTCTCACTTTCACGATCTCTTTTTCTGCTTTCGTTTTCCATGTCACGTATCCACGTTTTCTTTTACGCACAGTATACACAGGTACACTGAAGCGCGGTAGGGTTTTTACTTTGTAAAATAGTTTATGCAAAACTGACTTATCAAATAGTGAATACTTTTAGGTTTAAAGCACTTTTCCCAATCGTCTGCTAACACTTGGTCTAATAAAGTTTTTTGCTTTTACAACATATTCAATAACTTTCTATGTATATTTAGAAGTAATGTGAATTGCCTTATCTTCCGACGTATTTGGTCCGAGTCTTAGAAATCCTCATTCATCCTAATATCCTTTTTTTTTCCATCGAATTTCACCAAGCAACAAATAATGTCAACTCTCTTTCAAGGGACGTAACTATCCTGTTTTGTTAAAAATCTTCTGACATTATGAACTCGATAATTAAAGTAATATAGCCTACTTAACCTAACAACAACCACCATTCACTTATTTTCATCTTGGCATAATCTTCTAATAAAATTTACGTGACCCCATTCAATGCGAAATTTAAAATGTGGATCAAACACCCTCATATGGGTTCCGGTGAAATAGTCCCTCTTACATAATTTCGAAGTTAACGTCGTAATGGACGTCGCAATTTACACTTTGTACTTTTAAACAATGGCCGAAGTGCTCCAAACGTTTTAAAAAAAAAAACTTATCCACAATCTTTAGAGCATGGTGTGGCATGGTTTGAAGTCTAAGAATGATGACCCCAATAGCAGAAAGGCACATTTAACTAAGCAATTGTATCTCCCTAATACAAAACATTCAATATATTTTTCTGCCTGCGTCGCGGAAACACTGAATACCTACAAACCCTGGCAATATAGTATGATAACTTGATTTAATTCTAATTACAACCCAAATTAAATTTTGCTTGACAGCACTTGTTGTCCGTTTTTATAGAACATCTTGTATTCCACTTATACATCAATTAATTCTGAAGATTGTGGGCTTTAAAAATCAAAACAGCCTCTCACGATTGACTGTGTCTTAAAACTACGAAAGGCGGTACTGGCTAAACGGTAATCTATTTTGGAGATTTAAAATAAAAGACTATCGACATGGACATACACATTGAGGCAACACCACCACTTACATATTTAAATATGCATTACAATTATAAAAAAGAATGATACGGAAATACACATACTTTACAGGAAAGCCAATGTTTTAGTAAGTTATGCTAATTAAGACATTCATATGCAATTATGAGGAAGGGTATTATCATATTAGTCCTAAAAGGTGAGTTCAAGCGCAGAGAATGAAACGAACATGCCACGTACTACTGTTTTTTATTAGGTAAAAGGCTACATTATATATGTGAGAGAGGATACCAAGCACTGCACGCCTTGTCGTTTTGATGCCAGCACACAGCCTATATACAATACAGCTAGAGGCCTCGTGAATCATTATTCTTATCATGCCATAAATAATGGTAAACATATAATAATGACATGGCTTATACAAGGCAATGGTTTCTGGTATTGATGCTATCTTCTATATAATTTATAAATCCTTATTTATTGGTAAAAACAGATTATACATTATTCCAAAATACTTATATGTACAAAACACGTCGGATATGCACAGAAATACAAAATCCCATTTTATGAATAGCGCGCTACGAGAGCGAGCGACACATCACGCGACCAACGTTTACGTCAACTGCAAAACGCGCACTTCAACGGGGAATTGGTAAGTCTTAGGAATTTATACGTTTGACTGCTCTAAAATGTATGCAGAAAATTGAAGATATAGTAATTGATTTTTTATGTGTTTGGCCAACGTGTTCTGTCTTTATCAACAAACACTGTACTGACTTGTTATTGCTTAGGAAGGTTATTTATATCAAGGTTATTTAAAGCCACGCCGTTAATGCTTCATTGATATACAGTTGTTCTATATGCTAGGTAACTGTACATTTATTGTGGTATTATTGGCATCTGTTCACCTTTTGAACATGTGGAGTAATGTTACTAGAAAGTGTTTGTTTATTACCGTTCGGTGCTGTCAAACAGAAATGTGAGTGAGTGGAAAGCGTGTACAATAAAACGGTCATCAACAGAAAACTTAAGTCACTTATTATACCTCTTTAAAATGTTTACTAATGTATGCTGTTTCTTTTAAATAGCCATTTAGATAATGGACGGAAATGTTAGCTGAGATGTTAAAACAATCCTGACTACACAATTCCATTTAATCACATTGTACATAATAACATGATAACATGATCATCAATTCTTGATGAATTGCATGCGATAAACATGCTATTATAACAATGTATAGAGTGTCATAGTAGCATGGTTGCCTCAGAACAAATGGTATTTTTGTGTACTACTTTAGCCATTTATGAAATGTTTATTTCATATGAGTATTGAATATTTCAAAAAACCACATATGCATATAGTCATTACTATTTTATGTTTCATTATTTCTGTTTTTTTTTTCTTTGTCAAAGGAACTAGTTGACACTTCAAGCGACATTGGGGGTAGCAAGGCCATCAACATGCAGATGGAGGCAGACACTGGATCCAGTTGTTGGATGGGGTGTTAACAAGGTAAACTCTTTTCAAAAGTTCAAGAAGCAAGTGACATGATTTGTTTAGCTACATGAAATGATATGTTACTATGCTAGGGAGTTAAAAGTCTTCAGATTAGAACTTTGCAGAATT
Organism: Sinonovacula constricta; assembly: GCA_007844125.1. Lineage (NCBI taxonomy): Eukaryota > Metazoa > Mollusca > Bivalvia > Cardiida > Solecurtidae > Sinonovacula > Sinonovacula constricta. The sequence continues at coordinate 30,048,034 of CM017573.1, read as the reverse complement.
GATACTTAATTAATCCTGTTTCAATGGATTCTTGTTACAGCAAGTGAATGATTTGTTAACACAGCCAATGATTTAAATGCCTTACGATTACATGCTAAACGTGTGAGTGATAACACAAAAATGCACTTACAAGATGTTGATACCCTCGACTTTATCCCTATGCTAATTTAATTAATGATTTGCATCTATATTGATAAGGGCGGTCGTGACGTAGTGGTAGAGTAGCCTTGTAACTCCACTGACTGCTTAGCCTTTTACCGCGTGGGTTCGAGACCCATTCGGGCGACTTAATTTGGGAAATTCTTCCAGCTGACTCGCAGTGCGCCGGTGGTTCTACCCAGACATTTGTCTGGGGTCTTCCTCCAACAGAATACCTGGACGTTGCTATAATGATCATAATTGGTCGCTGCGGTATTTAAAAGAAAAATAAGAAAAAAATAATAAAAAATACTTTTTTGATATACAAATTTTGAAAACCCCAGATATTTCCTATATTTCCTAACTTTGTGCAACACCTAACAATTAACTGTAGAACAGTTGTACTCATGCCATGTTGGCTCGATGACATCCTTTTGACATTGCTATCACTCAAATCTATGTAATAATTCCAAAGGGGCAGAGCATTTACAACTTAAACGATTTGTGTGTGTACTATCCTCAGCAACATATCAACCAACTTACAAAGGAGTAGGAAAATGGGTTACTGATGGAAATGGAAGCAAGTAACCATCAGTAGTGTTAGATGTGCTGATTGTCTCCACACAGCTCTGGACTGGAAGGTGTCCAGCCATGGTGTAATTATGCCAGGTGAATCACCCTCCCCCTGGGTCCACATGTTTGTTTTTAATATGCCTGCGTTTGCGACCAGTACAGAAATCATTTCGGTCAATAAATTTATTAAAGGAAATAACGATTGAAATCAATTGGTCATACCTCATCCTCTTTCGTGTGGTGTTTACTATACATCATCTGGCTTATACGTTGGATCAAATTGTTTTCATGCATATATGACATTTTTTACAATGCCCATGAAGTTTTGTGTCAGCGTGTATAGTAATGCTAAGAATCTCACCTGCTAATCTTCATTTACGTTTGGTGGTAATTCATTGTGTTATAGTTTGTTTTATTTTTTTTACCAAAGAAACATCAAGACATTCTAAAAGAAAAAATGAATAAAAATGATTTATATACGATCTTAATATCCGACAGGTTACCTTAATAATGCTACACTATTTTCCGATTGTTTTGACGAATTTAGGCATATTATTTGCAATAATTCATACCTAAGTCTATGTAAAGATGATCTTGAACACTACCTTAAATTGTTAGACAATACACCTGGTGAAATATATCGCTTTCTGAACTGTCATTCTTCCTAAACGTATAAATAAGTATGATGTGATGTTCTGCTAAAAATCGTTGACAGAGCAGATTGCTGGGATGACCATATAAAGTGTTGTCAGATATCACATGTTGTTGTTTTTTAAGTTTTTAAAACAATTGTGCAGTGTGGCTTTTAAAGAAAATAGTGTGGTGGTTGTAATTTTCCACTTTCACGCACATGCAGAATGTCAATAAACAGCTTTTTAAAGATACACATGAGTTCGGTCCCAATAAATTAGCTGAAAACTCAGACATAACGTTTTATACCATTACATGTTAATTAAAGCCTCAACCTAAACAATCATGTTATCAACAAGACAAACATAATTTTCTCCAATAGAGTAATATTCTTTTACAGAAATCGAGAATATAAACAACAAATATAAACAAGCGAATTTCAACGTTAAAGTTCGATAGTTTAATGAATCTGTCGAAGCTTGGCCTAGAACTTACTACTTTGCTTATTAAGCCACGCCTGCCAAGTTAAAACTACGTCTTCAACGGAGAGTATTGCTATTCCATTAATGAACATGTTGTGGTGAATATGTATATTTGTTGTATGGTATTGGTACGCTATTGATCTCCACGACTTGGGGAAATTATTTAATAGTTAACACTGAATTGACCTGTTTTCTAGACAATAGTTGACAGTATTGTTGTTTCGTTCTGTTTTCACTTTTTACTCACCTACGGCACCAGTGAATCGGATTTTAACGAGACTGATTCATTTGTTCTTTCGACAAGTGAACATTTTATTTTTCCATATCCAGTATAATTTCATAGCTGACAGTCTGAACAAAGGTTTAACATAAACGAGCGTTTGTCGTTCGTATCCATGTAGTTTCTTAATCAAATAAAATGTTTTGTCGTTTAATAACCGTTCATTCTGGTATGTCATTCTATAAACCACGCAAACATTTTTTTTATTTCTTTGACAATTTACATATAAATAAAACATAGTAGTTACTTATTTGACCGTTTTAGACCATCCCAATGCTGGACTGATTAATTTTGAGTAAGCTTTGAACTACATGTAAAACGTGATTTATTTTAACTAGAAATGTATGTTCCCTACAAGGTTGTTATTAGTACAATTCATAGTCTTACAATAGGACTAGTCAGTTATTACTGCACACTTACCTCATTCTCCGTTCTTTAATTGAAACCTCACTTCACCACACTGAAACATTGCTTCATAATGACTTGTATTCAATTAATAAGTGTTAATATAATCTATGTCTATATGCTGACTTTGAATGGATGTATTCCTAGTGCAATCAGTTTTGAAGTTGATAGTTATCAGTCCTTAAAACTTATAAACGTTTAAAGTTTTTGAACGTGGGTAAGTGAGTTTGTTAACAGCTAGAACTCCAGAGTCCCTTTATGGCTCTAGGCGTGTGTTTAAGTCCTGGTTGTATTGAACAATTTCAATCGAAGGTTCTCTCACCTGACCTTATCTGGGACCCTCCTTCACCAAAATAGCATCACTATAGTAACCATAATAGTGTTGATGTTTTATATCTAAACCAACAACAATACAAATAAAAGGCGTTAAAACACAATAATGGGTTACAATATCATCACCACTGTAAACGTATTGATATGTTACTATGGTGTATTTCATGATGTCTTTAGGCTGTGAGAATCAATACGTTGAAACTGTTTTCTTTAATAGAAGCTTAACGATCTTACCAATGTTTGAACGTGCAATTTTTTTAAGTTAATGTGCCATTCATACAAAAGTACAATGATATGCTAAATTGTTGTGAAGTCTATGATATACATGTATGAATCATGAGTCAGAAATAAAGTTTACACTAGAAAATTAATTCTTACCCATGTGAATAGTTTTATACTTTTTACGTTATGACAAATCATATAAGATTGCCAGCAAAGGATACTGATGTATTGAACGGGAATATATACAATCAGATCAACTTGCAAATGCATTGTTGCAGCCTTACATAGGGCTTAAGAGACTTCAGCTGAAATCACGAGTATCTCAACTTGTGTTCAATTTTGACCTTTTAATTTGTGAACGTATTGTATTATTTGTGGTATTATATTTCTAAAAAGGTGTTGGGTTTCCACTCAAATAATCCATACTGCAAGTTTTTTTTTTCAATAAGAACTAAAACAAGTGCCATATAATCGCATATTTATTTAAATTGCAGTTATTTGCACAGCCTTTAACAGAAGGGGATACCATTGAAACACATACCGCCGACAAGGCATTTTGGTAAGGATTTTATATATTTTTATTTAGTATTTTTATATATTTTAAGCAACTTGGTCACAATTGGTAATACTAACATTTTAGTTCAACTGAGCATACATTCAATGTGCATTATTGTAACTGCACAATACCGACACCACACACCCATACACATTATTTAAATTACATTTATTCTGAAACTTCACCAGGAGCTGCAGCAGGTTTGGGAATGCACATGGCAGCTAGGAGGCAGGCCATTTCCCATATATGACTTTGTATATGTCATGTATATGTATATGTGTAATGTAATAAAAATAAATTGAGATGATTGTCCAAATGTTGTTAGTGTGCATTTACATGTAGTACGATTATTCTAGACCTGAACTGGTAGCGCAATCTGTAGAGCTTAGGCACCATGTAATCGAGATCCCTGGATTGATCATGGTCCGCAACATACTAAAGTCATGAGCAATGATAGCAGCATAGCTCACTTAAAAACGCTCAACCAAATATATGGGTAGTTTTACAATTGGTCTGCCCGGTGTCAGGATAATGGGACTTGGTCTGGTCTCATATTGATCTTCATGGCATGCTATATTTACGATGGTGAGTCCAGACCTTGTAGGACAAACAGCAGAATGTTGGCTCTAGATGCGGGAGGTCCCGGGTTAGATCCCATGTCTTGATATACGAAATCTTAATGGTATAACACACTTGCTAACGCCAAAGCACATATACGGGTAACTACACATCTGGTTGACAAGAAATCAATATAATGTGACTGGGATAGGTGAGAGGGCATGCCAGGTGTTCACGACATGCTTTACACAATTAAGGCTGAGCACTATATCTGCTTTAAATAGACAACATTTCCAAAAATGAATTATGTTGCTTGAACAATACACCCAATAATATTCTTCTTGTTTGTTTGATCGTTGCTGATTTTTCTTCCTCACTACAACTTAATACTTAATGCACTCAGTTGAGCAACAGCAGGGTCATTATGGTTAAAAATCAAGGCTTTGATCAACCACAATACATACTGGATTAACGTATAACCTATGACCACTACATTATATTTATTATCTAGATGCCCTTCAAAATAGTATGGCGTTGTTCGTCTGTGAGCATCAAAAGTGTTGAAGTGATTATTAGCTTCTTTTAGCTGTTTTTGCTCAACAATCAAGTACGGCTTCTCTCTTAACTGTGCTTCTTGTTATATCTGTTTAATTACTTATGTGCCGTTCACAAACAATACACACAATTTAAATACCTAAGTTTTGTTCTGTTTGTCTGATGCAACACGTTGATAGTCATGCAACTGTTTAAATAAAGCCTACAAGCATTTTAGTTAAAAAAACTGTACGTTTGTTATGGTAGTTTTCTAAACCAACAGCCCTGTAGGCTCAAGGTTCCATAACAAAACGTATCATGCCAAAGTCTTTGTAAATGACTAGTTGTTCTTCACCATTATTACTGATGCCCTCCTTATATGAGTAGTGTACAAACATGATAGTGTGGTATTATGGGGGCACCAAATTGGCAACACTGACACATGACTGTAAAATCTCATCATATTACCTTTTTTATTGAAATGACTCAGATATGTGTGTTGTTATTTTTCCCCATTTTTTATTTGATCTTGATTATTATTTCAGTGATTTTGAGACGCCGGTCAAAACAAGGGATGTTGTTGACAGAGGAAGGCATGTTGCCAAACAGAATGTTCATTCAGGAATGGTAATTTCCCCTGACAGGGATTCCAGGAGTCCAGACATGCATTAAAATACTATAGTTATGATTTGACGAACATGAAAATGAGGGAAAACATGGGGAAAACAAGCACACAGGCAAATAGTTACAGGCCTGAACTGGGAGTAGTAAAGGGGTGTTAACTATTTGTCTATGAGGAATCTAGTGCAATGTTTATGTTCAGTGTGTTTAATAATAATATTATGTATTACATATAATCTTATTACACGGTCATGTGTTAACATATATTCCTTCAAAATGCTTCGATTTTCAAGTGTTTGTGTTATAACATAAGTCAAGCAAAGGTGTTACAATCGTTTGCCTAGGTGTTTATAGTACCAAGTTTGGAAATTAAAAAGTAATGTGGATCACATTACTTTGAATGACAATATACCACTGATATAACTAGAAATACGTTTGTAAGTGTGTCTTGAAAGAAATTACTACAGCATCAAATAAAGAATAGCGTATTCAAATATAAACAACTCACTTAAAAGCTTGATAGCGTTTTTATGACGGTATTAGAAAAGTACAGGTAATTCAGATAAAATGCCATAATCACTTGCTTTGATTCATGATGTTTATATGGTTCTCTGTAACAAGACTGAATTAAAACGGTTTTCTGGATGTAAACTTCTTTCTTTTCAGATTTTGTCTCAATTTAATTTCTTCAAGATAGATTTTAGTAAACTTCTATGGCAAATCAAATCCCTACATGCATATATAAAATATTTGTAGTCATGATGAGGTTCAGAGCGTACAATAAGTTAATTATAGAGGATGAAAGGAGTGCAAGTAAAGAAAAAAATAAGATTGAAAAAACTTAACTTTGTATTTAAACATATACTTTTAATAATGTGTATGAAGTCAATGTCCATTGCATTAGGAACGTTAATACCCTACATTCAGTCTGGGTAAAACCACCAGTCTATCACAATTAAAATATCTACCCACATGCAGTTGTAAGGCTCAGTGGAATGCATAACAATGTCGTGAGGTCTAAAATCGTGTGTTTGACTTAGAGTGCCCCCCACGCCCTGACCAAAACACAAGTCAAACAAACAGTGCAAAATATGTGTGTATAAATGGGACACGTCATGTACAATAACGTGTCTCAAATAAGCTGTCTATATTTGCAGTTGTAAAACAACTTTACAAACAAAACTTGTGACAGATTTCTAGGCTTGTCCTATGACAGAATCAAGTTCTGGTTAATATTCCCGTTACATTTTTATTTTAGCTCGTTTTTTTTTCTCTCGATACTATTTCTTCTATTCAGCCAACATCGGCACTTGTACGCGATTGTGATTCGGGCAATGTCGGAAGATTTCCACCACAAATAACTATTTGGAATCCTATCGAACGTAATCGGGGTCTAACTTATATACTACTATGCTCAAATTTTAAGCATCTTCAAATGGAGATCAATATGTTTCCTTGCAACTGGTTTTATGTACATTTGTTTACCAAATCCTTGGTAAACACTATAGGATACCACATTTAAACACATTTTCTTTTAGAGAGCAACCAAAAATAGGGACATACACTATTGTCTAAAATCGCCTCTACGCTTTGTCCATCATGTTAATGGATACTTTAATACTGTTCACGTCCATTATGAAGTGTGTATTTTCAAGAAAACTAAAAAAGAGCTGACCCAACAATTATCGCCTTGGAACAGGCTGTCGGCCAAAGGGACCGACTGGGATGCTTATATTTTTTTTACAGAGTTCTAACCTAGCACTTTCTGACGGTTTTCTCAAATGCAAGCAATGAAAGGAAAACACGATCTGTTTAGATAAGATCGTGTCTAAGCGCTGACGTTTCTTTTATATGTAATGGCGAAAGTAGTGTCGTCATTAAAAAATAATGTCCACATAGTATTTGGAAGAGAAAAAGAAACCAGACACGACATGCTGCACAAAAGTCATTGACGGCTTATTTCGTAATTCATGGGTCTTTTTCAAGGATATGTAAAGGGACCATATCATATTCATGATATTGCTAATGGCATACCTGACATATCTTGCAAATGAACTCTTACACGAAGATTTGAAAGATTCTGCCCCATTTAATTCTTGTTTTTGTCAAATTTAATATTGCACTTTACTTGCTTTATATGAAAGCAAATCCTATTAAATGCCCACAGTTGGAACACAATAATTACGAAAGAAATGCAGGTACTAGGCAAACAAGACTAATACAGTTTTTTTTCTTTAGTTGTTGATAAGTGTCAAAATCATGATTAAGCTAAATGTGCTTTAAAATGACACGCTTAAAGTAGTATGTTCAATGTCCTTATTAAACATATCAAACGTGTAAGCTCAATTAAACTTTAGAGCAAAATCTGCAATGTAAACTTAGGGAAACATGATTTATTCTAAATAAGTGAATTGACAATTCTGCCGACTTGATGTTGTTGTTTTTCGTGTTAGTTCGTAACAACTGAGTCATAGGACGCAAACACACATAGTGAAAAATTACAAGTTGGTGACTTCAATTTCTTAGCCCCCAACAACCCCCTTTACCAAATAGAGACAGGATCTATCTTATAATATGATGTATAATACGTGTTTATTTTGATCTGTATACATTGCACACATTGTCAAATATACATTAAGATTAAAGAAGATGCTTTAACGTGTCTTGCTGCTTTATTTTATCCCCTCTTTTAAGATGTGCTTTATAACGTTCTTCTTTTACCGCTCTCTCTCTTGCATATTGCACTCGTATGCACCCATTTTTTTTTACAAAAAAAGGCATAGGAAGGGACTTGGCCAAACTCTTAACATACATTTTACTTACAAACAGGAAACATTTGGTAAAATACAATGCACGATGGGATTTTATCTTAACTCTTATCACAAAGATGATGTCCTTTAAAATAATATATGTATCGTTAGGTTTTGAGAATTAAAAGCATTGTAAAACTTTTAAACTATTTAAAGCGATATTTATCCCAACATCATATTTTATATCTAAACCGTCGATTTGATATGTTTGTCATGTACCTACAAAAAACGTCATAGGAATAAAATACATCAAAAGGGACCATAAGATGGTGGATACTATGGTTATTATTCATAGGCTTTGGAATGCATTGCGTACCATCTTTTTTTCTAATAGTGTAAATGCATATAATCAATACTGAACGTTTATATATATATATATATATATATATATATATATATATATATATATATATATATATATATATATATATATATATATATATATATATATATATATATATATATATATATATATATATATATATATATATATATATATATATATATATAGTAGGCATACGTAAATAACGAGGAAATCCCAATTGTGCGTAAACGGTAGACTAGAAAAAAAATGAAAAGTGTTCTTTTGTTTCATTATTTACAGAATCCCAACTAAAGATGTGCCCAAGTTACCTTAATGTAAAGCAAAACTAAAAGTCGGTGACTATTTGATTTTTTTCATACAATGTCGCTTGTGGTGCCACAAGATGTGCTCTGGTCCGGCACTAGTCAATACTGTCTCTTGCTTTGTCTGCCTGCAAATCTCATTGAAACGTCAGAATCTGTGATTTAAACAACACCTTGTCCTAGCAGTTAATATGATTTATAGTTTCGAAATGAATGGTGCAGCTGTAAGAAGACCTGTTTATGAAGCGTTGTCACAGTAATGTCATTTGTAACTGGCACTGAAAAACAAAGACACCAATATGTATTCCATTCAAATCTTGCACCTCACATGTGTTTGATCTGCCCTTCTATATGGGAATGAGGTGTCGCCTTTAATATGAGAAACATATTCAAGAACATTGGTTGGAATTGAGACCTAGAGACAATCTTTACCCTGCGACAGCTGCGTCTTTTTGTCCGTGTGTCCAGGAGATCAAAATATGATGTTCGAAACTAAGGGAAGCAGCTGCAGGCGGACCGTCGACATGGGAAAGGATGCCTGAGAAAAAAATTGTTGCAAATTTATAGACAATGATCCAGCGACTTGGTGCATCGTCTTCAGGCAATGGGAAAACAATTTGCAAACAAAAAACAACAACAACAAAAATAGCAAAACAAAATTTGGCAACATCGTGTGAAAAGTCAAACGTCTTCTTCAGAACATAACAATTATAAATAAGCTAGACATGGTTTTTGCTTATGTAGCATTGTGTCAAATAGCAATTTTAAAACAATTTGACCTAGTTCTGGGACTTAAGAATATGCTTTATTCATCCACACTATTATTTCAATCACATCAATGTTTGTCATACATCACCTTGTCGGTTCTGGCTTCTTGATTGTGTCGTAATTCACAGCTATTGTGATGCTGTCAAGGCGATTGCTGATTCAAATGTAATTAGATCGCCAGATTCCAAGTGAGTTACATTTCTTTCCTTGTCTAAATTTACTCGTTTGAGATCTGTCATAACGGGTCCGGTACATAACAGTATTCTGTTAGAACGTTCGTGGATATCACCTACAAGGTGTAAGCTACATTGGAGTACATAGTTCAACCCTTCAAAAATGTGAACACATTGCAGCATTCACTGTAACAGTCGTAAAAGTGAAGTCCAGCTTTTTGCGTGGAAGAAGACCTAAAACTGTAAATAAATATACCTCCAAATCACCGAAAGTCAGCTGGAAGGCCTCACCACGTTAGGACCTCTGCCCTAACAGGGGCGTAAACCCGCACAGAGAAAATAAAATTGGGGTAAATGGTTAAAAACTGTAGTATCTGCAATGTGGTTATTCGTTTATATAAAATATAATTATGTCTGGTCATATAGATTCACAGACAACTTCCTGCTTTTATTTTTAAAACGACTAAACAATAACAACAAACAGACAGCGAACAAAGCAGCAACCAATTATAATCACTTTAGTGACGCCCAGCTACCTGGTGGAGAAATACTTTAGACAAATGTCAATGTAGAACGACCGGTCCACCGCAAGACAGCTAGAAGACCTTTCCACATTTAATCCTTCGTTGCGAAGGGGATTCAAATGCGGTAAGAGGCTAAGCAGTCAGAGGTGTTACAAACTGCGGCCATAATACACAAAAGAACTGACATAAACTATTTCAGCTTTATAGGATGAGATAGCAGTTTAATAATTGTATTACTCTGATATAGTCAACAAACTAGCTCTGTTTTGGGATTGATTGTATTGGTTAAATGGACATTGACTATTCAAAATGCCATAAATTAGAAATTTAAACAAACACAAAGAAAGACAAACAAAAATATATCGTGATTAAATATCTTGGTCCATCAAACAATATGTATCTTTTTGATGCTGTTCTTTTTCAATTTCATGAACAGTGTATTATTCTGGCAATGTGCAGGTAGAACATTTGTGAAATAAAACATGATACATACATTGACATAGCTTTTTCACAGCTGCATCATCTCATGAAAAGTATATATACTTGTAAATTTAAGCACACGCTATTGTTTAAATCTCAACAATTAACAGTAGAACATTATCCTAATTGACCTTGTGTTGTGGTACCATCAACATATAGAAGGATATCTTCATTGTATAGTAGTGTAACATTTATCTATGTTATATATTATATATGTTAGATCACACTAAATTGATCTTAAGCCGTTTTCAATAACCATATTTATGAATGCTTGAGTTCTTTGTTATTTCAATCAAGCTTAGTCAGGAAAATGCATCAGATCGTTTAGTACGGATTTCATTCGATCCATATCTAAAGTAGATTTCTACAGGTAAGAAGTAAAGTCACTCATCTGATCACCAAAACGTGGCATGTTGTCAAAGTTTACCTCGTTATTTGTCTGTTTCTGAAAACCTTTAACAAAATCCAATGAGGTGACAATTCCTTCCACTATAGAAAAATCCTATAAAACAGTGCACGTCATCAAAATCTCGTTGAACTTTTAACTTCATAATGATCAAACATTTCTGTATACGGTAGGCATTTTATAAAGCCCTTATTTCCATCCGGGTACACTTACTGTTTGACCAGATTCAGTAAAATCTGTAGCGACTTCCTTAGTCAAGGTTGAGATTACTTAATATCGGGCAATTACTTCTTCCAAGATAGATAGATAGATAGATAGATAGATAGATAGATAGATAGATAGATAGATAGATAGATAGATAGATAGATAGATAGATAGATAGATAGATAGATAGATAGATAGATAGATAGATAGATAGATAGATAGTAAGGTAGGTAGGTATGTAAGTAGGTAGGTGGGTGGGTGGGTGGTTTGTGTGTTTGTGTCGGTTGGTGGGTGTTTGGGTGGGTGAGTGGGTGGGTGTGTAGGTAGGTAGGTAGGTAGGTAGGTAAGAAGGAAGGTAGGTGGGTGGGTCGGTGGTTGGGTAGGTAGGTAGGTAGGTAGGTAGGTAGGTAGGTTGGCAGGCAGGCAGGCAGGCAGGTAGGTAGGTAGTTATAATCAATGGCGATGTGCATGCCATTTTATTTGCGATAGTCAATACAAATCGTAAATCATCATAATCAACAACATTGTCATCATTATATATATCATTATTGTCTTCATCATAGTTATCAACACTATCAACATTTTGCCATTTTGAAGTTTATGTCAATACACGTTGTGAAGATCAGCACAAACAAAAACACAATAAAACACATCTCGATTTCGGATATTTACATAGACAAAATACATGTTGCTCTACATAATATATTATTGAGGGAGTTAATATATTTATTTGAGTATATTATTAAGAATTGTCAAGGTACGAAATGTTTTTCATTCTTCTCTTCATTGGATCAAACATTTTGAAAATGTAAATACTAGTTTTTAAATTATAATCCGGTTTTCGGATTTTAGCTATTCTGTTAATTTGATCATATTTGGTCTTTTCCCATAATATGGTTTGGCGTACTGTTTTCTGTTTGATTCATAAATGTGACAGTCGAGCAAGAAATGATATTCATCTTCTAGTACCTGGCATGTTTCACATGTTATCTCATAAACGGGTGTTGGCGTTAGTTTATGCCACCTACAGGTTTCTATTTATAATCTGTGAAATGACACTCTTAGTCTTGTACGTGCTTTTCTTAATTGTTCTATTACAATTGTGTCTAAGTATAATTTGAAGATAAAATCACAGATGCGTTTATATGTATTTGATCGTGCAGATGAGTTAATACTTTTAAACCATTCTTGCTGGTAACAATCGCTTCTTCTTTGTTTAAATCATGAGATAAATCTATTATAGTTACCCATTCCTTGGGTATTCCATACGTGACTAAATCCCATCTTATCATATATTTGTTTCATTTAATTTATTTTGCCCAGGTATGTTTATTTGGAATATAATCAGTGGCATTCAATAGCATTTTATATGCGTTAGCTATAAACTTTGTTTCCTTGCTTTGTATTATTCTAAACTAATATTTTACCATATACACATCTCTTTGTTTTGCGATTGCCATTCGTCCAATTTCACCGTTAATAAAATTGTTCTGTGTTGTTTCAAAACCTAAAATTTCTTTGCAATATTTTAAATGTATTTGCTTTATTCGGACAATTTCATTGTTTCCTTCTGTAGTACTTCTGCACTATAATTGAGTATGGGTAAGACGAGTTTATCAAACAGTTCCAAAAGATGGCTTAATGTGAGATTCATAAATTTATCTAAGTATTTTTTTTTTCATTTGAAATACTGCATTCAAAGCTTGTCTTGATAATGCTTCACATTCATTTCTCCTGATAATATCTTAACTCATATGTATGTACAGAAATTCACGATTACAATTTGATCGTTATTATATTAAATTGATTATTTAATGCTAAACCTCCTTTTCTAGAAATCACCTTTTTACGTGTATTAACATTTACAGTCAGTTTTGATCGATGGCAATAATCATGTAAGATATCTAGGCTGTTTTGTAGATCGTCATTACTTTCAGAAAGGACAACGATATCGTCTGCATAAAAGTAATACATACAGTGTTAACACATCTGGTTGAAATCCATGAGCCCCTTTAAATTCCAGCGTGTCTTCTAGGCCATTTATGTAGATAGAAAAAAAGGAATGATGATAAACAATTACCCTGATCTACATAGAGTGCAATTGTGTTACTTCCACTAAGTTCGCCGTTAGTTCGTACATTCGTTTTTTCAGGAGCTGTACATAGATTTAAAATGTTCAGAATTTTGCCTCTTACACCATATCTTATTAGTTTATACCATAATACATCTCGTACTACATAATCGTACGCTTTGCCATAGATGAACCATTGCTACCTTAAGTTCTTATTTATTCGAATTTAACATGTGCTTTACGGCTGCATTTAAAATGAATATATTATCATCAGTGCTCATACCTTTGCGAAAACCAGCTTGTGCTACCACGCATACATTATAGTTTTCTGCCCATGTGGTTAATAACTATTTAGAATGCGTGTGAAATTATTCCAAAATGACTAAGTAAAGGTTTTAGATATGCCTCTGTAATTATCCAATAGATAAACGTTACCTTTTTATGCAATGGTATAATAAAACTCGTGTTGTTTTTTTTTTGTTTTTTTTTCTGGGAAATATTCTAGATGACGGATTTTGTTACATAAGCCATGTAAATACTGTGATAACGTGTCGGAACTATATCTGAAGGATTTATTAATAAGTTGGTTCGGTCTTCCTGACCGGTTGTTACGAAATTCTTTGCAAGCTTTGGCTATTTCAGAATATGTTATTTCTAAATTCATTTCTGAGAAGATATCTTATAATTCCTTATTTACATATCTTTCATTAAAATATATTATGTCGTCTGCTTGAAAAAAGTGTGATTCCGGATTGTTAATTGCTTTGAAATATGTGTAGAAATCATTATTTGTGATATTATCGTTTGACTGCCAAGATAATACACTCTTTAACATTTTTTTCAATATTCTCTGGCATTTGTATATTTCATATTTAAAAAAAATAATTGTGTTATCTTTCATATACTGTGTTTTCCTTATGTGTGTCTAATATTGACTTCTCGTCTCTGTCATATTGCGTCTGTTGAGATCAATTTCCTCTTTCGTGTACATTTTAAGATTCCTACATAATATATTCTTTTTTTCGGTACATGTATTATCGAGCCATTTATTTTGTTTCTATTTTGTGTTCTGTACTATTTTGGTTATTTTTTTAATAATGGGTCTACAACATGTGTCATAAAATCATAAAATGTATCGATATTTTCATCAATTCCACTGGTGTCTGATTAATTCTATGTTTGTAGTTGATCTATCTGATTCCCAATTATATTTATATTCGTTCCTGTGTGGTCAGGAATTGGCATTTCCTGTGTTATGTGTGGTCTTTTAAAGTTGTCATTGTCATTCATTGACAAACTCACGACACAATGATCAGATAAAAAGTGGGTAAGATATTGCATTAAGTCTGATTTACATAATACATAGTCAATTACATTTCAAGCCGCTGACTTAATACAAGTAAACGACCCACACTCTTATACTCGCACATCCTAACTTTCATAATTCTGAAACCAGTCTGTTTGCAAAAGAAAACATATTAATACCGTGGTCGTTTGTTATTCTATCCTGGCTGTATTTGTATAAAGTAGTGTCTATAGTATAATCTTCTGGTAATATATCTCGGTTGAAAAAAACTGACCTTCTTTTGTTAATAAATGGAATATATCGTGATCAACAGACATTTCCCTACTGCTACCCGTCGGAATATTATAACAGAAATACGTTAACATCATCATGAAAACATATGTCGTGTCCTTTGATCTTGATAAGTAATATACGATCATCGATATGTTTAACAAATACATCATCATGGTATTAACTATCAGCGACATAAATATTAGCAATCCACCACTCCCTTCGTGCGTTTTATGTTTGATTTCTCTGTTTAATATAGCATGTTAAAATCCAACCTTATCATTTTTAAATATATCACTGACCCATGTCTCGGTGAATAATAATATGTTATGTTTTTCAAATTGTGTATTTATTTATTCAGAGTCTAGTTTGTTGAAGGTCTTCCCTATCAGGCACTGTACATTAAGAAGATAGAGATTTATGTCCACAATATACCTTAGTGCATCCTAGAGATGTGCTGTGTCAGGCACCACACAATTTGTCGTGTCAATTGCAGTTGCAACGTCTGTGTTTATGCGGCTATTCATGTTATTTTCTTTAGATTTAATATAGATGCTGGATTCCTTTACCGCCTGTGATTGGCGCATGCTATCATTTCCTTTCCTGTTCGACTTATTTCGATTCGGCTTCCCGCCCTTTCTCCGCTCCTGGTTGTCACGCCCATGTCGACGTTTTTCGAATCAGACTGACCATTACGCTGTACTTTCTTATTCATGATATTGTCACTGACTCATTTCTATTGTTGAGTGGTCAAGTGATCTGGTGAGTTTACCATCGCTATCCCTGTTGCTCGTATTTCTATCAAAATTCACGTGCTGATTGTCGCCTAGTGTACCGGTAGATTCTGATTCACTGTTATTTTCGGTGTCAAGTGAGTTAGCATTGTATGTTTTGTTATAAGGTATATGGTTGTTGTGTGTCTGCAATCTGTCGTCGTTCACTAAAGGGAACCAAGCAAGAATTATGTCAGACACTAGTCGTTTGTCAATTAATAGGCGCGCGTGGAATTTAATTTGTACGTGTGCTCTTCTTGCACTAGCTTCCCTTGCCTGCTGACATGTGTACAGATGCTTTCTTGCTTTTGCTATCTCTAATCGCGATCCCCTTTAATTTGTACGCACTTCGTAGTACATGCTCAGTGTCAGCATAGTCGCGGAAACGTACGTCTATTGGTCGTTTTGGGTCGCTGGATTGATTTTGATGTTTACTTGGTCCTAGACGCTGTACCCTATCAATAGATATATAAGTAGCGCCTATATCTAGTTTGCCCCTGATAAAGTTGACGGACAAATATGCACATGAATGTCTGGTGTTTTCTGTGACTCCCCAGAATATCAAATTGTTTCTTCTGCTTCTTGCCTCTAAATTACTGGTCTAATATTTTAGTGCCTTTAATTGCTTCTCTTGTTCGGACAGCACACGTTTTATGTTACCAATGCACGTTGTGTTTTCCATTACACGACCCATCAGATTAGTGAGCTCAGTGTTTTGTGTTTTTGCTCATTCCTTAGGTCTTGCAGGACACTATAATATAATAAACATACACGTCTTCATTGTCTTACCTTGCAAATGCTCCGGTGTGCTAGAGCTGACATTTTCCCTCTTATGCCGCCTCTCGATTGTCTGTCATTTAGTACCACTCCCACCTCTCGTTTCAAACCCGTTCGACACATTCACGGTATACTCTAATACTGATGTTTCTCTATCACTAACACTTGTGTCTAATGTATTGCAGTCCATTCTTTATTCTGTCATTATGCTTTATGTGAGAACGCTGGTATATAAAGCTTTAGACACTGGAAATAAAAACAACAACAACCATTGACACCACGCTAAACACACGTGTGAACACTGCCATTATCCGGAAGTTAATACTTCTACTGTCAATTAAATTAGTATATACTACTCATCTAATTGTACTGCACGGGTCATGTCTCTTCTTTATTCTTTAGTTTTTATACTTTTGTATACATTACGTTACTGTATCTGAATAGCGATGTAAAAATTAATTGCATTACTTGTAGTACGTGTATTATTATTATTGGGTTCATTTAAGGTTTTATCTAACTTGCATGTTTACATCCATTCAGAGTGATAGTTTAATTAACTGACAGTCCCCATTTATCATCCCTGTATTTTCCAAATGGTATTGTGCCACATTCTGTTTCGCACGGGTTTCTGTTAACTAATTGTTTTTAGGTCCATTTTACTAAATAATGAGCCAGATACTTCTGCTTCTTGCATGAACTATGTACAAATAAAGATTGCAAACTTGTACGACAGGTCCTGTGACGTGATCGCGTGTGAATAAGAAATGCAGGAATACACGTTAAACTATATAGTAGATTTGTATCTACAATGTTAGAAAGTGACTTCTAAGGCGCAATCATATCAACATTAAATTAGATGAATTACTTTCATTTATGTATCTGATATTAACTACTTGGTGGTGACCACAATTCGGTGTATGGCTTAATGACCATAATTTTGCATCATGGTGGAGTCAGAATAAAGGCAGATCGATGAGCTCGACCTTAAGTTATGTCGTTCATGCCAAGCAAGCACGGTGTATTAAATAATCATTTTTGCTTATGTATCTTATCAACAAAAGTAGGACCCTCCTATAGGTTCTTCAAGTTACGGTCATGGCAAATGTCATATCAGCAACGATCTTGTCGGGCATTACTTGTCTTACGTTGACAAAACATTTGCATGACAAGTGTATCAATGAAAAACGTTAACTTCGCCATAAGAACCAGTATGGTGTATGAAACACCAAACACAGACACAATTATGAGTATGATTTACAAAGTGCAAACCTGCAGTCTAGAACTTACATAACTTACAGAATTATGTATAAGTATGGTTTGACAGCTACAGCTCAGTTGTCTATGTTTTGCAGTAACGTATGCAGTAAATGAAAAAGCAAGGTTAACATGAATTTATATATATTTTTATGTTTTATGAAACGATCAAACAACTTCATATTAATGTTGGTATTTCAACTTTTCGAAATGTATCACCATGTTCAAAGATAACTCAAAACATAGTTTAAAAGTGTGTGGCAAAATAACAACCGGTAAGCCATTACTTCAGGTTTTTGCGGGGCATTTTATTGTCGAGATCATCAATATACATAGGGGTCATGTCGAATAGTCGTATGTATACCAAAGGACATATCTTGAATACTGGTAATTTATTATAAAGAGTATATTTTAAATGGACTATTCATAGTGATAGTATAGTTTTATTTTGTTTATTTACAGCGTGCCAAACAACTGCCAACTGTACGTATTCTGGTTTTCTGGTTTCTTTAAAAAGTAAACATTTAACATTAAGCCAACTTACAATGATTTAAAAGATGTGTTGTAAATGTTATGTAACGTTTACTTAAGCATACAAGGCAAACTACATCTTATTGCTTACAATTAACTATAAATAGTTGTAACGTGGCTTACTAGCCTCGTTCCTAAACAGAACCGGCACTAGGTTTTCGGCTATGCTGAAAGTTCAGGCTTTCACAGAAAAACGTGTTTTCAAATGGGTAAACTCTTTACATAAATAAAACACATATATGCTACGTTATACATGGCCATGCTTCTTACTCGTTTGTATGAACATATGCTTCGATCGCAATGCATCATATTGTCAAGCTGGATATGATAAAAACATGTGAATATATTACAGTTTAGCAAGAAAAAAAAACAGGTCAGTTGTAACCATGACATTCTCACTTAGTTTCTTCGTATATAGTGCTAAATGGCATGCATAATTCTGTGTGTCTCAGCACCACATTTAAAGTTAATGACATTGAATGTTGAGCTTAATATCTTGTCGATTGTCACACAATAACGACATTTAAACTTAGTGTTGTAAAATCGAGCGAATGTTGTCCTAGCACGAAATTCGCACTTGAATGTCGAGAACTGAATGTCATGCTGAATGTTGCGCCAGCCCGACTGATTGTCATGCCTAAACATGTGCTAGCACGACATTAAAACTTTTGTATCGAGGAATTTGGATTTGATTGTTTTGCCAAATGTGCCAGCACGATATTACGCTAATCTCGATTGTTCGAGGTAAATGTAGTGCCGATTGTTGTGCAAGCACAATATTCAAACTTAGCTTTAAGGAATCGTGCTGAATGTTGCGTCGAATGTAGTGACATTACGACAATCACGTAGTGATTTTAAATGTTGGGCTTAATGTCCTGCCACATGTCGTGAATTCAGAATATCGAACTGAAACTTTGACTCTTAACTTATGTATATTAAGTTGTATTTTCCAGTTTATAAGTTATATGGCATTAATAGCATGCCAGCTGGTTAGCGCTAAGGCAATTGACTGGCAAGGAAATGTCCGTATAAATAAGTACTTTATAAACTTCAACAACATTTTAATATACGAGGGCTGTTCAATATATAATGAGACTGTGCTCATATTCTTTATTTTATATATTTAACTGTTATATACACTACATAATAAAAAAGTTCATTCATTTCTAAATAAAAACAGAAACTATTTAAAAAAATATCGACAAAACAGTTTTAAAGTTACAGCGTTTATAAGAAGGTCATGTTTGCATCATCGCCCCCGGGCAACAAACATGTCGCGACGTCACCGACGTCGTTCGCGTAGTAAACGTCGCTATAATGTTTTATCTCATTCATAACTTTTCAAAATATGCTCCCGAATGCAGAACACATCTTTGGTGGCGGGCAGCCCACTGATTGATGACAATGTCTTCATACCACTCACTTGTTGTTGACTTTACTATACCATTTACGGCCTTCTGTATGTCTTTCAATGTGTCAAATCATGCCCCCTTTAATTGAAGTTTGATATGCAGGAATATCGCAAAGTCAAAAGGTGCGAGGTACGGCGAGTAAGGTGGGTGACTCATTTGTCTCACCCCGATTACACCGATCTCCAGTTGCGTTGCGGCGGCAGTATGAGCAGACGCGTTGTCATGGTGCAGAATGAAATTTTCTAATGGTATGTCCGGTCGCTTCTTTCGGAGTGCCCATTGTAGATCCCGTCTAACCACCTGTTATGGTTTAACATAGGAAAATATTATAATAACGAAATGCGTATCAAATAGTACTTCATGTCTTTTAGTAAGTCTATTTTATAAAAAGTGATTGATGGAACAATATACTCGTGTGTAATTGTTTATTCTTTAGTTGTTTCCTTTTATTTTTTAATTTATTATAAAATAAATCATAGTGAAATCCATCTATAATAAGCATATTCTAGAAAGATACTAAATAAGCAGATTGATTAAATAAATATTTTATAAGTTTTAAACTTGTACAAATCTTTGAATAATAGTCAGCGTTGATGTTGTTTTTTTCCGACGGGAATGGGGTGACATAGAATCATGCGGCGGCAGTCCGCAAACATAGCATATATCTGCTTGCCAGCCGAGCGGTTAACACGAGCCTTCAGTGGGGGCGGGGAGCCAGAGCGTCTCCAGACGGCAGAATGGGCGCGAGTCTCGGGGTCGTGTTGATGATGCCAAGTCTCGTCCATAGTAATAATGTATCTGATGAAGACTTTATTCTCCATCCTAATTCGCCGGATGAACTTCTGCGACTCTTCGACGCGTCTCTCAATTTTAAAGTCTTTAAGAAGATGGAGACCCAATATGGCATGCACCTATCGTAAAGAAAAAAATACATGAATATACTGTTTTCATTCGTTTATAGCCTTAAAGCATTTCTCATTAACTGAAAAAAATTAATGCAGGAATGATAAATGTCTTAAAAACTAAATAATTTAATTCTTATTTTTCATTATGATTTTTATGTAGATACAAAAAAAAACAAAAAAAAAAAAAACACGCCGATATGTTTATATTTAAATTACTGAACTTCCTTCTGAATTATTTAATACTATTTTTCATTAAATATTTACTTATTTTTCTCATGCTTAAATCTTTTGTCAGTATGCGATGCGCAGTTCCTACGCTCCCGTCAGCAATTTCGGCAAGCTCCCGCACCGTTAAACGTCTTTCCATATCGAGCGTTGACTGAATTGACGCGACGCTTGACGCGTTCACGTACTTCTTTCTGCCGGACCTATGCTCGTCATTAAATGCTGTATGCCCCTCTGAAAACTGTTTGTGCCATCTAAATACTAACGAAAGAAAAACATTGTCTTCCCCCTTAGCCTCTTGTAAAATTGCCAACGTTTCAGTCGCCGATTTGCCTAAATTCATACAAAAATTAATGTTTGCCCGCACTTCAAGACGTTCTAGTGGCATAATTTTAACGTGACCACGTGTTAGGGTAACCGTAAACAAATGTTGATTATATCAACGTTTTACGACCAAATGACGTCATTTTTCAGATGACGTCATTGATATAATATACACACTATTTGGCGGATTTTATGTAATTGCAAAAATAAGTTCTTACTTTAATTTATATTACAATGTACGTCTTTATAATGCAGCATGGACTGGGGCGAAAACGCGTTACTATGTTTTTGGAATGATCTTTATTTCTATATCGCATTATACTGTTCTTCCAATGCCGGTTTTCTGATCATTGATAAGTTATATTTAATAATGATACCAAATTTTGATAAAGTTCAATTAAAAAATATATATGAGAACAGTCTCATTATATATTGAACATCCCTCGTACCATTCGAAACACGATACATTACTTGATATTTTATACCTTGTTTTTATTTAATTATACTCTCGTAAACACCTTGTTCAACATTTTCAGAATTTAAAATCGTCAATAAAAAACAGCATCATTAGCATGCACACGGGAATGCGTATGTCAATATTTATCCGTTTATCCACTTTTTATTTTTCGGTTATAATCACGAGATCAACTGTGCTTTAACCTCGAAAATCTTCATACTGTGATGTATTGATAACAAAAGCGTCGTTAACGATTTTATCGTCATAAATCAAATCGGTAATGTTAAATTACTGTATTGAAGTAACCTACAGCCTAGCATCAGAAAAGAAATACAAAAGAATCACAATTGTAAAAAATATCGTTTTCATAGATTTATTTAAAACATAGTTACAATTTTCCTTGACAGTCTCCTGGACCTTTGCCCATATATCCCTTTATTTACAGACATATATGCGCCTCCCAGGTTTCCCGTCGTTGAGAACACTGTTTTTGAGTTCCTTAACTCAGCTACACAGTCAGGATGCAGATCTTTGGTAAGTACGTTGGGCATACTATGAACATATAATGTGAATGTAACTATGATATCTATAGATACAGTTTATATATTTTGATGTACATCCTCTTCCTACAAAACACATAATCTACGACTTCACGATGACACGTAAACTCCTCCGTACAGTGAATTACTCTTTCGTGTAGCTGTTGAAGTAGAATATCGTGAGGCTGTTAAGATTATAATGCAATTGTATTGTCCTCGTTTCTGAAAGAAATATAAACCGACAACCTACATACTTAACATCTCATCAATACATTCTTCAACCGAGTAGGATATATTTACACATGTTCGGTCTATACGTTAATACGGACAATGGTTACTTCCCACCCTTTTTGCATAAGATGGTGGGAGAGTTTGGAAGACTTATGTCAAACTTAAACGGAGATTGCTGATAGAAAAATACAATTAAATATTGTTAACATATAAATATGTTACGATATGGACAATGATTATACATGTTTGATACATTTACGTCTAAGAAACCCTCTGGATAAAAGTCAACTTAGGCATTCTTTATTGCTGTTATCTTCTTGTAAGACAACAAAGTCAAATAGACACTAGACACATTACACTTGTTACACAATTACACACATTACACACTTGCAAACTTTTAAACGTTAAACAGAGTACGCACAGTAAAGACCTTTATACATTTGAGACACAGTGCACACGTTGTTTATGTTACAAATATTATACACATTACACACATAATACACATTATAAGCATTACGCATGTTACACAGCAAACGTTTATACACTAATTACAGCCATTAAACACATTACACATGTTATGCACATTACCGACGTTACACATGTTTTACGCATACAATAAACAATTTGCACAATGTGCACATTGTAGTAAGATTATACACATTAAATGCGTTAACTATTATGTCTATTAAACTCGTTACGCACATTACACAATTTACACAAATAAAATGAATTACACACGTTACATATAATACACACGTTAAACACATTACAGTTGTTACAAAAGTTACACACGTTACACGCAGTACAAAAGCTGGAAACAATAGACATGTTATTCATATTACACTTATAACACACGTGACAGTGTAACGCCTTATAATTCAAACCATTTCCTTTGTATTTACAATATTAACGAAAACGCGTGCTTTATATTTCCATGAATTTAAGACCGCATATATATATGTATATATATATATATATATATATATATATATATATATATATATATATGTATATATATATATATATATATATATATATATATATATATATATATATATATTTATATATATATATCATATATATATATATTATAAGATTTTTAAACTATGAATAAGAATATATGACAAATTCCTATGAGCATTGCAACATACAGCAACATTTTGAAAGGCACAGAGCAAAGGTTCTATCCTCACATTTCCTCATGAGTTTCACAAATGCAGGCAATGAAAAGAAACCCGATTTATTTGAATAGGAATGTCCAAGCGCTGACGTTTTTTTTTGACAACTTATGAGGAAAATAGTGACGTTATTGAAAAAAGTGTCCACATAGTGTTTAGAAGAGAGATGGGTATTATTTCGATTAGAATAATTACACAATGAAAACAATTATTCTAAATTTTACTTTTTGAATCAAGAAAATAAATCAACAGAGAAGAGTAAATGGTTGTAGCTTCCTCTTCCTGTGAAGGTGGAATTGAGGAAGCAATGTCCATGAAAGGAAATACACGTAACAATCCTTCTAGAAGTCATTAAATGACAACATATTACATGCAAGGGGAGATGTTGTACGACCGCCACACTGCACAAGTAACATTGTTGTGGTCATGAATAAGAATATATGACAAAGTCCTATGAGCAAAGCAACATACACTAACATTTACAAAATCACAGAGACTTTTCCACTACCGGCAGTTATGAAACGACCGATTTTAATGTGTATTTAACAACTTCGTGTCGGTTCATTTTGTTGTCTACTGGTAGTAATGTTTAGGATGATGCAAATTTTCCATATCGCGCGTGACAATGTAGTATCGATAAAGCAGCATTATTTGTATTGTAAAAGTCTACGTTTTTAATGTTTTGGTAGACTTTTAGAACTTATTAGGAACATTATTCACATTTGTACATCTCTTCGATTAGCATTCATGCTACTCTATTCCTATTATAGTTTAGGTCGAGATTAGGCAAATGTTCCTAATCTGCATGAGTTATAGGTAGACTGTTATATGTGCGAAAACACTGCTTCCCTACTTTGTGGTTGAGAAAACAGTATCTGGATTATAATGTGAACAATTGATTAACATTGTGATCGTGTATACTTGTTAATTAGCTTTTTTCTTTAACATTCAACTTGCTGCGCGTTAACAAAAAATAATTGCATAGACATATAATTAACGGGACCGCCGACTCTTCGACGTGGGCGAACACCATCCAATTTCGCAGCGCCATCACCGGGAGTCACAGAAAAAACAATAACACAAAACTGACAAATAAAACAAACATTTGAAGAAAACGGCCAAGGACAATAAATCAACTTGAAATTGGATTGAATGTTAACATAGTTTTTGTATGTGTATTCATTGCCTGCTTTTAGTTTTCCATGAAGGGGCAGTAAACCTAACGTTATCACGTGTAAACGAAGAACACGAAATCTGAATGAATCATAGACAAATACCATTTAGGCCTTATTTTTTTGCCCTTCGTCCATAAATACTTCCATGGCTAAAACTGTTTGATTGATGCTATCTATTATAACGTATCTTTTCCGAAACTGCACGGAGAGATGAGAGATACTTAATATTTAATTAAAATAATGTCGTTGCTTGAAGAGGAAGCAGAGCAAGGACTAATGATGGAAAGGATTATTAAGCGTGAAGGGACCTCAAATTGGAACGAAAAAGAACCACACTTAACTATCAAGATTTGAACACATGTTACATTAATAATACGGTTTTCTATAGATTATGCAAGTAATTGTCTTTGTATACTGATTTTAGGAATAAGACAACGGTGATGAATCCCCTGACCCAGAGACGCCCCTGTCTGTTATATGCCTCTGAGGCGTTCAATGAGTACAGGGACACTTAAACACATCTTGGAGCCTTCCAGACCATATTAACAATTACTAGTAGTTAGATAATGTCATAATATGCATTGATTTATTATAACAGAACATTTTGAGAAATGTATGATATAAAACAACTCTAACAACATTGAAGCCGTGGTCTTTTTGGTGTGTGTTCAATTTCGATAATATATATCCATATATATATATCTATATCTATATCCTCTATATCTATATCTATATATCTATATACTTACATCTCTCTCTATCTCTCTCTGTCTCTCTCTCTCTCTCTCTCTCTCTCTCTCCTCTCTCTCTCTCTCTCTCTCTCTCTCTCTATCTCTCTCTCTCTCTCTCTCTCTCTCTATATCTCTCTCTCTATCTCTATCTCTCTATATATATATATATTATATATATATATATATATATTATTTGTTTTATGTACGATTGATGCAGTGTTTATGTTTGTTAGCTGTAAAGGTATTGTGTAGTTTATGTGGAGAAGTATACTATATTCAACATAATTCTGCCTTGTTATGTATTACAACAGTTTTATGAAAGGTAAAAGTTTAGAAATGGTCTACCACTAAGAAAGCAATATTTAAGCAGATTAAAATTTTTAAGTAAAAATATTTAATCTTTTTCAAAGGACTGCACATAACTGATTTTGCCTCTCTTTCTTCCTGACATCTGTGCTTCTGTACTTATGGCGTTTAGTTTAAAGGTATACTGTCTCTGAAGAAATGGTTCAAGTCATGGTAACTGAAAAAAATAAAAGTATGCTTTACAGGTTGTATGAAAAGTTGCACCTATGGTTCCAGTCCTAGTCTTGACAAATACATGTAATATTCATCCACCAATAATATAAAACAAAACAAACAAAGTTAGAATAAAATATTAAAATCTCATTTTATCCTAGATTTATGTGAAAATTGTCACAACAACAATCGTTGTAGGGTAAATCCTAAATTAACATCATGCTTTATTTTTACTAAAATCGTTTTAACAATACAATAAATGGTGGTATCCATAAGTTTAAACTATTCTTTCCTCAAACAACCAAATAAATTATTGTAACCTGAAAAGATCCAGCAAATGATTGTTACTCTAGCCAATAGTGAAGCACAACAACGCACTCATCATTACAAACATGCATTTTCTACCTGTAAGACTGCATTTGATGATTATTAAGATAGTTTCAAAATTTGTTCTTACTTAGACTAAAGAGTGAGTTTATGCAAAGTGTTGTGCCAAAATTCCCAAAACAGTGGGTGAGATTTATAACATATATTTTATTTAGACAGTCGGATACCACCTTAAATATATGAACATCTGATATTTATATTAATACTATATCTATTAATATTATATAAATCTAAAAACAAGTTATTTAGTGCCATTCAATAGCAAAGTGGTATCACCATCTTATTAACTACTGACAAACTTAGAATACAAGAGTAAGTGTTATATTTGACAGTATATACATACTTCTTTAATAAAATGACATTTATTAACACTAAGTAATTCCCAGGTGTGCTTAGTTTAATATGTATCAGATTTTTAAATTCAGATGGTTCTTTGCATTACCTGAACCTCTTGGTAGTATGTTTAATCTGTCAAAACAAAATGCCTCTATGTTCACCGACAAGATTTGGCAAAAGGTCAACTCAGAAAGTAGAGGAGTGAGCCATAAGACTATAAAGGCTACAACTATTGTAAAATAACAGATATGCAGTAATACCATTATTTAAAACCTGTTATTTTTTACGTTTCCTGCCAATATCGCAAATTTATGCTTATATTTAATGCCAGATAGTGGTAAGAAAAACTTGATAGAGACACATCACATGAACAAAATGCATACATTGTGGTGTTTTAAATAAAAACAAATCTACTTCTAATAACACTTCCTGGCCAGGACAAGAAATATAAGGTGGGAAGGTTTCCCAGCTTACCTGCTGTGTGGCCGTGCTTCTGTCCAGACATAAATTTAGGTTCCTTTTCACCAATAATAAGCTGGACATCGCCAATATAACCAAAGAAACATATGGACAGCTTCAGTAAAATACAGATAAGCTGTTTCAAAATATATGTCATTCAAGTAAATTATTTAAGGTGTACATTTGTCTGCATTACCCTGCACCACATTCCTTCATTGGTCTGAGTCGACAAGAATATCTCCCCGAACCTGTTCCAGTAGTTCTAAATGCCTGGAGGTGTTTGACACCCTCTATTATGAGTTCAAGTGTGGAAGAAATTCAATTTGCAGGAACCGTAAATACAATTGAACATATTTACGACTATGACAACCTGAAATTTGAATGTTACTACAGTTACTATTTATCATTGCTGTTGACGTGCTGTTGATTTTCTATTTATCCATATATGCAGCAGGAAAATTCACGTAAAAATGATGATAAACACTAATTTTCAGATTAAACACATCGACATACCATGACAGAAGACTCGAAGTGGGTGGAGCAAATGTGCCTCGTGTTTAGATTAATACTAAAATCTGAACGATTATCAACAAGAAATAGTGCCCCCGATACTCTTTTTGTTAAACCCTTAGAACGTTATAATGTCACATCCTAGTACTACCAATAACACGAGTTTACGCGTTTATTTCTTTAATGTTTACACAGCTTTCAGCTTTCCATGTATTGTTTTAGTTTACACCGGAAGTTTTCTATGACTCCTGGTGATGGCGCTGCGATGGATTATACCTATTTATATAGAGTATGTAGCGTGACGTTACGAGTTAGGTACCGTTTACTATATGCCTATGGTATTTGTGTAGATAGTTAGTTCGTAGTTCAAAGTTTCCGAACACAAATTTTCAGCCCGTTGCTAGTAAACAAATCAGCACCGAATACCTGTGAAATTGATGTAAAGTAATTCGAATAGTTCAATAGACTAGAGCAAACAAACACAGAATAACAAACAAACAACAAAGACACAAACACAACCACACACACCGAATTGTCAACATTTATTCAAATAGACAACTGTACATTTTTGAATGAATGAATTTCCTTCCAAAGTAGTAGTATTCGTGTACACAATGAATCGTGCTGTCGCAGCAACAACAAAAGGCAGTCCGGTGATGAATATTAATGAGAATATAGAAATTGCATTTCAACGAGAAATAAAAAGCAGCCACGTTATTGAGATGAGCCATTCAGACTGCAAGAAAACTGCAAGAGAACTCACTGGTTAAAAGTATCGGGTATAAACTGTATTTCACTTTTTGTCACATGAAATCAATCAACCATACACAACTCATTTACTGTTCAATACCGTTAACTAATAAAATGTGTGTTAATTTGGTTCCAGGTCCCTATGAGACTTTCCATAATAAGTCTTCTGACCATTTATCTGAAAGCACTTGCATTGACATTATTGTTAAAACAAATCCGCTGTATGGTTCTATTCATGAATACGTACTATTTGCATTGTCATCAATACACAACGATTGGTCATAAGAAGTAGGACCCTGGGAGGGGCAATATTGTTGAGGAGCGTATGTCTATTTTCTATCAAACAGTAAATATCGGTACAACTTGATTAATGCTGTGACTCAATGGAATCACGTAATCAAGTCAGTTTCTACATGCGTCCAGGTATGTATGTACATGTGGGCATGCAGTTTCATAAATACACTGGCACACATAACATAAAAACTATAAGAAATATCTCCCAAATTTAATTATTTTAGGATCACGAATTTTGCGTAGTTTTTTTTAGTATTGATTAGTATCCATTCATCGAAATACAAATTGGACAATATCTATACATACTTCTCTACTTTTTAATTAATATATAGACAATTCAGAAAAAGAAGTTTCAATTTAATAATACTTAGATTTAAGAATACACCATAACTTGGACAGTTTTGATTCATGATTCATATTCCTTTCACTGCTTGCATTTAAGAAATCACTCAGAAAGTCTAGAGTTAGAGCTTTATACAGCTGGTTTAAGCAGCCCATTTTCAAGGCGGTAACTGTTGAGTTTTCTGTAATATGAATAATGTCGCGTATCAGTTTTTTTGTAACCCAGATATTTTACTGGCATGTGAATACCGTTGTCGTTTGCCTTTTTAATTGTTAATATATGCTGTAAAACTCACATGACCTTGTCATTTTCTTCGAATAATAAAGCAGTAGATAATATAAATGTATCAATTACGGTCCATGTCATTTGTTTGTTAATGTATGTTGAAATAAATCAGAACTGTGTCATTCATTGTGGTGTAAGCCTTTTAGTATAATAACCAACATAGGAAAATGGTTAAGAACTAAAATCAAGTACACATTTGTTGCACATATGTTATTTAGAATTGACTGATTTTTCGTATGTAAAATATTGTTTAGCATTCTGTAATGTATGTGCTTGTGAGAAACGTGGCAGATGTGTTCTTCAAACACTGGCGAAATTGTATTTTCATATGAAGGGTTTTCATGGGATTTTCTTAAAACATATTGTAAACATACTTTTTTATATTTATCCTATTGGTTTGACAACATTGGCTTAACTTCACATTACGTAATGACAAAAATCACTGTTAATTAGGAGATGCTTAGCTGGATTTTGACACATATAAACAAATCTTATTTTAAGATTGCTTAATCTTAAATTGTAGAGCTTTCTATTGTACAAGTCTTCGATGTTAAAGAACGGTTTGTGTTATATTACTAACCGACTTACTCGAATACATCTCTCCACATTAATACTTACACGATAAATGTATGTGCAGTTTTGTGCCAGAAGACTTTTTAGACTAACATATTATTTCGAGCTTCTAATTCTTGAAGCTATAAATCCATGCCATGGTAACCATGATCGGTTAATTAATGTAAAAATACATAGTGCATTTACTTCTAAATGCCACTGAACTCCAATTAAAGGCATGTTTCTTCATTAAAATGATTTACAAAAATATGATGTAACCATGGTGTCCGACAGTTTGAAGCATTTTATCCAGACAAATAAACGAATTATCGTTAACTGAAAATAGTCCACGATTTTTGTTAATGGTGTATTGCATGTAAGATAAATAGTAATCGAAACATCAAAGTCACATCAAAATTGCAATACACCTTCGTGAATGTTTGAGACTTTGGAAGAGCAAATATTACAGTATATTCCACGACTCAACCCTTGTACAGATTAAGAAATTGTTCTATATAATTTAATTTGAGTATGAGTTTATTCAACATGTATGCCAATATTCAACAAAACAAGGGGAAGATAGTGTATGTGTCTACTATTGGCGAACTGTTATATACCACATTTAATGTACGTTGATTTCTTCTATCCCAATGTAGTTTGATGTATTTTAGTAATAGGCTGCGAAACGTCATTCAGAATTGAACTCCAGTAGTATGATAATCAAATTTTCATCTAATTTGCACATAGGTATGTATGCCTTGTTTAAATTAGATGCACAGACTGCTAAAATAAAATGTACCCTGATATGTATGGCTAAAATGTATCAGTCCGTTTTGATGAAATAACACATAAACCCACAGAAGGACTAAACTTAAACAGGGCGCCACTATAACGTATAATTTTCAGACACTGACATTCTGGTAGGCCAGACCCATCCATGTACAGTTTACATAGTTGTCGTTGTATTAATTTAATTCAAACATGCTGATCCAACAGTTCAGTATCATCTTAATCTATTAGAGTTTGGTCGGCCCCCTTTGTTGACTGGTCTTTCCAAGGCGTTAACAGTTGATTTTGCTCTTTTGTGTTAAATAACTCATCACAGATTTGGTCTTACTTTTACATTCTGATTGTAGGTGAATACCTTTGTCCTTTGCCCTGTCAAGGTTTGGTGTATGTTGCAGTGGTCATTGGAATCTGTTATATATTGTTTTAGGATGGTTCAAGTATATACACTTATAATTAAAACATTGCAATGATCCACTATATTCTTCACTTGTCTTTTTCTGACCATAGTTATAGTTACACTACAAGCCGTTCAGGACATACGACATACAGTGACATGTATCGCGTATATTCAAGACGTAATTATGCTGTAGGTTTATGTCTTGTTTGCCATATAACTATTTAAGATGACGTCAAATGCATTTTAACATTAAATACCGGTTATTGTTTTAATCATATTGTTATAAGGCAATGTCTTAGATAATCTTTTTTTTAACTATGAATATTATACTCTTTCCCTAGCATGACAGTGTTGGTGCTGTAGTGATATTTTCTGATCTAAATGATAAAAGTTTACCCATAAAAAGCATCTTAACATTGCCATTTATTGTAGATAGTGTCCAGTAATTATATAAAGTGTCCCGTAATCAAACTGTTATTTGACATGGTTCAACCGTAACGTCTAACGTTAACGACAAAAAGATGAAAAGGTAAAGAACTTGTACACACACAAAATGAAAAGAGAAAACAAAAGAAAGAGAAAGAGTGTCAGTGTATTGCGCATTAACCTAGTAAGGTGTATGTATTATGAACTACATACCATATATGGTATCACATGTGCCTCAGCTGCGCTGTGGTATGATGCATTGCAGTTTTTAATGCATATTGTATTATCAAAGTGCGAAAGTGCTAACACATATGCTTTAATGTTAACTTTCGTCATTAACTTTTGAGGTGATGACATATTTAAAGCTCTGAAGGTAACAATTATACTTGTATCTTAAAATTTAAATTATTCTTGTAATTAATAAAAATGATAAGCTAACACATTATGATTCAACTTTATATTAATATTAAGCATTCTATCGAAAACATTACTCACAGGCGTGCACAAGTTTAGTATATTTACGATAGTGATTGGAGGTATTTTTATTTATATGTCTTGTCTAGATTTGTTTGATCATTGTCTTTAACCCAGAATAAACCACACACTATGAAACAATTGAATTGCTTAATATCATTGATATGTGATCGATGAGTGTCAGTGATTACTAACCAAGAGTAGTACTTTTGCTGAATTTACATATTGGCATTTATCATGTGAAAACACGAACCAATAAGTTCTTCAATTGTAGTCCAGAGCTCTACTTAACATGCTACGGACCCTTACGAGATGCTTGTTTTTTGTAGTTGTATTATACTTGCAATACTATACTTAATTTCACCATAATCAATAATACGATTTTGATAAATCAGCTGGTTCTTATCAGTTAATTTGTATTTAAGATGGGCTCAGTTATGTGTCAATTTTATTGGTTTGTTCAATGTTTTGTAAAATATTCTCGTTGAGAACTGTTTGTACCAAAAACATTGTTGTTTGGAATTATAACTACGTGATATTGATAGATGACACGGGTAATATGTAAACATCACAAGGTTGTCCTTGCAGCGACATACCTGAATCATAAAAAGGAATGGTAAAGGCCTTCAGTTTGCGCTAGTTTAGGAATCAATCAATAGTCAGTCATGTATCAGATACTGTGTCATTATGTGACATCACACTAGGTGTTTAAAGTGTGCCATCACTTAACGGACATTATCAATTTCAAGCCTCTTCATACATGTTTTGTCTTAGTAACTAACATTAATATATATCTGAATGTGGTGCATCATATAATGATATTATCAATTGTTTGTGAAATGGATATGTTCATAATATGGGCGTAATCATGGTATGGACGCACTTGAAATTATCACTTTTAACTCAGTTGAATACGTTCTACAATGATTAAAATATTGCTGTCAGACTCTACTTTATATTATTATTATTATTATTATTATTATTATTATTATTATTATTATTATTATTATTATTATTATTATTATTATTATTATTATTATTGATATTGATGGTCCTTCTCAATCTTTTACAGGTTATTGATTTCAACATATTATTGTCCGGTACTTTCTCGCGTCCAGGTAAGTGTATTGTATAATCTTCAAAGATGGAAACTTTAATCTGATACTTGTCCGTATGATTAGAACCTTGGGTCATTCGCTCGGGTTGCTTGTTTAATAATAGACCTGAACTATTCGACAAGTTTCTTTCAAGCTGGAAACATATGTATTATATGAAGGCAAACCAGCATTGCATGGGCGACATAAATATTAATGTCAATGATTGTTTTATCTCCATTCATGCGACACATACAAATGGAATCACTTAAACTGCCTATGTACAGTTATCTAACTTATTATATGTAGAACTTGTAACATTAGAATCAACCTATGACTATGCGTAGTACTATCAGACTTAAAAAGTTATAAAATCGTGTACAATATGACATTTCAAAGACAATTTTAACACGTATCTTAAAAATACAGTGTGCACATGCTTACGCTTTATCACCACTGTAATTATATTAAATACATACCATAAACAAGCTTTCAAATGACTTTATACACACCTGCATATGACCAGAGCGGACTAAAATACTATTCCCGTTTCTCTCAATAAAGAGTAAGTATGCATAATAATTATCTAGATAACTTGACTACAGTCAAGTCTACTCCCCAATGTATATTTTTAATGCTAACTCCTGACATCATTTCCAAAGCCCGAATGCAACCATTGTGCATTGTCACCAGTCAAATTGCGAAGGAACGTTACTCCAGTAATATCGATGTTTGGCTTCGTTCGTTTGGTTGGTTGAAGTTCTTAATTGCATATGGTTTGTTGATTAGTTTAATAATCAGTTACGATGTGCAATTATTTAAGCAGAGTGACAATCCAATTTAAGATTGACTTTTATTCACTTCGTCTCACTGCGGTATTGCAACATGTTAGGGTGGGTAAGTATAAATGCTGACCGATATCAACGTCATCTCAAATAAGAAATAGTAGGCATAGAGGGTGAAAATTTAGCCGAGCAATGTGGAGAAGGGCCCGGCAATTGTAGGACATCCGGATCAACTACAATGTAATAAAATGTAATTTAAACACAGTTTGCGTGTAACAAATACGTAGTGTATATTGCAGTTTGTTGGTGATGATAACAAGTTAACGTATATTCGACAATGCATTATACATACATGCATACATATTGATTTATTATTATTATGAAAAGATAAAAACACATGCCTGTTATTCTATTATTCGTG
Organism: Sinonovacula constricta; assembly: GCA_007844125.1. Lineage (NCBI taxonomy): Eukaryota > Metazoa > Mollusca > Bivalvia > Cardiida > Solecurtidae > Sinonovacula > Sinonovacula constricta. The sequence goes on along the minus strand of CM017573.1, from coordinate 30,013,730 downwards.
TCTTTTTAAACAAATAATTTCATTTTACTGTTAAAAGTTTTATGATATATACACTGCTCCTTGCACATTACCGCACATAATTACCTAATTCAAAATGGGGGAACCCCCAGTCGGAAAATTGTGTATGTGAATGAAAAGCCATGCCGCTTATTCTACTATTATTTTCTATTTAAACAAATAAAATATATTTCACTGTATTGTGATATATGCACTGCTTCTTGCACATTAATGCACCGAATTACGTAATTCAAAATGGCGGACTCTCAGTCGGAAAATTGAGTAAGTGGAGAAATGACTAGTTTTTTTTAAGGAAACGACGTTGTTCTACTAACTCTATTAATAATTCACTTTTGGAATTATACACTGAATTTAATAGCTGGTCATTGATTGTATCATTCTACAATGCAGAGCAAAACTTATCCGTATAATTAGTGAAAACATTACATATTTGTTCATTCATACAGCTTCGTTTTATTGGTACTTTTACCTGATGCAATCTACTAAATATATTGCCAATTAAAATAGTAAAATAATATATAATAATAAAGTGGATGTATATTTGTTCAAATGAGACCCTTTAACTCTTAAAGCTAGATGCCCTTAAGATTTACAATATGTATACCTTAGAGTGACTTTAACTTTATATTGGAGTAACTTGTAAATGTTGACAATTCCATTTCTCGGAAAATCCTATGCGAGCAAATAAAAGGCATTCACAAAAAGATGTTAAATTAAGAAATGTCCCTGGAATAATTGGAGTTTCTGTATATTTCGGAATTTCGAAATTGTTAGTGAGGCCATGTGTCGGGCGGCCACTTAAAACATACATTGTACTGTCTTCTCTGCGTCTAATATGCGGGGAACAATTAGCATGATACCATACCCAGTCAAAGTATTCTGCAGGGCCAACCAGCCATGGAGCTACTGTTATATTCGCGTCGACATTAGCAAGGCGACACAACTATCACTTTGGTATATAGCAGTTCATATGGCTTCCCGTACCTATTGCGTGAATAGATCCTGTGCTGTCTTTAATGAAGTTAATTGAATACAAACTGTTATTATAAAGAATCCGGTTTAACTATAGTTTCCCTTTTAAATAACGGATTAAACAAATATCCAGTTTAGGGTCCATTAGTTAAATGTCCATGCACTTTTTTCATATTCATATAAGTATCCGTTCATTAGAGTTTGATGCCGAGTTAATCCAATCGACTGTTCAAACACAAGTGTAACTATTGTATTACCTGTCATCTTAGATTGATGTCAAGTATTTAAAGCTTTTTAAAGGTAGTCAACACTTTCGTGATCCCATCCATGCTAAGTTTACTTAAAACTCAAGTGATGACCTATTAAGCAGTGTTACTAATATAGACTAAGGTACTAAGTCAACCACTAAGTCAACCACCGGCCAGGAAGTGTGGTCGTTCGTGTCATTCATTAAAATAGCAAGTTTTGCCAAGTGGGATGACTAAATATAATGCTGTGTTGGTCAAAATAATATTCCTCTATCTAAATTTGACCTTTAAAGGTATGACTATTTATTTGCGCATAAGACGTGTAGGGCTGGGATTTTAAATATATAATACAGTTTAAAGCCAACTGAACACACAAAATAAAGATTATTTAGATGATGCTTATTATGGTAGAAACGGTCACGTTTTAGCACTCATGCACACGCGTTCAACGTTATGCGTTCGTTTTGGGATACTTAAGCACACTAAAACCAAAGAGGGTGATGTCGGTGATGTGTGTGTGGGTTGTCATGAAACGTTTGACGGTATTGTTTAATAGTGACGTCAAATTACATCTCTTACTTGCATGAAGATTTAAGTTATTTTGTAGTTGTTTTTATTATATGCATATCCAAAAAAACAACATATGCCGCATACTGTGAACGCCCATGGCCATATTACAGATTAACTACAAATAGTTATGATATTACAAATCTTACAAATGACAATTAAGGAAATATCCAATACTTTAACACATTGATTGTTATGAGCATTCGCTAGTTTTCCCTTACATATTGCTATTTACTATTATATTGAGTTGTATTTAAATACAGGCAACGGTTAAATTAAACGGTTAAAAGCATATTTGAATACACGCCCTTCCATGAAGTTGATTTAAACACAAATGAGCATACTGCTGTTTTACAGGTGATGAAGATGATGGGGATTTCTTTGAAACCGGTTGTCGGTAGTGAAAACATGGCTAGAGCAGAACTACAACTTGGTATGTTAGATTTTCTTTTAATTTACTATAACAATCACAAACAACCCCATCCACATGCACCTAAAGTTATATGCGAACATTGATTGATGATGGTTAGTTATGCAATCCATCATTTCTGTCTATCATTTGATTTTTTGTCAGTGCATATATCAGTATTTTATGCATACTATGTTCTGCTGTCTTTATTTTGTGGGGGTGGGGTGGTTGTTCTAGGTTGTAAGGCAATATGACAAATTCCCATAAGCATTGCAATATATCAAATATGAACATGCAGAGAAAAGGTATTCGCATGCAAGCCAAAAACAAAACTATGCTGTGTCATTAAGCAAAAGAAGCAAACCTAACAGTTACCGCCTTGGAACGGTCAGTCGGCAGAAGAGACAGACTGTGGTCCTTTAACCTGTTTTACCGAGCTCTAACCTATCAGTTCTTGAGAGGTTTCTCAAAGGCAAACTAACAAAATTATTTTAATCAAAATTGTCCAAACTGTGACACCATACAAAGAAAGAAGTAACGTAATTAAAGATAATGTCCACATGGTATTTGGGAAATATAAGCACTCTTTCCATCAGAAGAACTCCACAAAATTAGTGTAATTCTAACATTTTGACTAGTTAACTGTATACCTATTTCTAGTAATCCAGCACACACGCTTATAACAATAACAGTACAAACTTCTATTAACAAAGGATGTCTGCATAATGTTGGAAATCCAGTTTGATTACTTTAGTTTCGATTTTTTAACGGTCCTGTTTCTGCCTTCCCGTGGATAAAATCCTTTCTGGAGCTGCATCGAACACAAAGCAACAAATCACAGTTAAAGTATTTGTATTTTTTGTTTAAAACTGTCACCTAATCATGTCACCTGACAATCAACCAATTAATTTTCTATCAAATCTGGGTTTGGGGTATTTATCTACCTTTATGTACAACTGTTGTTGTTGCAATCTTTGATAAGACTCTTGAAAGGTTTCCAGAGCTCATAGTGTTCTTTTATAAAATGCTGCCATTTGCCCTTATAGTGTTTAATGCCTCTGCCCGTAAAAACATATTAGTTGGCTCTCATACGAATACAGTTATTTTTAGCACATGTAAATAATGCATCAGATAAGTGTAAAAGTGTTCCTTTCTCAACTGTGCAATAGGAACATAAACTATTACTGACTAGATTCGTTTTTTTCTAATTGGTAATTAGTATCTAGAATCTGGTGTCATACTCTTGATTGAAACCACGATAGGTGATGTTCTTCGGACGATATGAAAGGCATCTTAGAAAGTTTGACTATGTATTGTATGACTTTCTCGGCGCTTAGTTCTTGTATTCAATTAATGTTGAAATCGGATTAAGAGTATTATTGTGTACATGTCGATCATATATATTTCATTTCGGTGTTTGTATTAAGACTAAAATTATCAATGGTATATTTGGATGTGTAATTTCATTTCTAAACCATTGTCAATGTTAAATGAGTTTTGTTGTCTGTGAGTTGGTCTGTATATTCGAGAAAAATGTGTAACATCACCATACATTTCCATGATATACTTACAAGAAAAAGACGAGTCATCTTCTGTAAGAATATTATTTGTTTAAAAACTCAAGTTTGGCTTCATAATTGCTTTTTGGGACCACTTTACTTCAGAATCTTTAATATCAGCTAATTACTTATTTCCAATAGGGGTCTAATATGTTTATGTTTGATCACTACTGGAACTAATTTCCGATATTTGAACAAAAGTCCGTTAAAACGCGATATTACTTAAGACTGTAGTTTTAATGGAACTATGAACTGATCCAAGTTTATCATTCTTAAGCTCCATCTTCATAATCTTTCTATGTAACGTCACCGTTTATTTTATCAGGTTTCACATACCACAGGAATTTAAAGAACATACATCATTGTCTTTTATTTTTATTTCAGGGTTAGGTAAAGGTTTTATGGTTTTCGGCAATGGTATATTTTTATGACAACGATTTCCATTTAAGGAGTGAGCATTTTTATCATAAGGAGAATAATTGTTCTATTTCTATAATCGTTTGTTCAAAGTTAAGTTTTGTAATTGTGTTAAGGTCAAACGAAAAGTAAAATTGTGTGTCCAACTTAGGTAATAATGAGTTGATAATTTATAATCAGTAGTTTTAAATGTTCCTATTTATACAACCTATTTGTCAAGATACAAAAGCCAGAAATTTCAGCATGATAGCCAGCACCTCTGCACAAAGAAAGAGAAAGAATAAATATGGGGATAAAGGATTGCCTTTACGACGGCCTCACTGTACATACCACACAACATGATTCAATATGTGTTGTCCATGTTTACACTCCTGAGAACATTTGAATAACTTTAATAGTGAAGGTGCAAACGATTTTTATTGATTAATATTAATATACCCGGTATCTTTCATTTTTTTTTAGTAAAACATCAAATCGTATAGTAGTCTAGTGTTATTAGACATATATCTACCTGAATTAACGCCCGAATATTCTTTGATATTTTTGTTCACCCATTTTTAAACAGCAGTTTAAAGATAATACAAGAAAGTGGCGAATATCTTTTTGTCAGAAAAAAGGCGTTTGTTTTGTTTTATGGCGCACATACACTCAATCAGTTTATAGATCATGCAACGCCGAATATGAGAAAGTTAAACGTAAATAAGATATAATCAGATTATAATTCAAATAGGTAAGTCGAAATATAAAAATATATTAGGTGAACATTTTTAACTTTAAAATAATATGAATTATAATTGAATGCAAGTTAGTACACTTAAACCTTTAAAACGTCAGAACGTTAGCATAATAAGCACAGTAAATCCAGACAAACCTGGGCTTGCGTACACCATGTACACTAACCGCTAGTATTTACATGAAAGATAAAAGAACAGGTTTTCTTATCTTTGGTTTTGAATCTTTTTTTTTTAATTTGAACCCGTCGTATTCCTTTTCAAGCAATTCAGATTCTTTAGATATTTCTGCGTTACCGATAAATTGACTATAATTTTGCCCAATGTGTTCTGCAATGATCCAAATTAATGTCTACCCATGTACAAACCGAAAGCCGATTTGACAAACTATTAATTCTAGTACAATTATAGTTCTTATTCACCTTTAACCAACACGTCTATAGCATTTAATTTACGACCGTGACAAAATATGTTACATTTGGTGGTGTCGACTTCAAAAGCGTCACGCGTTTTTAGAAATCTGAAATTCGCACGCACTACAGGGTTGACACTGCATGGCCTTTACTTCTCTCTGCTAATCTGGGGTAAAAGTGGTACAGTAACATTAAGATGGTTAGCATATCGAATCGGACTATGTGCTTCAATTGTATACAAGCATGCTTCAAATGCTAAAAGGAGTATATGGTAATATTTTATGAACCACATGTTCAAATGATAGTATAGTGGAATGTAGGTATACATGAAGTACAGATTTATAAATAAACAAAATCGCACAGGAACCTCACCCAGTGATCTTAGGCAAGGGTCACAGAGAAAGAACAAACTGCTATAAAAATTGGTGTTCCACTGAGAATCCATTATCTACTGGGCCAATTTATTTGCTATATCTCATGCTGGGACTCTGCCATCTGCTACTCTATACCGAGTTGTGTGGAGGTCATTCGGGTCATCTCAGCAGCTCAGCCTAACTTTACAACACACGTACAGAAAAAAAAGTGGTTCAATCGAAATTTAGATTAAGATCACTGGGGTGTTAAGTTGACGAAATAAATAACTGGTAGTTAATTCGTCTCATTACATTATATTCATACCATTGATTGCTTAGAGTCTTAAGGTTGCGCCACCAAAACAGTCCTTTAAGCACTTTCATTTATTCATGTATAGTTCACCTTTTGGTGGATTTAATTTTCCATGCATGCAATTTCCGTTGTCACTTAATTCGTCTTATAAGGATTGTTACGTATATTGTTCTTTGGTGGTCATTGGTATTTGGCTCAGTTTTATCTACACATAAACAACATGCTACAGCAATTTACACTTATTCCCTGGTATTGTTTTGCCTAAATTAAAAAATAACTAGTTTTACTATTACCACTATTGTGTAGTTCTTCTAATGGAAATGATATTTTTCTGTATTCTTGATACTATGTGGATATTATATTTTCACTAAAGACGTCGTAACTGATAATCTGAGAAGTTGATAATGGAAAACAGCGCCTGGACATGTTAAATTCAAATAGATAGGTTTTCTTTTAATTCCATGTTTTTATTAGAAATCCGCCAGGAAATACCTGGTTGAGTTCTGTAAAACCGGTTTAAATCCCTATTGCTAGGCGGTAACTGTTGGGCCGTTCCATTCTTAATGACTCATGACAGATGTGTTCTTTGTTGTTCATTTTGCTTGCATGTGAATCATTTTCTCGCGTGCTGTTACGAATGTTGGTTCATTTTTAAATGCGCATATGGCTTGGTATTTTTTCCTACTTAAAACAGTTTCCATTATGCATATAACGATAAAAAACATAACAAGAATGATAAAAAGTAAGATGTTTCTCATTGGCTCTTACTGCTTCGTTTGTTGATGATTACATCTTTCTATCTGACACTATTTCTATCGGTCCTGTGTATGAGCAACGGACGATATTATTCTTTATACAAGGCTAAGGTGTATCGCGGCCTCGAAATGAACCTAAGACACGTATAGGGGGGGGGGGGGTGGCATTGTAATGGATTAGGTACATAATAAGCCAATATCATACAAGGTAGTTAATCATCAATGGAAATATGGCGGTAAAGACAGATCTGACTTGGTCTTTATATCGTGCCATATGCCTAGATAACTGGGCGAAAAATAATAATCATACAAGGTGGTTCATCATCACTGGAAGTATGACGGTTTAGACTGATATGACGTAGCATATGCCTGTACAATCGGGCGAAACATCATATTTTCACCTGCTCCAAAGAAAAAAGTATCTAGCAGAACCAGTTCTTCAACAATGTCAATACTAGAGCTATGCAAAATATGTATACATTCATTTAAATGGTTTGATAAAGGCATGCTAATTTTATTTGCATAAATACCACATAAATACATGACCTACTTGTACATAATTTTGACAATACTATATAGGCTTAGTTGTGTTTTTTTTTTTTTGTCATAGGAGATAAGGGCGTAAAAGTGGTATCCGACAGGTTGTGACTAATTTATTTTCACAAATAATCAAATAAAACAATGTTACCTTAACAAGACCTGCTAAATGATGTCCATTGACGTCATAGATCACATCTTCATTGCAGACATGTATTTTTTCGAGCCACGATGTAGAGATAGCTAGTTTTAAACTTACACAAACAAGTGACAACTTTTCTTTGAGATCACGTTATACAGTCATCCGGGTAATCCTCTCTGACGTCGATATCTATTTTAGCAGAGAGGAATTTCGAGCTTTTCATACTGCTGAAAAGCAAACACATTCAGAACGACTTTTTCGCGATTAGTGCAGTGGTTCCATATAACAATACGTATTTGATATAGGCAACTTGTAAAGTTTAAAATGTATACAAATTGTGTTTCGTGTTCCCCAATTGTAAGTACTACTTTACTATGAGAAACGTACGTATGTATATGTCAGATGATACTTGATATTTGACAGAGTAAAGCTACCACCAAGTTCAAGCAAAATCATATTTAAATATATTTTTACAGAAGTTAAAATTCTGGTTTTGCAAGTGTATTTAACTTGCAATAATATAACGTGGCCAAATACACGTATTTCTCGGCAAAGATACAAGTACGGAACACAATAGATCTATGTCAAAGAAAGGTTATTACTGAGAGTGGCTGCGCTAACTGGCCGGCTGATATATCTATGTTTTATTTTATTTAAGATTTAGTGTAAGTAATACGAATATAATAATATGAGGTATGACAAATGCAAATTCCATGCAACACAATGATGACGTAACAAAGTAACGTCATACTTTTATATGGCAAATAAAAGAAAGCATTGTGTGCACAGCCAGTTTGCCTTGTTAATGTCCTCAAATATCCTGCAAATGGCGTTGAAAAGTATGTAAATACAAGCTGTATGATATTTTCCTGCTATGCATATGTTAGTAAACAGTTATTTTATCCCTTCACTAGTATTGCCACATTGGCGATATACCTTTATAATTTTATGAACTTATGATCAGACCGCTGGTACATATACTTGAGTGTAAGCAGCCGTACAGTTCATATGAAAACTGGAAACGTAACATTTATTCGTGAATATTGAATAGTTTATGTGTTGTTTCTTTTTCAATGTTTTATCTTTAACTATATTATTTAGGTTGACAAAATCCAGGCTAAAGGAACATGCATATCTTGAAAATGTAAATAATGGCGTGCTTTCATTTTTTAACTGTTTGTCTCATTTCTACTTTTAGGTTGACAAGATAATATTCTGTTCAATATGGAATTTAATGATTGAAGATATCACGGAGATTATGCCAACACATTTTGCGGTATATGAGGTGAACATTCCAGGTAAATACTATTACACCAAGCACACAAATTATGGGCAAATGACTTTTTTAATACAACCTATAGACCATTGGCTCTTGAAATTAAAGGCCGGCATTTTAAACCAAGTAGGACACATAGCAAAGTCTTAATAAGTAGTGATCTAGTCCCCATGTATAATGAAACTGTATAAGGAAAGTTACCCAACTAGACAGGCCTGTGTGAGGATATTGTGGATGAGTGTGAAATGTCCAATGTGCATAATGCGTCTTCCTTACATTAGGTGTTTCGTAAATTTGGTTTGCGATGCACGAATCAAATCTTCATAAGAAAGCTAACAAATGTACATCTTGGGAACATGGGGAGTGATACATTAAATTTAAATTACAAAAAAGCACCATAAACTGGAATTAGAAAATAAATCGCCGATGTTCCTAATAATAAACAATAAGGCTATATCGTAACTAATGCTACTCATGACAAGCGTCATGAAACTTTGATATAAACGTATAGTAATGTCAAAATATGATAATACATGTAACCTTTTTTGATAATGAGCTATTTATGCAAGATGGTACTGATGAGTTTTAATAAAATGTAAAGAAAATATAAGCATATTCTTATAACTAGCGCTACCATGCTAAGTTATAATCCAATATTCAGGTGAAGGTCAACACTAGGATGAGATTGAACAAAACCTTTCATTCAAATAAGCCTCTATGAAAATTAAAGAATCTTAATTTGAGCAATAAAATATTTTAGTTAACAAGTTTATTTAGAAATTTCACGTCCCTATGAAACATAATAAAGGGTGTTAATAGTAAAATGTACACTTTTATACAAACATGAACGTATTTTATAGATTTATGGAAATTACATGTAGTATAAAGCTTTTATGTATCGTTTTGTACATATACACATTTTCTAGTAGTAAGATAAACGTAATCTTGTCAAAAGGTTGGTGTATTAGATTACGTATCTGCACTTTTGTTTTCAAAATTTAAATTTAAGAAGGATATGTACAATTTGTTAGAACAGTTCATATACAATTAGCCTTAATTAACTATTACGAAATAATAATTATCTTTAAAAATTAAACTTAAAACGTACAATTTGCACACTTTACAATTTGCATGTATGTTTTTACCATCTGAGTATATTTTATGCGAGCTGTGTAGTATATTTCTCATTACACGCGCATGTGTAAAGTGAACCAAAGAAACAAAAAGAGAACAACTGCTTCATACGATGTACGCTTACACAAGAAATACTTGTACGCATTTTCCAGTGACATTCTTAAAAAATAGAGAGAAAAAAACGTGTATACTTCTACTATCACCATCACCGCAGATACAACTACAATATTAATACCCTACCACTGCTCTATTTCTATTGCAGCCAAACAAAAATTAGTGTAATACAGCTGCTCTTATTACTTGTTTGGTGTTATTTCTCTTTTAGAGAGCAAGCTACCAGCCGAAATACTACGGATGGATAGTCGATCGATTGAGATATTCAAGAAAGCACTGTCAGATGGCAAGCATGTTGTGCACAATATCCGCGTGATGCTCGTCGGTCATAGTGGGGTAGGGAAGACAACAATCCTGAAAAGGTTGCTAGGTCAAGAGGTGGATATTGATAAGCGAGAAAGCACTGACGGGATCGAAGTCCACGTCCACCGTTGCAAGGTAGACATTGACTCAGGCCAGTGGACGCTCTGTGAAGGTTTGTATCGTTTAGGTTTTGAACTGTTTATAAGATTGCGTTCCGGGAAAACTGTGCTTAATGACATCTAGTCAATTACACCAACGATTAGAATAATTGGCGCAAGGTCGTAACCGTCTGCCTTTATTTTTGTCTGTTATTCCTTTCAAGTAGCGGATATGCAAAAAGGCTAAAACACGAACATCTGAACCAAGTAAATACAATACATTGTATAAATCTTTTAAGTGTCCATTCCGATGGTCGTTTTGTCATTTGTAACGTCTATCTAACGTCCACAATGACCTTAAAAGGCGCACTTTTGTGTCAGATTTTGGAGATGTTTTGTTACGTTTTGATCGTTTGAGAATAAGTTTAGAATATCGGAAAGACTTAACCATGAAAAAAAGTTATATGAAAAGGCTACTTAGCCTGAAATGCGTTCCACTTCTAGTTCCTTTAAATTTAGATAAAAGCCTTTAAACCTGTAAACTGTGACTTGAAATTCTTATGGTGGATTGCAATACCACTGCCAAACATTCATTATATAGAATAAATACATACATTGACGTCATGTATTTATTACGCGGCAAAGATTGTAGACATGGCGTTATTAGCCTAATGTATCACCGACTTAGAGTTCGTACTATGAGAATTGTACTGACTTTGTTTTGTGTATGAAAGAACAGAAAGGGAGTAAGTATACGAAAGCAACATTGTGTTATAAGGCCTTACAATTTACCGACATGAAATTAATAGGCTGCAAGAAAGGAGTTATATACAAGAAGTTAATAAACAGTATATCCTACAAATATAGAGTAACTAAGCCGTACAACTTACAAACATCGTGTTATTTTTCCGTATATCTTCCATAAATTAAGGAAATTAGGCCGTGTACAATCTAGTATTGGCTTTTATGCATAGAACGCCAAGATCGTGTTCTAACTAATGTTTATAAAATTTAAATAACAAAACAGATATATAAGAAACCTCATAATGGATCGACAATTGTGGAAGATGGTATTAAGAGGCAATCTGAGTGTGAGTACATGCATTTTGTACCTAACTACCCAGTGAGGCATTTACCTTACTACACGCAGCATGCAGTATGAAATAGACTGGGTACAACTGTGATTTACTTTATAGTTTATTGTTTCACCAAACACAAATGAAATGCGGATATTGTCAATAATCAATATATGGCTATATAGTAAAAGCTTGACAATCGTCGTGTCCGGAAATACAAGATCTACTGCCGAAATATTTGGTGCACATGTTCCCTAGGTGGCCTTCTATAAAGACTGTTTCTTTTTGCTACTTCTAAATCCATTGCCGTCAGTAGCGCGGTCATTCTTCTATATGGAAATATAGTCCATAATGGCTTTATAGTAAAACTTTGAAAGTCTTCTTGTCAACAACTATAGGATCTAGAGCCTTCATAGTTGGTATACAAGTTCTTTGCTTAGCCCTGCATTAAGATTGTTAAAAATAGATTGGTCATAAATATTGCTACCAGGAGCGCTATGTAGTAAAACTTTGTAAAACTTCTTGCCCGAAAATAGATAAGCAACAATTTGCTACAATCAATAAAACAAAATATAAGAAGCATGGGATCCATTGCATCCATATAATGTAAGCAAAGCAACAAGTGACAGTTTACTGATTTATAGACCATTCATTTCGCTATAAATCGTATATTTTCCCGAGTCCCCGTAATGCCCCCGAAGATCCATCGATATCTTCTTAAATCAAGTTATCATTGATCTCCATTAAACAACCTAGGTAGGAAAATTAAAGGTATACAAGAGAAGGAATTTAAGAATCACAATAATAACGATACAATTTCTGAGTTTTTTTTTCAAAAATTCGAATACTTCGACATTATGCTCTGTTATTCATGGATAATGCACACATGTGTGTCAAATCATTCCAAGCTCTCGTGGCCTTGCCAACAATTTGTGATAAGGGCGAGATGCAAGCCACTCAGAGCAGTCACGTTCATTTAAACGCAGCTTCTACTGTTGTATAGATACATGGCAAATCCGCAGACGACGTCCGGTCAGGTTATAAAGTAGAAACCAAACGTTTTAATAGTTGTATTCATTCCCTGTCGTCTTAAATAGCATCTTCAGTTGGTTAATGTGTCGCGTCGCACCATACACGACTCGTAAAACGGAGACCCGATATTTAAAATTGGTTTGGTAATTGCCTATGTTGACGTCACAACTTTCAAAAGTAATTGCTTGTTTTAAACGGAAAATGTTCACTCTTTTCAGCGGTTAAAGAACATATTGTTATATTTATACTAAATTGTTCTGTTTCCTCTGTGTTCCAAAGCGGTAACTGTGGGATTAACTCTTTATGTTAAATGTCTCATCACATATTTGTTCTTACTTTAACATTTGGCTTGATTGTCCCTACCTTTGCCCTGTACCTTTTCAAATTAAGTTTTTTATAAACATTTTTTTTCTTTTAAAGTTTAATATGGTCGAATTATATATCTGCATAATATACATTTTTAAAAGGACCTACTAATAACACGCTTGGAGGTTTTATGCCGTATTTATAACGTTTTTGAGGCTGTAATGCCTACTGTATTACAGCCATGTTATTATGTACATATTACATACCTAGAATTTATTTGGCCGTACAAATTGTGAACACTTAGTTTTAAGAAATTAAAACAAATAAATACTTAAGTTAATGTATTGATAAATCATACACATTGAATACATGTAACTGACATGGTCTTATAAAGTCCCGTACTAAGCTTAACCTTGCTTAAAATATCTTGATGTAGGCGCTTTATACATGATCGTCCTGATATTATTTCGGTTAATTTCTTCATGGCGGCTATTAATGCGAATGTATTACTTAGTACTTCATGTCGGTAACTTCAAAACCTAATAATGTAATGTGCGTAATTTATAAATATGCACGACTCCTCACCGCTATTTTAGTATTTTGTAAGTTCTAACAATTTCACATACAAATTGCACATTTAGGCAATGAATATTTTATAACTACTGCAAAGGTAAAGAAGAAAATGTCCCATCAAAATTTCCACAGACATTTAAATTGAATCTACATCTAGACAAAGGCAAAGCTAGTAAATGTAAATGTGACAAAACACAGAAACAAGACTTAACACACAAAATAAAAAAAAAACATCATTTACCACCTTGGAACATTTAGTCGGCAAAAGGACAGACTGGGTGCTTTAAACTGTTTTTGGAGCGCTCCGACCTCGCATTTCCTGAATGTTTTTCTATCAAACAAACAGTGTAAATAAAAATATCCAGTCAAAATGACAAAACTTACAGTAACTAGCTGCACACTAGATTAAAGCCTCGACAACCTTAAAAATCCAAATGAGAGAGAAATTTGAAATAAAACAGGGCAAGCGCTGACATATAATAAGAACAATATAATGACAATACAATGCAATGTCGTCATATGCCAAACGTGTCAAATGTAAACATGTAAAGAATACGAACGAAATCATCGAATGTTAGTACAGTACTGAAAATCATGAAATTGACAAACGGAACGGAGTGAAAATGTAAATGAAACGTTTTTCGTTTCCTGTTGAAACGGAAACGGAATGCTATCGAAATGGAAATGCAACGGAGCGCTACAAACGCTTTAAACGGTGTAAACGATATAAACGCTATAACCAGAGTGCTTGGAACGCTAGAAACGGTAGAAACGCAAACATCGGAATGCTAGTAACGGAAGAGTTATTTTCACTACCGCTTCAAAGGTCACCCGATTAGTTATAGTAACATTCCAACCGTTTCTTTGTACGAAATAAATTTAAACGAACACAATAACTGGCTTCAATTTATCAACACTAACGCGCTACTATGTGTTATCTGCAGAAAAAAATAACAAACAAAAAATCCTAAGTATTACCAAGAAATCGTATTAATCAAACTCGTACATTACAGATCCGAAACCGCACAAGTTGTCCAAGTCATCGTGTATCGTCAAAACAGAAACTGCACTAACAATCAGTCCGCACGATAAACACACAATTGAACTATAAAATTGCCTTTCTGTCGAAACTGATATTTTAATTCCAATGAAAAGCTTAACATCCGCATTGGATCGACATTCTTAGTTTTTATCGTTTTGCTCATGAATATAGTGTGTACACAGCTTACTTTACACGTATGCGCGCGCAATGTCGCAGCCTGAGTTTGGATGTTCGCTAATTACTTGATAGCTGCATGGTCCGTTCCCGGATTAACTACGCCTATCATTTTTGTGAGAATACTGTTTAAAGTATTTGTCATTTACAAAGAATGCATTGCGTGATACAAATTAAAGCTTCTTAATAAAATTAAACGTTAACCAAAAGAATGTTAATATCTCATATAACACAAAAACATAAAACAACTAAACATAAAACAAACAAACAATGCTATGCATAATTTGAAGGTGTACCCAATCAAGAACCAATTACATACTCTCCGGCACTCAGAGCCAACGACTGGTATGATCCTAATGTTCAACATCTGAATAACGATAGATTTCCAAATAGTGCACGTATACAATCATCCATGACAGTTTAATGAAAAACAATCGTAGTAAAAACGAGCTTATATCACGTTCATTTACATGAAAAAATATCAATGAAATAATCATCATTACCAACATTAAATTCACATGATCATTATAATGATCCCATATTACCTGTATAATCGCCACTAATCATCATCATCAGCAGAAGCAGCAGCACCGCCGTCACGATCTACATTATGATTGTCATTAGCATCAACATCACCGAAACCGTTATTACCATTTTCATCATAATCATCAACAACATCGGTCTCACCGTCATCATTATCGGCAGAAGCAGCACTAGCAGCATCACCGTCATCAGCATCATCTTTTCTTCAGTTACAGGGGTATGGATATGTAGTTTATTTTATATTGCCTCTTTGTCAAGCAAAGTTTCTTATCCTTCTTATCTTAATTGTTATACATCTTATAATGAAGAATGGTGTAAATTTGGACATTGGTGTCAAAATTCCCATTTCTAAATGCATAGTTCTCATAATGCCCTATTATGTATATATGATTAATCGGAACCGCGATTAAAAATCTGCATTAAACTTTTGACTCTACTTGACTTGCAACTATTTGCATGAAGGTCTACACGCCTGACTACGGCTTGTTTCATGACCCCGCCATTTTCCCATTAATGGCTTGAATGTTTTATGCCAAATTGTGGTCTAAAGCGGGCCCTATCGGGAACTTAATTTGTGTACCCATTTAAAGATAGAAATGTATTAATTTAAAGTAAATCGTTTTGTAAATTCATATTATGTTTCTTCATGCGCATGGGTCCATTTCATACCTTCATAAAGTATTACTCTAACTCAATTCCCAATTTTAAGACATGAGCGGACACCCAACTAATAAAGCTAATTGGCAGATTTATGACACCTAGTTTGTCTAGTGGACAGGAAGCGTGACCGTGTTTTGGCGTCATTTTCCCTTTGTAAGAACAAATGCATCCGCTATGCAGCTGTGTTTGAAAATGTCACCATATGGCAGTCGTGTGGTTTATGACCTGCACCATTTAAAGAGCAATATGCATTGACTTACGCGATGACAACAACAATAACAAAACACTAAGGTCTACAACATCTTTTTTGGCTCATAAAAGGACCTAACGCTTTATCTAACAGTACCCACAATGATTCACCCTTTCCCCACCCCACTCTTTTTTCGTTGAAGAAGAGGAAACGTCGATGGGGGATTTCTTATAGAAAATACTACACAACTTGTTTATTTTTGTAAATAATGTTATAAAGAGAAGACACTTAAAGGAACAGTCTAATATACATTTTCATCTCATGGTTATTCCAAATATATTATTTCAATAGCTCGCCTATTATTTTAAAGTTAATCCATACCTTAAATATAAATAGTTCCTTTATAAAACAAGTTTATGATCATTCAATGGACAAAAGAAGTTTGTTTGGACATGTATATAAGTATAAGTATACGCGTTCTGAAACATTACTACGTAGTACAGTCCCTACTCCCTCCCCTCTCAATCCTTTAGAAGGTATCATTATGGAAGCTTGATGACAATTATCGATCGATTATCATGTTAAACAGTATTGAGAGAAATACTGGGTCGGTCAATTTGATATGACTTTTTTTTCTTTTCGGCGACTTCAAATGGTTGTGACTGGCGATTGTTTCCCAGAATTTTCTTTGATGTTGAAGTGTAAGCCAGAGAGCCTGCCGCGCCAAAAAGAAATTACAACGCATTTATTTTGTTACAACCTTGGAGAAATTAAAATCACAGTGATTTAATTAGCGACTCCATGTTTAAGTGCATTAACAATGTATTTAATAGGCGTTAATTAGCGAAATATGAGCAAACCGAAAACAAAAATAACACACACTTGTTTTCTTACTGAATAGCCTCGTCGCAAACAATCTATTACCAATTCCTGTATATGTAATGGAAGGCTTTTGCCTCTCTCCTGAATGTTTACTTCTTTCGTCATTTTGCAAACACACCGGAAGTACTTTACATTAAAAAAATTATTAAACGTATTTTTTTAATAAAAATCGCAACGGACCGAAATGGAACGATTGAAACGATAGAAAGGGTAGAAACGATAGAAACGGAAGAAACGATAGAAACACTGGAAGCGTTTGAAATGCAGCGCTGGAAGCGAATAAAACGAAATGGAAACGCAATGGAAGCGGAATGGAAATGGAGCGGCGAACGCTTCCAACTGAAACGGAAACGAAACGGAGTGGAAACGGGAAAATTGTCAATTTCGTAATTTTCAGTACTGTATGTCATAAGTTATACGACCTTATTACTTTATTCAAGTCATTTATTTCACTGCCAAACTAAAGTCGGCTATTTAAACATGAGTATACCTTCATCCTTTATTGCTGAAATAACTTAAAACTTGTTAAATGGAGCGTGTATATAATCAATAATGTAAGTTTTATGAGTTTGCTACTGTGACCACAACACAAAATAAGTCAATATTTTCTTCTCGCAAGAGCTTAAGAGCTTGTGTTTGACACTAAGCGATGTTGAGTTCATATATGTAATATAATTGTCCAAATAACAATCAACCAAAAAGCAGTAAGCACAAAGCATTTAGGAAAAATACACACACGTAATTCTGACCTAGCAATACATAACAACCTATCACAGTCACTGTTAGGCGTCACTTTGTATTACGAGACAATCATACGTTTACAGTATATTAAGTAAATAGAATGATGTCATATTTGTGATTTCGTTCTTTACTATTTGAGTCCTTCAGTTTTACACTCGTAATCATTATGTAGATTTATCACAGTATTGTTTAACAAAACAAGATTAAAGCTCTGTAAAACCGGTTCCAGCACCCCAGTCGGTTCTCTTCAAAGCCATAACCATTTCTTCTTTACATCACATCTACTACTGAGAATATTTTTCTGAAAGATGACTCAATAATACGAAAGCTATACGTAGCTTCGATCATAGTTGGTAAACCATGGTTGGATTATTTGATCTGAGTCTCGTCGTTGTTATATTTATTAGAAAAACAACAACATTGTTTGAATCCTTTCTTGCAAACCATGTGTTTGATCTCCAAAGAATGACAACATGTTCTGTATATCTTCACAGTGACTGGGTCAAAACACTATCTGGAGTTAGAAATAATCTTCACATGTGGTTAATGTTTTACTTAATGAAAACCGTTAAGATTGATCTTCACTCTTTTATTTGAATATTTATGTAGTTTGTCTTGACACTTGTTTGTCAAGAGAACAATATGTTGTTCTTATGCTTAATTTTAATTGAATTTACTTTAATTAGACACAATATTATATGCATGTTTACGATTTAAATGTTTGTTTACAACCTTTTTACTGGCGTACAATGTGTTGTACGTGAATGTTTTTATTTTATTTTAGCAACATTTTGTTACAGTGTAATTAATTTTTATCTCATATGTTAATTTAAAAGCTATGGTTATACTTTGATATACTTGTTAATGTTCTTTCTTTTGCAAAAATCATTGTATACGTTTCACAAATGTTTACTTAATAACATATCTTAGCTGTTGACATTTTATTTAAATTACACCTGCATTTATTTTATTTGTCTTGTTTTGAATGTACGATGAAGCTGTGATTATTTTATTACGATGTTCAGATGGTGCACCAGACCCCAATAAGGCCTTAGCTTCTACCATGTTGAGTGTATCAGCAGACGAATCAGTGCTACCACATGTTCGGGAATCTAGTCCACAGCCTGGCACAAGCAGAGATGATCATACTGAGGTTATATACACAAAAAAGCAAAATGTGAGTAACAGTTAACGATGTTAAACATCTTAAAGAATAGCAAAATAACACTTTGAGAAAGAGTCATCCCTTATTACAATGACTTAAATTGAATAATTAACCTATTGTTGATGTTGTATACCAAACTAGACTGGATTCATGTTTTGTTAAAACAATACAGTGACAAACATACTTAATACTTTTAAATGTAATATTAAATGAAACAAACTGTAATGAACGAAACTAAATATATGACTTTATTTTATTGACTTAATATACAGAAGATACATGGTTGTCTCTTGATTCAAAGTGATTCCTAATATTGACTATGGTAGGGTGTTAAATATGGCTAGTTCACATTTAAGTGTTTGTTTGTTTGTTTTTGTGCTAAATGCTATTTGCTTAATGTATTATTTGCCTATTGTTATTTTCAGAATTATCATTATTGATATAACCTAACCATCGCTTAATGCCATATACAAGCCACTTTATTCTTAGAAGATTTTAGTGTCGGTCCGTATTGCCGATTTACCGTTCCAAGGCGGGATAGCTCTTTTTTTAATGACTCAGCACCTTTTTGTTCTTACATTTACATTTAGTTTGCATGTAAATACTTTTGTCGTATGCCCTTTCAAATTATGGCATATGTTGCAATGGTCATAGGACTTATGTAATTCATCCTATAAGGATTGTTTGGCGTATTTAATTGGATAGGTATTCTATTGTGTTTCCTCATTTCAATCTTCACATGAACAGGATACTACAACCATTAAAGAAACATACTTGTCCTTCTTCTAAATACTATGTGGACATTATATTAAAAGTAATTTCACCGAAGCATTTCAACAAAAAACAGTTTTACTTTGTAATTTTTCATAAAACAACAACATGTGTTTGGTGAAATAAATGCAATTTATGCATGAATATCTTCTTGCTTTATACCTAAATGTTTTACAGTCGAGTAAATATGATGTGCCTCATTGTAACATGCATGTATTAGATCCATAAAAAAACGTAAAACATAAGAAAGAATCATCATTTACGTGCATGATCAATGTCCGGTTTTCATCAAATGTTGTGTTTTGTTTTATTTTTACCGAACACTGTGGTTGATTGTATGTGAATGATTTGCTATGCATGTAAATGCCATTTTGATTTTAAATGTGATGTTACAATATGAATATATCATTACCCCACTTTTTCTGAAACAATAACTGATTATATAGCATATAGAATTAAGTTACTTTACTTTAGATATTTGATTTCCAAACAAAACGTTTAATGAAGTGACTATATGTTTCAAGTCTAGCCCAAAAAGAATACAATAGCACTAAAGACGCGTGTTCATTAAAATACCACCCAAGATGTAAACTTTCAACGCGTACGTTCATTTTTTACTTGTTTAATAAAGTATGCCAACAATAAACTAAGCTCGATAATAACGATACGGTAAATGTTCATTAACAAATGGAACCATCTGCGTGAGAGAACAAGACACTTGTTTGACAAAACAATATACAGCTTTCTGTATACAATGTACAAAAATAGACCGATCGACGTAATGTATAACAAAATGACATACCTTAATATTTAGTGATGTGACTTCTTGACATGACAACATTGTGTATCCTCCTCGAAATAGACGAATATAGATTTTGTATATAGTTCACATGGGTTTTACTCCACACAGTCCTTATTGTTCGCTCCAAATGCTCCTTAGAGTTGACTCTTTCTTCATAAGCTCTCAGCTCACGTTTAGGTCTATACCAAATATTTTCTATAATATTTAAGTCCGAACTTTGGGCGGGCCATGACATAGAGTTAATGTTAGTTCTAAGCTTATAATTAGTCACTATACCAGCCCTATCGACGGGGGCATTGTCATCCTGAAAGATATAATCTTCATTTGGAAAATGGCGAACAACAACAGGCCAGAGGTTATTATCCAGTATGTCAATATATTGCTGTGCATTAATATTTCCATCAAACACAGTTATTATTCCAACACCATCATGTGTAATACATCACTCAAATCATAAGACTAAGCTTGGGGTGGGAGGAGTCGCAGGACAACATGACAACCATTCTTCCCCTACCTTCCTCCATATGGACAACTCATTATCAGTTCCAATTTCAACCTTACATTCATCACTGAATATCACCCTTTTCCAATGCTGGTCAACAGTTTTGTGTCTGTTAGCTCTACACCAGTTTAGTCTCTTCTTTCTGTTCACCTCTCTTATCCTGATCTGCTTTCTTACAACCCGCTTGTGATATCCTTCACTGTACAATTTCCTTTGAATTGTACGCTTTGAAACTACTTAGTCCCTTGACTGATTAAAACGCTGATAATGTCCGACAACGATCTCTTTCTGTTTTGTTTACCTACTCTTAGAAGTATCCGAGTCTCCCGCTCACTCAGTTTTGAAGGTGCACCAGATCTTGTCCTGCTTTCTACGTTACCACGGTGTCTATATCTACCCCAAATACCTGTAATTGTAGTCCTCGGAATCCCCAACCTTCGAGATATTTCAGCTTGACGAATGCCAGAGTAAAACAGTGAAACGATCGTTTCTTTTATGTCAACATTCAACTCTTTTCGGCGATCAACCGTATAGTTTACAATATAATTGAATGTAGTAAACTGACGACTATTTTGCACGCAATTACGTCATAAAATGGTGACGTCATAGTCAGTGCCCCTATCCGATGTAAGGGCTACAACTATCGATATTTTAACCGATACCTGCTTGCTAAATTTGCGCCCCTTACAATACCATATTTTACAAACGACGTTAGGACGTTCACTTATGGCACAATTCTGTAGAATACATGTGCGTCAATAAAGCTGTAGTTGTTAATAGAAGTTCGCAATTAAGGTGGTGTCACGATTTCGTTTCACAATTTATATTATTTCACGACAGGCAATTTCACATCGAACCGGACCTGATCACAAAATGGGAAACAAACCTATACAGTATCTGTCGCTTGCTGAAAATTGTCATTCTTCTGGATATGCACAAGTGAAATATGTATGCCCAACACAAGCAACATGTCTGTACATGTACAAATTGGTGGTTTATTCTGGATCAATAAGAATATCCTGGCTTAACTAACTACCATAGAGAGCGTTTTTGTCAAAATACACCTAATTTAATCAAACCGAAGGTATAGATCTCAGCTTTCTAATAAGACATCTTTAAAAAGGCGTCATTCTTAAGAAATGAGTCATGTTCAGAAACAGGTCCAAACTCAAACATCTCGGTTATGTCGGAAATGGGCTTTCCGACAAGCATATTCAGTGAAAGCTGTTCCATTAAGATGCATGTCATCAAATAAAATCAGCAGAACAATTCAGAAAGAGGCCCAACATTAAGGGAAGGCAGCATAGTCAATCAATTGAAATATTTATCCTCGAGCACAATCAGCGAAGCGAGTCCAGTAAGTAAAGGTTCCACCTCAAGCACAAGCAGCACATTCATTAAGCTTCCCAACCTATTCCCAGGCAGAGAAGTCAGATAACTAAGAGACACAACCTCAATCACGCTAACATAGACATCAATGTCAGTCAATCAGCAGTCAGTCAAGGAAGATGTTTACCCTCAAACGCATGCTGCGAAGTCAGGCGGGTAGAAAGTATCAAACAGAGGAGCAGGTGCTGCAACCAAGCATGTATAAAGATAGATTAACTCAAAAGAAGCAAGAGAAAAATCCAGAAAGCTGTCCATGTGTAAACAAAATCCAAGACCGCGTACAGGTTCGCAAGTCGAGGAGCATTTATGTTGAGGAGTCGATCTCCAGCAAAAGAGCCTCTCCAGTAAGATGCCATTCGGAAAGCAATATAGCAATGCGACGTATGGGTCCGCCTCCTAAAAGTCCGAATGAATGAAAACAACGCCAGGTCCCCTAAGATTAGCATTGCATTGAGTTGAAACATCAACGGCTATCCTATGCTATTTGACCAGCAGCTTGAACGTGCTATCGTTGAACCCTATGTTCCAGTGCTTTTAACATTATATATATTATATATAAAATTAATACTTAAAGCCATGAATATTTTTACTTCTACCACTACAGCAATCACTACAACAACTACTACTACAACCACTACCACCAACATCACTGCTACTACTGCAACTACAACTACTACTACTACAACTACTACTACTACTACTACTACTACTACTAGTACTACTGTTGTTGTAATAATAACATTATTAAAAGTCGAATAAGAGAATCAAAAAGAAGAATAGATGAAGATTAAGAAAGTAAAGAAGGAAAATAGAAAAGAAAAACATAGTCAAATACGAAGAAGGTGATGATAATAATAACAAATACAAAGATTCTAGTAACAATGCTAACACTGTGGTTTGCTGATGTGGGGAGTATTATTTCTAGCTTATCTAAATAATTAAATATTTGATCCTAAGACAAGCATTACCGAAGGGGAAGTGTAGATGATTGTAGCATCATATCCATGTTTAAACAATGTATATGCTCAAATCACCGGTCTTTCTCTTAACACCGTCTCCAGATAACTGAAATACTGTTGGTGGGACGATACACCCAATAAACAAACTTTCTGTTAATTTTGAAAGCACGCACATACAAACACTTTTATGAAGCAAAACTAAAACGAACATCGTCAGAAAAAAATATGTATGCAGGACTAAAGTTACTGCATTACAAACGATATTCTGAGAAAGATCTGTTTCGTTATTATATTCAAATTTGAATAATATGAAAATATAGCATCTTTTCTAGAATGTTAAAGTTTTGTATCAATTGATCGATACTTAAACCTGTGGACTTTTTTGAGTCGTCAACATTCAAACATGTCATATGTAATCAAACATCCTGTTACAAAAAGAAGGGTCTAGGAAAGAAGCAATAATAAAGTCTTGCAACCTATATCAAAAAAGTGATAGAACTAAAATAACAGTTTCCGGAGTATTCTTTTGAAAAACACCGTAGATTCATCTTTACTGTACATGAAGTTTCAACCAAGGTATTGCCTAAACGGTTACTTGGTACTTATACTTTCTCGATAAAACTGGTACACGGTAAACAGTAAATATTTATTCAGTAGTACATATAATATTTTATATTGTAAAAAATGAAACTAGACATGATAACTCATTTGTATATAAAGTCACACACAAATTGTGAAAACATTTATAATTTATACTTTGCTAACTATTATCCATTAAGAATTTATATTACACACCCCTTGACTTGACTTCACTTAAGTATGACTGTATCATTGTCTTCACTTATGCATGGCTGTATATTTTACTTCACTTAACTATGACTGTGTGTTTGACTTACCTTCCGTATAACTGTATCTATGAGTTGCCTTAAGCATGACTGTATATTTTACCTCAGTTGAGCATGTCTGCATCATTGATCGCACCTAAGCATGACTGTATCTTTGTATTCACTCAAGTGTGATTGTATCACTTTGCGACAGACTAAAAGCATACTTAAATTGTATGTTTTATTGTAATTATATAATGTTTTAACGAAAACGAACATGCCAATTAAAATCAATGTCTACAGTTACGCATTATCTAAAGTCTTCCTAATACCCTAAACCTGATGTTGCTTTCTGACAGGTATCTTCTCGAACTGAGCCTGATACAGATGAACCCTTACCAAAGAAAGCAAAACTTGAAGTCGGTGCAAGCTCAGGTACTATTAAATATTTCTTTTAATTTAATGCTTCAAGAAACTTTACAATAAAGAAGGCATGCGTGGGTTTGTGAACAGGTGCACTCTTCTAAAGTGATGACTCTTGCGAAGACATTGCTCTGGGGCAGACCTATAATAGGTGTCAAACATCATACACATTTTGTTTTAATTTGTTGCATCTGCTATACATTTACCAATCTTTACAACTTGTTATTTTAACTCCTCAGACCCTCAACGCTTGGGTCGAAGTAATTCAAAGTGTCGTCCAATCCTTGTTAGTTTGTAAGCGAGATGCTTATTTCTTGTTGCCATAATATATAGTAGGTATACTTATTTTGCGGTCGAATGTCTGTGTCTATTGGCCAATGTTTGTTATGTCCATCATAAGAGGTAAAAATATAGTATGGTTTGATGTGGATGTATTTTTACAGAGGCTCCATCGTCAGCAGGTGGCAGCAGTTCGACTTTTATCGAAGACAGTACAAAAGGCAACAAGACACAACTTGCACAGACGTTAAAGGTAAGTTTAAATCAACAGCAGCTACTTTGCCAGATAAGCATATTATTTAGAGCTACACGTTAGTAACATTGATTACAAAACAACATGTTTGGTTTATCGTACAACCCTTACATGTAATAAACTGCTAGGGCAATGATTGACACTTATTGTTGATCTTAAATACTGCAAAAAAAACAACAAACAGACTCGATGTCAATTGATAAAATGTCAAGAGATACCCTTGAAAATATTCATGTGTAAACATCATAGAGAAACTCTTCGAACAAATCATATGGGAAGGAAAGGGTTGACCGATGTTACACCTAACTCTAAAACCATTACTGATTTAGAAGATGCGAGAGAGTAGTTCGTTTTTAATTTTCGTAACGAACAAGTAATGTGTAATCGTTCATGTGAAAACATCAATAAATTGCATCAGCTTCGAATTCATAATTAATAAAACATTAACGTGTATGTGTTGTTCTTATCAATGACTGTAAAGTGTTTTTTTTCATAAAATACGTTGTCCACTTGCGACACTAGTCATTAATAGTGTGCGGGCAAGGCCTAATTGCAGTTAATATATCAATTATATGTTATTGAAACACTCGTTTATTATCGAGTAAACAACGTGTTCTCACAGAAAATACAATAGCTGTACGTTGTAATAAAACCATTAACGTAAAGGTTTGAACATATAAGTATTCATGCTTTTCAAAACAGTGTGCTGCTGCGTTCACCAGAAAGCAGATGATAACCCAAGCAATGTTTTATCTATAGATTGAGAAAATATGCACCTTTCTCATAACTATGCAATTTGATATTTTGAACGCAATGTGTAATCTAAATTAAAAGTTTGTCTATTTTTTTAACTAATTGAGCAGACGTACAGACGTTAACTAATTGAGCAGACGTTACAGACGTAACATCAAAACAAACTACAACTCAACTATTATGGAGACTTGTGCTAGTATAGATGTGTAAAAAATAACTTAAAACAATATTTGTGCGAATTTATATTGCTTCAAATGTGCATGAAATTGTACTCTTATGTTGATTTCTATAACGCTAACTTATATTAAATGTTTGCTTTGCTTAATTTCTCAATCAGACAAGCAGGTTCATCATATTGAATTATTTACTGAATATGAATTGAAAACTGCTAAGGTCTTTAAAAAGTGGAGGATTATTAACAATGACTTTTACTTGTGTAATATTGGTTAAGTTGTTTTTACTTCAGTCTGATGTGTCAAACTACTTATTGGTGTTTTGTATTTGGTCCATTGTCTGCAGATTTTGATCTTAAATACTCTTTTAATGTGTGTCTTTTCTCTTTTAATTAATCTTCATGGTCTGATTTCAAAAAGAGATAAAGCATTCTTTATATTCCGGGTATACGATGGTGTCGCAACATTTTCATAGACACAATCAGTAAAATTAGCAAAGTGGCCCCTGTATCCGCTGTCTTTCGACTACGATTGAATATTCTTAACACTACCGTAATATAACGTTAAAAGAGTTCATTCAGTTTCAAGAAGGTTTATATTTATCTAGGTAATCTTTGTTTAACGTGATATCAATGAAAGTGTTCATAAAGCTAGAGATAGTCCACTAGTATCGCATTCGTAAGCCGTCTTCCGATTTTTAGTAAACCTCTGTAGCCAATTTAGTCGAGCCATCGTCTAGACCTTATTTGACCGGAACCACTTGTGCCATTGTACACATTTATTCTAACAAGGTTTACACCATTTAGTTGATTTAAAATTGTTTTGACAAAGAATAATCTTGAAGACTTGTGTAAGAACTGTTCTGATTGACACATCTTTTAAACCTAAATGATCTGTATTCATCAATATGTCCTGTCTAACGTGTTTCAATTAATTATGGTCCCGCCTTCTTGTTTCAATCCCCAGGGTCTCACGGGTGGTCATCAATGTGTAGGATATCTATTATTTATAAAGATGTCTATCAGATGTGTTTTCATTAATTTATAGTGTCCCAATCGTTTTGCTGATGGATGCTCCGTCTTGTTTGAAACAATCGGTATATTCAGTTCTTCTTTATATGACAGGAGGTAATACAGGCTAGTAATACTCTACCTGACAGCAAATTTGCCAAAGTGTCTTTCTGGGACTTTGCTGGGCAGTCCATATTCTACAACACACATCAAGTGTTCCTTACCCCCCGAACAATTTTTCTGTTGGTCACCAGCCTGGAACAAGATATCGATGACGTCATGCCAGATGTTGAAACCCTTTGCTTAGAGAAAAATGGCACTAAAGGTGAGTTGTTTATCGTTATCATTACCTGAAACTTCATATATATTATCATTATAAGTATCTCCTTCTGATCCAAATAATACATTCAAATAATACTTCCGCATATTTTACAGATGTATTTACCTTCTCTCCATGGCTCCTGGATTTTGTTTATTTCTACTTTGCTTTTTACTTTAAAGTGCGAGACTTCGTTGATTTCTGGGCGAATTCTGTTTGTTATTTCTGTGGAAAACAAAACACAGCTGGACCACCCATTATATTAGTGGCAACGCATGCGGACAAAGTGGACCAAGTAAGTCTATCTATCTAGAAACTGCAAAACTGTGTATACCATGTTCTAACTTTGTGTTCATATTTGTTTAAAATGAGTCTGAATTGTGATTTGATTTATTTGAGCAACACATGTTTGTTAAGGACAATACCATTTTTTATGACTAAAATGAACAGTAAGACATCTGCTCTATTCATAAACAAGAAAAAACAAGGATGTGAAACATTCAATGCACTGTAGAGAGTATGCGCTTTAAACAAGAAGATAACTATCCTGGGAACTAAACGCTCGTTAACACTGTCGATTAATTTCCCAAACATTCGACAGTCATGAACAATCATTTTGGTTGAAAGTAAAGTATTTGCTACTTTGATTGTTTCTTTTCTTGTTCTCTGCTACATCTGTATTTACCAGCTGCATTGCAAACATCAGTATACTAGGTTTCTTTTGTTAATCGTTGCCTGAACATTGTTTAAAACAACTTTAAGACACAATTGACAGATAATTATGTGTTCAGTTACAAACAAGGAACAAATCATAATATCAATTGATTAGACTCATTCCACAGTTAGAAATGTACCGTTTATATTGAATATTCTTCTAGGCTAAAAAGGAGGCTATCATTGAGAATCATTTTCAAAAGATTCGAGACATATTTGACGAGACAAGATTACTGCTGAGAACATTGTGGATGACATGGAATTCGCCCTTGACAATACTGGTGTAGATTCACTATTAGAGAAACTAAAGTCGGCAATAATTAAGATTGCAAAGGAACAGGATTATTGGAAAGAAGAATATCCAAACCGTTGGTTGACTTTGGAAAAGGACATTTTTAATGAACGCCAGTCAGGAACAAAGGTAAGTTTAGATTTCTAAGTAATGTCTAGTCAAAACTTAATACTAATTTTTAATCCAAAGTATTTTGATATCATAAGTATAATCCATTCGCCTCTTTTAGTTATCTGTTTCATCCCTCCCCCCCTCTCTCTCTGTCTCTCTCTCTCTCTCTCTCTCTCTCTCTCTCTCCCTCTCTCTCTCTCTTCATCTCTTTCGCTTTCTCTCTCTCTTTTGTTTTGCATTGTTTAATACTTTGCGACAATGATTTATTTTCTATTTCAGATAGTGTCACTAGAAGAAGTGAAGAACATAAACAGGTTCCAGCCAATTTCTCTTGAAACAAGTGAAGAGCTTGATCTTTTCTTGAGACTGCATAATGCACAAGGCAATTTACTGTATTTTAGGTAACATTTAAGAACGTTATTTGCGATATTTGTTCTAACCTCATGTTAACACTAGTGCACCTTAAGACAGACGATTATTCAAAGTAAAGTTTTGGTATTGAAGTTAAATGTGTCCATAATAAATGTGTCATTGTATGTCGTATTCATGTCAGTCCTGGCAAGTAGTTGACCAAGCTGAAAACAAGAAGAATAACTGACGCATATTCCTTGTTTACTAATGACCCCATAATTCTGCTTGCCGTAGCCTGAAATTTCCATCGTGCAATTTATAAACTTTAAAATATGAATACCTGTTTCCTGTGATGAGAAAATGCCGAGTACAATACTATTTGCATCTTTTTTTAATATTACTCTTGTGTGGGCTTGCTTGTGGTTAACATAACTTGCCAGAATGTATGGATTCTAATATCTAAAGTAAATTTAGGATTCAACATTACGATGTCCATAGCGGAATGTCAATAACTTCTTTCTCTACATGTTTGGTTAAATGCCGTGTTACCACATGTTTGAATAGTACAGTGTTGGGGATGTAAAGACACACATGTTTCACGGGAAACCCATGACTATACGGGTTTGGCATTATGACACTTCACATAACGCCTATGTTGTTCTTTTTTATGTCCTCTGGTTATAACTTTATAAAGTATTATTCCAGTTTACATTGTAAGCGTTCATATAAGTAGAACTAAACTGGTTGATTAAAATGAAGAATAAAACACATGGTAATGGTTCTCAATTCTATTGAACCGTTTCATTCTCTGTCTACCTGGAATCATTTCAAGGAGTGTTAGCGCAATTATAGGTTTTATGTAAACGTCAGTTAAAGCTCGATAGTAAAACATACCTAAATCCATTTCTACTGAAGCTCCTGTATCCTCAGTGTTCGGCCCATAGGCTTAATATTGGTTTTCATGCTTTAAATATTGTATACACGGGTTTGACATTAGAACACTCATATGACGTCCAAGTAAGTTATCTCTCCCGTTTTACAGTTTATTCATTCACATATTACAGCTAAAATATTGTGAATGGTTGATGCAACCTACCAATTAATTAACTTGAACGACGTCTTAATGTGATTATGTTGTCGTTTAAAATGCCTCAACATTAAAAATAAAAACACTAAAATGTGACCGTTACAAACACTGGCTACATGGTATGTATTTACGGTGTGTTTGCAACTATATGTTTCGTGTCATAGTCAGTTAAGGCGCTATATATATATATATATATATATATATATATATATATATATATATATATATATATATATATATATATATATATATATATATATATATATATATATATATATATATATATATATATATATATATCTAAATGCATGGCTAATGAGGGTCATGTGTTCTGACTGTTTTGCCCATATGATAAATATTGGCGTCTTTGCTTTAAATATGTTATACAAATTGGCTACTATGTGTTAAATGTA
The DNA here is from genome assembly GCA_007844125.1 of Sinonovacula constricta. NCBI lineage: Eukaryota > Metazoa > Mollusca > Bivalvia > Cardiida > Solecurtidae > Sinonovacula > Sinonovacula constricta. The sequence goes on along the minus strand of CM017573.1, from coordinate 29,983,562 downwards.
GTATACAGTAATACCATCCCATGCTGTGTTTCTCATTTCAAACGAAAAACTACTATTTTCAAGATTAACTTTTTATTGGACATTAAGCTAATTGATTTTGTAACAAGGCTGAAAATAAAAAAAAGTATTGACCTTTCTTTGCAGTCACTATATGTATGCTTCAAATAAAAAACGTACACTTATTTCATAGCTAGCTCCTCGAGGCTCATTTGATAAACTTATATGGAAATTAAAGAAATAGGCAGTTTGTTGCAAGCAGTTATTCCTACTTCGTAACAAGGACAAGAAAAAATAGAAGTACCAAGATATGTATTATTGGTATTTGTAAGATTTTTCTTTTACCTTTGCAAGTCAAGCAATATACATGGGAACTTATAATAATACCTTCGGTACTTATAAAACATAATAATATTTGACATATATCGTTAGAGAAAAAGCATATTAAGCATGAACGATACAGTGTAGTCCCATTTAATTTATACCTTAGATTACCTGACTAAATAGCTTATGTTTGTTTTAGCGAGCAGACTCTGAACGACTACATCCTGTTAGACCCACAGTGGGTGGTTGATGCATTGAAGAGTATTATAACAGCCGACGGTTTTCTGAAGCGCAAAATGAGAGTTAGAAAGAACTGGAGCCAGCTGAAAGAGACAGGAAAACTCACCATGGATATCATTGGTAAATGAAGTGTTGTTTCACTGGCTTACATTTATATTAGAGCTTTCTTATTTGTCGCATGAAGTTGTTTGAGGCGTTTGAGCCTCACTATTTTGGTCGTAATCTCGCGGTAGGTAGTAGCGATACTAGTTGTTTTTGTGGAAGAGTAAGTTTTGGTAGTAGCAGCATCAGTAGTAGAAGTAGAAGCAGTAGTAGTAGTAGTAGTAGTAGTAGTAGTAGTAGTAGTAGTAGTAGTAGTAGTAGTAGTAGTAGTAGTAGAAGCAGCAGCAGCATCATCAGCAGCAGAAGTAGTAGTTTTTGAAATGCTGCAAAATAGGGTACGTTAATAAAAAGTAATTCCTATCATTTTATGTCTCTGATAATTGTATTTTTCTTTCTTTCCTGTGTTTTAATGAAACTTTATGTCGAATTATTTTTGATGTGCATTTAGAGCAAGATTCTACCCTGTCTCATTATTATATAATTATTTTATATTTTAATACTCATTGAAACTTTCATATGTGCGTGTTCTGGGCGTATTTGTGCATGTGTTCTGACTTAATATTTGCTTACAATTTAGAAAGTGTAAAATACTTGGTTTAATTATCAGATGCAGTATGGAGCCAGTCAGAGTTCATCAAATACAAGGATGTTCTTTTGAAGATTATGGAACGCCTCTGCCTCATTGCTAAGCCCAAAGACGATGACCCGGTAAGATATATAAATACTTGTTCAATCTAGCATCACATATGCTATTTAAGTTCCTTCTGTGATAAACGCTAGAGGAAAGTGCGTTTGGTCGCCAATTGTGAACCCCTATGTGTGTCTTGATAAAATTAAATTATTCATTTTCATTTGACAATTAATTTCTCTCGGCATGCGCCATGATTATGTTGTTTTTTTTTATCTTGTCTTTTTATTTGATCCTTTTCTACCAATATGAGTTAAAGTCAACAGTGAAATAACGTTAAGCATACCATCTATATAAACATGTCGAAATATCTATATAGTATAGTTCCACTTGATTTTGTTATACGTTTAGTTATAAGATGTGGTAGAACAGCTTAAAGACGATATAATATCGCATCGTGTGTGCATCGTAAGAATGTACATCTGTATCTTGTAGAATGTATCAGCAATATATATCCATACAGTAAACTGTGTTACCTTGAAGTTAACTGTGTGTTGCTGGAACATTCATGCTACTATTATACAGATGTTACGTTTATAAAGAGTGCCAAAACATGCATCACATACTACATAACCGGGCGTTTGTTCTGACTGATGAGTTGGAAAGTGCTATCAGAGGTTTTGCACAATATATCATTTATATTTCGTCCTACTATGACTGACTTTATCAACTGCTTAGATGTCATAATGATAAAGACATTAACATATTTTTCAGACCTGTGACCATTACTTTGTGCCTTGCTTCATAACCAAACGACAAATTAATCCACGTGCACTTAATGCTCAAAGTGTCACTTCCGTTTTGATACTGGATGTGCCTTCTAGATTCTTCCCAATGGTACTCTTCAACAAATTAATTGCTTCATGCGTAGGGAAATATCCAATCTACCAGAAGCACATCTACAACGGTTCTGCAGCTTTTGAGGTTGGAGTACACGTGTTCATAGTGCTATACGTCGACAACACTGTCAAAGTTTGGGTGACCACACCAAGCAAAATCAACCCAGATGTCTGTCAGTGTATCTTGAACTTTCTAATTGAGCGCATGGACAAGTTAAGCTGTACTGACATGCCGTCAGTTGATGTGCGCATCTGTTGTCCAAACGCTGACTTGTACTCGGTAAATGACATTGTTAGCACCAAAGTGCCTCCTTTGCCAAAAGACATTAAACAATGGAAAAGACACGTTCCAGAAGAAATTTTGTGCTCTAATGCGAGCTGTGAGAACTCTCCTCTCCATTTAAGACAAGATGTTCTTCGACACTGGATTCCTGGTTCACAAGGCGAAACACGTGAGTTCTGTATTATATTAAGAAGGAAATAGTTTACATGTTTAAAGTTTTTGCTGTGCATGATAGTTAAATAATAATTAAACGTGTTGTATTACAAACAAGTAAAATATCAATTTGCATACGCTCTATAAAGTGCAGGTATATCAGTTTTAATGCGGTGACCTAGCGACACCAAAGTGTTGTGTCAGTACAATCTCTATGTTTCACTGGTACTATAGGTTATTAATATACTTGCTTCTTTTTCATAAATTTATTAACTATTTAACTGCTTTCTTATGATTAGGTTAATATGTCTGAGTATTTATAGGCAACTGTAAAGTGTTTCCCACATATAATATAAAATATGCATATGCCTCATTAAATAACGGTAAGTTGATTTCGAAGTGACGTTCATAAATGACTTTAAGAAAATCACGCATTCTACACAGAATGCCTTTTTTGAAAAAGTACGTTTATTTGTTCACTAACATCAGATGCAATGCTTTAAATAAAGGTGTATCTGACTTTATGAATTTATACACATCCGCCCAAAACGTGAATTGTAGGTATCAATTTAAAGTTTTGCTAAAGAGAGAGAGAGACAGAGAGAGAGAGAGAGAGAGAGAGAGAGAGAGAAAGAGAGAGAGAGAGAGAGAAAGAAAGAGAGAGAGAGAGAAAGAGAGAGAGATCGAGAAAAAGAGAGAGACATGGAGCAAATGTATATATGCATGATTATTTCATTACAAATACAACATAGCTTAAGTCATACATCTCCTTCTGCCCGTTAAATATCTTATAAGGACATGCAACAAGTTGTTGATGAAACAATAAACCAAAAATGCACATATTTTATAAGCATTCGATACTTGATTTGATTATATAAATGGAAATGATAAAATACATAATAAGGTGGCTGTCGCCAGATGGAAAGTCGAAAGCTGTAATCGTATGTATTAAATATCACACCTATATCAACTAAATGTACAACGTGTAGAAATGTATATATTTTATATATTAATATAGATTTCACGTGAATGATCGTGCAAAGCAAGTTCTATGTGATGTCTGTTTTCATTGTTGTTTACATAGAGGTTTTGAAGTGAATACTCTTTATAATAAGTACCACCTAAAATTGACCTATACGAGTTATAGATAGGGTCTAATAAGGAGTTCATGAAATCATAAAATCGTACTTAAACTCTATTAAGGCGACAACATGTTCCGAGGAGCAATTAATGTACTGTCATTTTATGTCAACTATTAAAACAATTATTAAAAACAATGTCGAACGTGTTTCTTTAGTAAATACATTTTCCAAACTATATAGTGGTATTAATGATGTATATTATTAATATTATTTAAGCGTGTTCTGTCTCAATGTTTATTAAAAATATTGTATTCCACAACCTCCGACATGGTAAAAACATATACACTTCATGTGTTTTATTATTGTATCTCGCCCTCTCTAGAGTAAACGCCGACCCCTGCAGTTGTAATTCATACAGCGGGTCAATAAAATACCAGAATCCAGATGTATCAATGTAACCTTAAACTGTGCCCCAATATGGCTAAGTTAAACTTGTCTGTTTTCTTGTAGGTGTTCTCAGCGATCCAGAGCTCCTGGCCCGATGTCCATCACAGCAAGAAATCGCTAGGATGTCCAGGAAGATTGGGAAGGAGTTTTCAATGCTTGGCAAAATGCTGGGTCTTTCTGACGTTGACCTGGAGCACGTAGCGCTGGAAAACCACAACAAAGTCATCTGCCAAATAAACGCTATGTTGAACCTGTGGCTGACAAGACAGGGAGTAAAAGCAACCATTGGCACCCTCAAGAAGGCTATGGAAGATGTAGGCATCGACACCGAAACTGTTTTGGCCCAATCCTTAGAAACAAGCTGTGCTGATTCTGACGAATAGATCGCGGAATAAGCTTTGATATTATATGGTAGAAGGGTAGATAGGGAATACACCGAAAAGAAATATATTTAATTTTATAGACTACAGTAATAGTGGTAAGACATAAGTCTAGAAAACAGTATATTCCAATGAATTCAGTTATTTAAGCCTGTTGCAACACAGATAATAGGCCGATAAATTGGCGTGAATGGGGAGTCAACATTGTGCTCTAAAGTGAACCAATTGTTGAAGATTATTAACTTTATACTTGGAAATGCATGAATGATTTGTAGAGAGATTAAACAATCACTGTTGCATATTCTGATTGGTTTCCACATTTAAATGTTCCGATCTTCACTTGCAAAACATATGCACGGTTCATTTATATATCTGACATAATTTGTTTGTCTGGCCTCGTCTTCGGTCAGTATACAGCGATTATAGTCCTATTGTCACATGTTGTTGCTGAGTATAATTTTGATACAATTGGGCATATAACTAGTTTACTGCCCAGTATGTATTCATTAAAATTCTTGGGTGCATTAAATACTGAATGAATAAACTGAATACTTTCTTCTAGATTGTAAGTCTATGACGGTATAGATATTGTATTCATGGCGTATTAAGCTTTGATACAGGATACTGTTTATAATACCGTTGTATGATGCATTGAGTAGATACATGTTACCAAACGTTATGTTTTCTTCCTACACTTGTCTGTGACCATGGGATCCTACGCACTTACATATGGGTAAGGATATGGTATTCTGTTGGATATCGATATCTACCAAGCTTACACATATTGTATTACACATATAATGATCAACGATACATACCCAAGACAATTACTTTCATGCTAATTTTAGGACCCAATCGGACTGCGTTTTTCTAAGTAATTTTTTTTTTTGCAACTTCGTACAACTTATCTTAGAATGTGTAAGCCAGAAGCATAATCGCTTATGTGCTTGCCTTTACTTGTTGTAATGGTGATATAGAATGAACTGACACTAATTTGGCTAAACTATAAATCTATAAGGGTTTTGTAGACTAACCATGAAAGTATTTTTGTTCTTTAGTTTTTTATTTCATATTTTGAATAATACTAACTTGAAACATCATTAAATTCTCTATTTCTATGATGTTGTCAGGATACTCCAAAACTAACCAGCAAGTTATCTTTACGTAAAAACGGCATATTTGGTGCTATTGCTTCAAATGGCATCAAATAAACAAAGTGTTGATTAATATGTTTATTTTACAATGAAAAATAAAGTCATTGTGTTATGGACAATAAACACAACTCTTTTGAGATGCATACGGTTGCTTAAAAGCGTGTTCAGCAAATTACAGCTGTCAGGCATTCGGTAAAGAATAAAACGTGCATGTTAAAAATTCTAAATTTGTGGGCTGTTGGTTTATAAAAAGATGTACTTAAAATGGTGGTGTTGAAACAGTTTAAAACAAATGGAGAACATATCGAATAAGAAAGTATGCGATGCTCATATTGCAAGACGACGTTAACAGTCGACGTTGACTTACGTTGAAGTCTTCAATACATGCTAAATATAGAAAAAAACAGTTAAATCCAATATTTCAGTAGTTGTTTGTTTCGTATATATATTATCTATAGTTTATATATCACATCACTAACATAACAGCATACAATTGATTAACGTGTATATTAAGGATAAATGTTCCATCAAACGTTTAGCTTCGTTTAGTTCACTGAGGCAAGGTCACGTGTATTTTTCTTTCTACTTAAATTCTGTCTCGTTATTCTATCACCGTTAGACATGTATGAATCATAGAACTGACCCACTAATCATGGTGATGTCATTTTATTGTTGGCTGAAACTAGTTTGCAAGTTATTTTAATTACTGATGTATTGGCACATAACATATTTAACATTATTCTTACACATTCCATGATAACCATTTTATATGTTTTACTATGAATAGATATACAGATACCTTATTTGTAAGAATGATTGTATACATAGTTTCTCGTGCTCTTTTTATAATTTTCAATTATTCTTAAAGTCGAATATTGTGTAGCATATGTATTGGAAGTATTTTTTTATCATATGCATAGGACTTATTTTGAATTATATGTATTGGAACTAGTTTTGGATCATATGTATTGGAAGTATTTTTATCATATGCATTGGACTTATTTTGAATTATATGTATTGGACGTATTTCGAATCATATGTAATATTACTATTTGTAATCATATGTATTGGAAGTTTTTTTTCCATATGTATTGGAAGTGTTTTATTCATATGTATTGGAATTATTTTTTAATTATATGTTTTTGAATTATTTTGAATCATATGTATTGGACGTATTTTGATTCATATGTATTGGAAATATTTTGAATCATATGTATTGGATTATTTTGTGTAATATGTATTAAAAGTATGTTATATAATATGAAAGTATTGAAGGTTTCATTATTTAAGGTCACATCGATAGATGCTTAATTATGTGTTAGTATGAATAGTTGTATAAAGCACAGTTTATTTTAAAGTATGCGTACTTGTTTTATTTAACAATGTACCATTCGCATATACATTTCCAGATTTCAAATTATCGAGAGCTCAATTAAAAGGAAAAAGGAAAAGTTCTTTCCCGACAATTCAACAATTTTATACTTATTCTTCACGGATTATGTAATTTTATTGTTATTTGTACCGAAATATAATACGAAATAAAGGCGAATTGTATTTTGAATGGTAGCAATATAAAAACAAATCGTTTTTTAGCTAAGCATTTCAAATTAATTATTAAACGAAACGGGTTCGTCTTATTTCCAACCAAAGACAACGTTTTCGAAAGCAATTAAACTGCACTGATGCATTTTGTGGGACCATTTACTATGTATAACTAGGATAAATCCACATTTTACTGTTTGTATTACCTTGTCAGTTATGCATGAGTCTCTGGATTTGTGTAAGACACATATGGTGGATGTTTTATACACTCATTTGAAGATTATACCTTAGAAAAAATGAGTATTTGTGTTATTTCTTCCTACCAAATATTAATATTAAAATATAAAAAGCTAATTGACATTCTTTAAAGTTAAATGGGGGTTTTTTGTTGTTGTTTTTATTTTTTTTTTAAATATTGCCATATATGCAATAGTTTCGGTCGTTGAGACGATTTGTAAGACTATTGCAATGTAAGCCTAAATTATAAACTACTGAATAGTAAACTACTAAATTATAAACTACTAAATTATAAACTATACGATGTGTTTTCTTTCGTCATATTATATTCATGTCATAGTTTTACGGCCTTCGTGATTAAATTTTTACGCATGTGAACTCGAAACCGTGATATATTGGGTGTTAGACCACGGAAACTTAAAATCTGTTTTCTAAATATGATGGTATTTATATTATATTCAAGCCACAGTTATGACACCGATTGAAATCAAAGTCTGTAATATTGTTTAACAAATGGGAAATGTATTTAGCCAATAATTGAAATTAAGTTACTCTGACAAAGGCATCTATAACAATATTCCGACTTAATCGTTTCAGAAGCATGTTTTGCAAATCCGATACATTTTCGTCGACCATTATAAGTTAACAAGCATGAGATTTTGTTATCTAAATCAATTATAGCCCGTCATTAGAATTTAGAAGCAAGTTATTTTAGTTTAATTTGAATCCATTTTCGACGCGCATTACAATGTTAGATGCATGTGGTTATTTTTTATTCGGATCAATTTTCGCCGATTATCAGAATGTTAAATGCATGTGTTTTAGATTACCCGATCACAACGTGCAGTCAGCTTTTTTGTTACCCCTTCGTCCGTTGTCGACCGGCTTCAACAGTTTAGCGTGTGAACACGCTAGAGGCTATAGTTTTTATCTAATATGCATAAAACTTTGTCAGAAAGTTTGTATGCATGGAATTTTTGAAGGAGTTTATTATTGGGTCAACTGGGGTCAAACACTAGGACAAAAAGGTCGGACATTAGGAAAAACTTGTGAACACAATAGAGGCTCCATGTATGACATAATTTACACCAAACTTAGTCAAAGGATTTAGCGACGCGGCTTTTTGAAGGAGTTCGTAACCGGATCACGTAGTGTTAAAACGTAGGTCACTTGGTCAAATGTTAGAAAAAGATTGTGAACACGCTGGAGGCCCCATTTATGACCCAATCTTCACCAAACTTGATCATACTAATTTAGTGCACGAAATCTTGGAGGAGTTCATACAGTCCTGGCACCGTACCAGTTGTCCAAAACATCGTATATCGTGCGTATTTCTATCGTAAACGTATCGTATGGTAACGTAACGTATCGTGTAACGTAATAGGCCTGTCGTGAAGTAACGTAACGAGCCGTATCGTAAATGGTACATCGTATCGTATCGTATCGTATCGGACCGTAACGCTTATGACAAGACCGTGGTATCGTAACGGAACGTATAGTATGGTAACGTAACACAAGCAGAATTGCACTGTGCCTTCTCATAATTATTTGATACAAAGATACATATATAGTGACATTTTTCTAATGACATTATCATGCTCATACAAAAGTTCACAGGAAATTTAAATGTCATAATAAATGCTTTACAAATACAAAAAGAAGTTTATAAACAGAAACTTAACTATATATATTACATTTCCGGTACATGCATACTATCGATGAGCAAATTAATATTGCACACCTTCGAACTTATTACTTGAATGACAATATGCGTATATTGAATATGAATGGACGTTAAGGAAAATATTCGTGAAAACTAGGATTCTGGTTATTTGCCCACGCTTTTATGGAAAATAAAGAGCAGTAAGACGTAATTGGAATAAACATACAGCTGGAAAAACTAGCTATAACATAATCTAGCTCTATGCCAGGTTATGGAAAAGAGGTTTGTCTCAAATATGGTATTCAATTGATACGGCTCATATACAATGAACTTTGTTAAAAAATGATTGGACCGATTGGAATCATTTCTGATATTCCGACAAATTAATTGTAAAGCTAGCTTACCTATGTCATCGCTGGACACAATCAACACTGATAAAGTTTCTTCGCCAATTATTTATTTTAAACGAGTAAATTTTATTCACATTTATGCGAATTTAAATAAATAAATAAAAGCAATTCAGTGCTAGACGAAAATTCAATAAAAGTACGTTCACAAGTGTAGCAAAAAAAATAAAAATAAAAATAATAATATAACTATTCTTCTGCCAGTGATGTGATCAAATGTTTAAGGTAGGAATGTGTTTTTCAAAACAATGTGCTAGTATCATAAATAACAGTACACATCTGTCATCATGCCTTCTTAATTTCCGTACATTTTCCCGCCCTGCCAATCACGTGCACGCGTGCTAATTCCAATAAATTGGTGACACTTTTATGACACCACTAATCTTAAAGGAAGTAGGATTTTTAGCCGTTCGTTATGTTGATTGGTTTGATCTTTAACGTGTTGACCGGAGGTGTTAATTGGTCTGTTCTTAAATCGATTTCCTCTTATAACGAAATGGTCCTTTGTAAGTCTTTTTAGGACGATGAAGCCATTTACATACTCTCCTAAAAAAACTAGCGCACATCGGAATGTACCTTGACGTCAGTATGGATACTGAAAAGAATACCGTTAGAGTTACAATAGAACATGATATGATATCTAATCATTGCAAAATCAAGCAAGTCAGCATACAAATATAGTCTTTACAGTCTCCTGTCAAAAAACCTCAATGCCTTTATAAAACTAGGGTGGATACCAAGCCATGGAGAAAGAGCTATAAATAATAAAATAAATATAATAAATAACGCACAAATTTAGACATCCGGATATGTTGGTAGGACTCTAAGTTCAATATTTACTGCCACAATAACGTTAGTTTAGAATAGTTTTTTAAATTAAAACTAGGATGAAGCTACCCTGGTAAAGAATGCAAGTTCACCAATAGGAACTGTCCTTACTGTGACATAGAGAAATACTTTAACCCCGTGCTGTTTTTGTTAAGGCAGCACACAATAGCAAGAGATTAGCAACAAAAACCTATATTATTCACACGTGTCTTTGCTTTTTGTACCAGCGGAAAAAGGCAGATTTAATAAAAATGAAACACTTTAAAACCTAGAAGATGGTAAATACATTAAATAAATTTAATTCTCTACTAAAATATATATTATATACGATATAGTAAAGTAACTGAATTACCAACCCAAGCTTAACTACTCACACACTTTTCCCGTACTTTTGTCACTTTAAAACATCCTCGTAGTTCAAAAAGTGCCAGCTCTAATCAGGAGTAGAAAACATTTCAATGGTGAACATTTTAAGAAACCATTTCTTAGAGGTGTAATGCCTTTAAACAAAGAGCAGTCATACTCTTCCGCCAAATTGGAGTCCAGCCAATCAGAGAATGGGTTTATTAGGAATGTTTAGATTTTAAAGAGATTTCACCCCATCAAGTGTCTTGTGGGTTTTGAAACTTTAGTTATTGTTTGATTTGGATATGATATCGATTGACCATTGTATTAATTCAGTTTATGTAGGTGTTATCCTATATTATTAATTATATATTTAATGAAATGCTTTTATTCTAAAAAAGATTAAGAGCGCGTATTATTAGTTCTGCTTTGTCGGGGGCGGGGGGGGGGGGCGGTAGGGGGGATTTACTTACTTCAGCTAGGTAGCTGGATCCGAGTCTGATTCTAGAAATATTTAATCATGGGCTATATTATATTATTGATGGTGAGTTCCAATCTCCAAATTCATATTAGAGATTTTGCTTAACATTTGTATTTTAGTATTTTAATCTATATATTTCTTTAATTAGTTCTTGTCTATTCTTTCCGGAAATTGTCTGAAATGCTTTTAAATAACTTAGAGAGCCGGGGTAAATATTTATAGTTGATCGGCAATTTGCTCTATTTGAACACATTTTATGGGTTATAATTAACAGTTCGCATCTAAATATAGAATGTCTAGTGTTTAGTTTTATTTTGGCCTTGTTTATTTATTCTGTTGATTTTCAATCCTAATAACTCATGCTCATATAGCATTTTTGTTTGTATCCTTGCTACCGTCGGTGTATATGTGGATGTGGGTAGCGATATCTCAGTACTCAGTATTTGAGTTAAGTTTAACTAAGGGAATAATCTTATCAATTAAGTCGATTACTACTTCTAAATTTGTTTTAATGTTAATGGATTTGATCCCTACATGGAAAGGATTAAGTGAAGGTGTTAATTTGTCGGTTGTTAGTCCTATTTTGTCTCATAATAATATAATTAGTATTTGATAGCCCTGTTTCTATCTTTTTAGTTTGTTAAGTTTTTTTCCCGATTGACCCATATTCTACTATTCCTTACCGATTTTTTTTATTTAAATAGTGGTTGGAAAGGGGTTGAGTATGAGACAATGGTATGTTTTTGATGTTATTTTTTTCTAGCAGCTAGTCCATTTATGTAGGTTATTCGGTACATGTACCTACAATTCACGCGAGCGATTATAAGCCCCCACACAGATTGCCACTTTTATGACACAACGTTTATATCAAATTAGACGGGCAGTGGTCATTTAGCTGTAGTGCACAACAACTGCATCCGGTCTGAAGACATGTCATGCATGTATGAAGATCCCAGCACACATAATCTGGCTGTGAAATTTCACTTCAGTAAAACGCAGATACGGATGCGGGGAATAGGGGTAGAAAATTGAAATATACGTGTATAGAAGAGTGGTGTAAGAATGTTGGGAAATTACAGATTTATATTAATTTGCCTTAACATGGTACATTTTACACACTTGTTCAATGTTTAAGCAGGCTATCATATTGGCGTCACTTATTTATCATTTGCCTACACAGTTTACCATTTAGATGGAAATAGGTGTATTGTCTCATTTGAAAGGTGTGAAAACATTACCGCCTATATGCGCTGGAAGTGGGCCGATTGGGGAGAACGATTTGGACAAAACCGAGTTGGTACAGTATAAATAGGCTGATTGGACCTTTACTTTAACAACATGCCGCATTTGCCATGGTATTTCGTGTAATGTGACGTAAACGGAAACAGTACAGTATGTTGTATCGAAGCGTACACCGCATCGCATCGTAACGTGTAGATTTTCTATCGTAATGCATATCGTGTATGGTATCGAACCGTAACGTGTATGGTATCGTGTAAAAACCGCACATGGTATCGTACATCGAACGTAATCGCACCGTACGTATATCGTATCGTGTGACAACTGTTACGGTTCCAGAACTGTATATGGTTCAGGTTGGATCAAACGGTAGGACACTGGGTCAAATCTTATAAAGGATTTTTAACAAACTGTTGACCACATTTATTGCATTATCTTCACCAAACTTGGTCAGTGTGTTTGTCGCCATGAAACCTTGGAAGAATTCGTTAGTGGGTCACTAGGTCAAATTTTATCAAAAGATTTATAACACACTATAGGCCCCATTTATGGTCCAATCTTCTTCAATCAACTTGACCAGAATGTTTGCATGCATGAAATCTCGGATGAATTCATAACTGTGTCACGTGGGACCAACAAGTAAGTCCCTAGGTAAAATCTTAGAAAAAGGTCGTGAACATACTAAAGGCCACATGTGTAGCCCAATCTTCACCACACTTGGTTAGAGTGTTTGTCTGCCTGAAATCTCGGAGGCGTTTGTTATTGGGTCCCGCACGGACGAAACGTAGATCACTACGTCAAATCTTATAAAATGGCTTTGAGCACACTAGAAGCCACATTTATTGATCAATTCTTACCAAAATATGGTCAGAATATTTGTCGACAGAAAATCTTAAAGAAATTGGTTATTTGGTCACGTGGGGTCAAAAAGTAGGTCACAAAATTAAATTTTATATACATCTTTTGAACAGACTATAGGACCCATTTATGACCCAAACGTGATCGAATGTTTGCCTTCATATTATCTTGGACGATTTCGTTATTGGGTCACGTGGGTTTAACAATTAGGTCACCTGGTCAAATCATAGAAAAAGCTTGTTAACACAGACGAGCCACATTTTAACCCAATCTTCACCAAACTTGGTCAGAATGTTTGTCTGAAGGGAATCTTCGATTAGTTTGTAACTCGCTCACGTGAGGTCAAACGGTAGGTTAATATGTCAATTCTTAGAAAAACACACTAGAGACCACATTTAGAGAGCAATCCTCGTCGAACTCGGCTAGAATGTTCGCTCGTATGGAATATTAGATATATTTCGAAGTGGGTCACGTGGATTTAGTAGGCCACTAGGTAAATTTATTCAAAATGTTATCAGCCTAGTGGCCACAGTAATAATCCACTCTTCAACGCTTTGGGCCTATTAATAGACTGTGTTCTCAGGCAAGCAATTAAGGGCCACCATGGCATTTTTTTTTATCAATGTTTGCCTATCATTAGAATTTTAGAAACAACTGTTTTATAATGATATCTTTTCGCCGATTATTAGAATTTTAGAAGCATGTGATTCTTTTAACTCAGACCGATTTTTGCCAATAATTAGAATTTTAGAAAATGTTATAGTTTGTTTAGATAATGTGTATGTATCATTAGAATTTTAAAACATGCATTGAAGCAATAGCTGCTCAGGAAGCATACGTTGGTTATAAGCAAATAATTTTAAGGTATATAAAATAACTTGCTTCTACGTAGAGAAATAAAGACTGGAACTGTTCACATTATCGCGTATAGCCAGGTGACCTGACAGATATGGGCTTACCGTTGACGATCACACCAGGCATGCGTGAGGAAGGCCAGCGCAGCAAACATCCCGACTGACCTGTGCCGAAAGCAAAGACACACAAGACAGCTTTCAGAATAAAAACAGATAACGATAACAAAAGCTATTAAGGACATAATTCTAATGCCATCATACACTGACCTAGGAATTATATCATCCAATGGCAGTGTTAGTTCATTCACCTGCATTTCCTTTTAAATAAAGCTCAACTTTTAAAACGAATGGCAGGATATAGAATGAGTTGAACTATGCGGGTACTGGTGGTTAATGCAAAATTGGCCTGCATTTCAATGAGAAGTGCCGCATAAAGTCCAGCATATTAAGTAATACGAATCTCCCGGTTGATGGAACAAGCATCAAAGTTGACACACATTCTGTCATGACCGCCACATTTTCAAGATAGTGGTAACTACAGTCACCACTCCCACCCTACACCTAAAAGAAAAATAGCTCACACAAGTACAACACAACAAGGTTTCAGGGCATGCATGTTATACATAGATATTGACGTCTCGAAGATTTAATTACCTTTATACTAGACTACAAAACACACGCAAAACAAATTGATCCGCGTAGTCACTTTGGCATAAATACACCTCAGTTACAGGCACAAGTGTACAAGTGATAAAATATTTTGGACAGCTATATAATAAATGTGCCATACACAAAATAACATAATAATAAACTTACAGGCGATACCCTTTAGAAACACTTTATAAATAAAGAATAGTACGTGATTTCATTTTATTAAAAAGGCATATGTACATGTGCTTGTCAGAGTTATTTATGGACAACACGTAAATTAGAGGAGATTAAAACAAAAGCTGCTTTACCCTAGTTTGTACCCCTTATTTAAAAGAGCATTTATATTTAAACGCTTGGATAATACACAAATAACCTCTAACTTTATAACCTTTATAACTAATATAGCTTATGGCATTTCTGTGATAGCCACAAATATCTATATTTGAGGAGAAAAAGTGGGCAAAATATCACCATACATGTCGCTAAAAGCAACAGAAAATTTGAGCGTGCTGGAGAACGAGCAACTCAAAGTCAGAATAGTTTTTGAGAAGTTCATCAGAAACTTGGAAGGACAAACATTGACATGCATCAATATATTGTGAGTGAGAATGTGAAGCTACACCAGGTCAAGACTATATTTAAATGACCAGGCTCAATGAATGTGGTCGATATCTCAATGATGGAAAACTTCCAGCTTTATTGAGTGGTAGAGATGAGATGGCCCTTGAACTGAAATACCATTGGTGTCTTTTACATCTTTAACAGTGAGCGATGGCACACATTGCAGAAAAGAACAAAGAACGAAACCAGTTGTCTCCTCAGCCGTTCCTTTCATAGTCTCTGAAATTCTTGCCTATATTATTTAGACCTAAAACAGCAGCGACGAGCCTGCTGTAATTCGTCTTGCTAAATCATTTAGTCCTTATCAGAAAAGACTTGAACATTTTGTGACGGATATGCATGACGTTCTAAAAACAAGGAAACACCGATTCCAATCTTCATAGAATGTAGACATAGAATAGCATGTAGAAATGTTTCATGAAGATGGTCTTAGCATACAGTACGATCGCCGTCTTAAACAGATACATGGACGATGTTGTCTGTCCACAGCCGAGGATTTTCTGTACAGTTGCAATAGACAACATTTATCACAATTACTCATCAACAACTGCGACAACTTACATCAATTCATGGACCCGACCCAGCATCTTCATATTCCAACATACACAATCGGAATATCAAGCTGAAGCTCGAGAGTCAATCCAATTTGTGAACAACAAAGTGATTTACACACTGCTGTTCCTCTTGTTTCCTCAAAGGAGAAGAACCCTTCTCCTCCCAAGGGCAACTGCAAATAGGAATCTCTGTCACGTCTCAGACTGACAGACGAGCATGAGTGGCTGCAGAAGGTAAGAAAAGAAGATGGCGAGAAAAACATTACCTGGTCTGTCCATAAAAAGGGTCCCCGAACAAATCATAGCTGTTACCTTCGGGATAAAACTCACTCTGTTGCCACTGGAACACTTTCTATGAACAAATCAGGGATGCTCTTGAATTACTTAAACCGGTTCCTGTTATAACAACAGACCAGCCGATCGATGCACTTGCCAAACAGGTCAAATGACACTGGCATGCATGGTGTGGACAAATATATTGTCATATAAGAACGTAGCATTCAGGTCACTTGGGACCCTCCTTCAGAGTAAAGGATGGACAGGATCTCTTGCAGTCATTGGTTGCTTCTTCTGGCACTGCATAATTTTTTCGTTCAGCCTTAAGTGTCACATGAACACGTACAGTAGCTTTACGTGTTAAATTAAGTCTAGTTTCATTAATAATATTCTAATCTGTTAAACAGTAGCTGTACGTGTTTAATCAAGTCTGTTTTCATCATTTATGACATAATCTGTTTAAACAGCTGCTGTAAGTGTTAAGCCAAGTTGATTTCTATTATTAACGTCATGATCTGACGAACAGTAGCTGTAAGTGTTGAACCAAGTCGATTTTAAATGTTATTAATATGCTAATGTGTTAAAAAAGAATTGTGTTAAGCCAAGTTGATTTTAATTGTTATTATTATGCTGAGGTAGTATCACGTTGGATGTAAATGTTCTGACGAGTCAACTTAAATTTATTTTAATTAATTAATTAACAGTTAATTACGACATGTATGTGCTGATGCATGTTCACCTCGTAGTATCTCTTATATTGATTAATGTGTAAAAAGACAACCGGTTTACTTAAAATTTGAAAATGCATATCTAAAATATTTATCTCTATCTATATCTACCTACACATTTTTATACACAATTTCTATTTCTCTTTGCAGATTATCACAGAAAATAAGGACACAGCATGTAACATTCATATAACAGATGATTGATAGGTATCTTATATATATGTCAATATTATAAATTAACAAACAAAATAAATTCGTCATCAATTAACTTCAATTAAAGAAATATAAAAAATTGCAGCTGCATGCTTTGTCTTTTAAGTATTCTACTAACACATGGTCGAGCAGCATAATTTAAAGAAAGCATTAACAAATCTAGCAAAATAGGGAAACGTAAAGAACAAATCACACTTTGACTGTTTGACAATAAAGTTAGTGTTATCTAAATGACAATGGACAATGATTTCCACATGAATGGTGAACTAGCGTACACAAATGAATGCCCTGTTTTTTTTGTGGTTTTGGTTCATCGCAGTGTTCAACTACGATGATTTCAGCAAAGTCCAGATGTTGGAGGAGGCCCCAAGAAAAAAACTGTGTAGAACCACTGGCGCACCACAGATTAGCTGGAAAGCCTCCCCATATAATGTATATTGCCCCGAACGGGACGAGAACCCATGCAGTGAGAAGCAAATCAATCAGGGTAGTTACTTACACGCCTTACACTGCCTTACACGCGTGTTTTACATGCTATACTGTTCTTGAAGCAAGTGTGGAGTGTGCTCAATTGCATCTGTGCAGCAAGTGAATGATGTGCTCTTGGTAACTATAATATATTGGCACCTCTATTAGGCCTTTATTCTTGTCCAATTTCTTGTCTCGAATGTCATTTTACTTCCGATATTAAATTAATATATATCCTACTATATTATATTTGCACAAAAATGATTACAATGCAAAGAGGAATAAAAAAAATAAAAACATGTTTTGGCAAAACACGATAGGGATGTTTTATGAAAGGCATTGGGCTTAAATCCGTCCGCATTCATACTTAATTAATAAAAAAATGACAAAAAGCAAATATTATAATTCAATGCCATATCAAAAATAATAATGATATAACATGTAATAATGAACTAAAATACTTAGAAGTATCTGACTATGATTTCCTGATCTCCATCTGCATTCAATGACAAAACTAATGCTTAATGAATAAAAATGCTAATCATACATGCCCTTTTTTTTCTTTGTCTATGGTTATTAGTACAAATATGTAATAGTGAACTTCTACAAAAAAGCAGCTAAAATTGTTAAAAGAACCAACGCCGTTATAACATTGTGTCAGTCCGTATATTAATGCACATGAGCGAACAGTAACAGGGATTAATTTTTTTCTGGTTTTAAAATACATTGCATCGACCAATTATGATCATTATAGCAACGTCCAGCTTATTGGTGGAGGAACGCCCCAGACACAGTCTGGATAGAACCATCGGCGCACTGCAAATCAGCTGAAATACCTTCCCACGTTAAGTACTTCGTTCCGTACGGGACTCGAACCTACGCGGTGACAGGCTAAGCAGTCAGAGGAGTTACACGTCGGCGACTATACTACTACGCCATGTATGTAAAAAGTCAAATTTAACTAGCATAACAATAAACATAATGAACATCCTCGACATTGTTTCCCACTAAATATTTTTTACTTATGAGCAACTCCACGGCCCCCTACTACATGGTTTAAATGTCATTTGATGTTACATCTGCTCAGATAAAAGATCTGCAAACCTGCAGTATGCCACTGGTTCTACCCAGATATTGGGGTATTCCTCCATGAAAAGAAGCTGCATATAACCAATATAACCGTTTTTGCGTTGGTTCGATATAATATATGTATCTGAAATACAGACAACCAGATAGCCTTGATTATGATATATACCGAGATATTGTACCGGTATTCTACACATGGATCCAAGCCACAGTCTGCTGAAATACAAACAACCAGATAGCCTTGATCATGCTATATACCTCCATATCGCACAGATAGTTTCAACAGTACATAACCGTGTTATTTATAATGTGACATCAATTAAAGAAGCTTTCGATGAAAACCATAGACTGACTGTAAATACTGTTGGGAACAATGTGTCACTGCGTACTGATGCCATGACACAGTTGGACAATAACAGTCAGGGATTTCGGCAACTGTCACATACTGCCTACTCGTCCGACTTGGCTCCATTTGACTGTCTTTTTCCCTAAAAATCAAATTCCATCTCAAGGGCAGCCTCTATAAAACATTAAAACAGCTGCTGCCAGCAACCAACACAACAAAGTGGTATGAGGATTTAAAAACACACCAATCGAGTGAGTGGATATCTAGACACAAACGATGTTTATAGCACTCTGGTGCTTACGTCGAGAAACAATTACAAGTACTTATGTCAGTTGTGCTGTTTTCTTGATGTCGATGTCAAGCATGTCGCTGTGTGAAGATAAAGAAAAAGTAGTATTTTTGTTAAGAGTGGCATTGTGTTACCCTTGCTTGTTTTCGTGTAATAATAACAAAGTACACACATTTCTGGGGCAATACTCGTATCACCAAATCTATAACACAGTATGTGAGGGACCAGTAGAACACAATACTTACCCTTTTAAATGACTTAAAAATCATCGTTTTATTTAAAAATCATACTTAATATATGTTTGCATTTTAAAAGATAATTACATACATTTGTTTAATATGCCATGAATTTGGAGCATAATTGCATTTTACATTGAGTCTAGTACATTCTATGTTCTCAGCATTTCGCCCATTTGTATTCTGGTTTGTTTGTTTATTAGGTGTATTGTCCCATAATTAGTAGTTCAATTATCTGGAGACGGTGTCAACTGGAAGCCGAACTATGCATGCCTTCATTGTGTTCAGCATGCGGTGAAAACCTTGCATGATGCCACACCCAGTCATGTTATTCTAACACTGGCAAAATCAATCGAGGAAATAGCCCTAAATTCTGCTTGATCGCTAGCCACTACCATTTTTAATGACTTGGGCATATACGAGTGTGTGCTTTCTACTATAAAAATAACACAATGTAGGGAATGCCATACATTTTTTTTTTGACAAGCAGGAGAAAAACACGTCACCTTTTTTGACAAGATCTGGCACGAATAAAAAACCGAGGCACCAATCGTCAAAAAGTTACCGCGGAGAGTATCAATTTTACTTGCAAGAACCAGGAGACATCTCGACTTGATATGGTGCAGATTCTACCGTGGCATGACACTCCATTTTAACCACACTGGCGCTCCATATGGCCACCATCATGTTTAGCTCAAATACACGATTTGTATCGTTCTCAGATCCATTGTCAACATCCAAAACAAAACAACTATCAAATAAAATTAAATATATATATGTCATTAAATACATATAAACATGTCATTAAAAAAGTTACCATTATCTAATAAGACTAGAACAGCCATTATCCATAATTACAAGACGTTACAATAACCAATTATTATTTTGGGATCGGGATTGTGATATGACGGCATTTTTGCCGATACTGTGGAGCGACATTTCTATCATTATAGCAAAGGGGCACTTATGAGATTCCAAGGGACTGAACCCGGCCGGTCCACTATACTGACACCGACGAGTCTGGCGTAATTTTGTCGCCTTAGCCCCGAGCGTTAGGAGGGAAGCCACTACTATCAACATTAAAGTCTTTGGTTTGACCCGGCCGGGGTTTGAACCCGCGACCCACCGATTCGCAAGCCGACGCACTACCACTTGAGCTATTGGGGCCGGTCTAATTATTTTGAAAGGTTATATCAATATTTGAATTAGCATTGCTCATCAATGATAGAAACATAATTATCTACCAACTTCAACTAGCATCAATACTGTACGTATGATACGCCATCAATGTTGGAAGTTTCAGTAATCATTGATACTGAAAGTAACATTACCCATCGATACAGATAGTAACATTACCCATCAATACTGGATGTATCATTACCCATCAATACTTGAAGTTTCATTATCTATAAATACTGGAAGTATCACTACCCATCAATACTGGCAGTATCATTACCCATCAATACTGGAAGTATCATTATCCATTAAAACTTGAAGTTTCATTATCCATCAATACTAGACGTATCTCGACACATCAATACTGGAAGTATCATTACCCATCAGTACTGGAAGTATCATTATCCATTAATACCAGAAGTATCATTATCGATCAATACTCGAAATTTCAATATCCTTCAATACTAAAACTATCATTACCAATCAATACTGGAAGTATCATTACCCATCGATACTAAAAGTATCATTACACATTGATATTAGAAGTACCATTATCAATCCATACCAGACTTATCATTAATCATCAATTTTAGAAATATCAAAATCCATCCATACTTGAAGTGTCATTATTAATCAATACTAGACTTATCATTATTCATAAACACTAGAAGTATGATTACCCATCAATACTGGAAGTATCATTATCCATCGATATTGAAGTATCAGTATCCATTAATACTAGGCGTATCAGTATTTATCAATACTAGAAGTATCATTACATATTAATACTAGACGTATCATTGCCCATCAATACTGGAAGACCCATTACACATCAATACTAGACGTATCATTAGCCATCAATACTGGAAGACCCATTACACATCAATACTAGAAGTACCATTACCCATCAACAATTGAAGGATCATTACCATAAATAAAAGAAATATCATTACCCATCAATGCTAGAGGTACCATTACCCATCAATACTGGAAGTATTATTACCATAAACACAAGAAGTATCATTACGCATCAATCTGGAAGTAGCATTACCATAAACACAATAAGTATCATTACCCATCAATAATGGAAATATAATTACCATAAACACAAGAAGTATCATTACCCATTAATACTGGAAGTATCATTATCATAAACACAAGATGCATCATTACCTTAAAGACAAGAAGTGTCATTTCCATAAACACAAGAAGTATCATTTCCATAAACACAAGAAGTATCATTACCATACACACAAAACATATCATTACCATACATACAAGAAGTGTCATTACCATAATCACAAGACGTATAATTACCGTAAACACAAGAAGTATCACAAGAAGTATCATTTTCATGCACACAAGATTCCCCCCACCCCTGAAAGTTGTCGCTTTGACTAGGGCTCAAACACAAGTTGTGGGGGGGGGGGGGGGGGGGGTGGGCTGGGGAGTTCAGGTCAGTGGCTATAACCACTCAGCTACAACCGCCGCACGCCCCCATCCACCATGGAACAGCGGCTCTTGTGTGCACTGTTAAGCATAAACTTAACTATATAATAATTAGTTATGCCAGATTTTTACAAGTCTTCAGGTACAAACGAGACAGCTGCCTATTCAGAAGAAATGTGTGTTGCCAGTCTTAAATTTGGTCCAATGGTACATACTTCTCCACTTTAAACTTCCTTCGATCAGAAACATCCAGCTGTCTTATTTCACCGGTAATGAGAAAGGAAGTTTTTGTTACATCGCAAGTACCACCGAACACAATTGTGGTCATATTGGTGACATTCAGCTAATTACTGATAAAAGAAAACACCAGAATTAATCAGGACAGAACCACTGGTGCACCTCAGATTAGGTGGAAAATTGGTGCACCTCAGATTAGGTGAAGTATCTAATTTAAAATGAAACAAAAGGTTTTATTTCCTATTGACATTTATGCTTATAACCCCGTGGTCCCTAGTCAGGGTTCCAGATAAAAATTTTAGCTAAATGAGTGAAACTTACGAAGATAATAAACAATAAGTAAAGGCGTTTTTTATGTTTGTTTTTTGTTGTTGTTGTTAATTAGCTCTTGTATGTTTTGTGTACTTTCTTACCAAGTTTGGTGAAAACTGGGCTATAAATGTGGTCTCTAGTGCGTTTACCACTTTCTTTCTTAAATTGTTTCTTTTTATCCCAGATTTTGATCCCCAGGTGACCCAGAAAGGAACCCATCCAAGATTTCATGCAGACAATCATTCTGACCAAGTTTAGAGAAGATTGGATAAAAACTGACAAAGGGTTTAAATGGGGTATTAAGTCAATACATTCCGGCATTATTCCTTAAACTGTACAACTTTGAAATGCATGTTTTCTTCCCAGCTATAGATACATCTGTGCCTATTTTCACAAGTTATATGATTCAAAGTTTAGTTGATACTTTTAATACAAATAATACAGAAGCAAACGCATAAAGAGCAATTGCATATTTCTCTTCACACCTGTAACATCTGTAACTTGGCATCTCTTGTCTCGAACATACTCCGAGTTCAACCAATAATACTTTATGTAACACCAACTATCAATAAAAAGTTCGGCTCACTATCTTAGGCATTACATATATCAAGAAGTCAATACATGTATCCTGTGTGTGAGCAACCCTGTGCAAAGGGTTAACTTAAAACTTCAGTGAAATATCTAAATTTTATTTATTAAGTTCGTGGCTTAAAATAAACTTACAGCATGGGTTTAACAATTTCATTCATAGGTCTTCACAGGTGGAGAGGATAAACTTAGAAGTTTTGATCTTGGGAAATTTGACATTTAATACAGAAAATAACCTCTACCCACAAAACAATCAGGAAAAAATCAACGTTTAGGCTCTGGATGAAGTTATTCATAACACCGATATTACTAAAATATACAAAAACTACTCCAACATAAAAAAATCCCCAATAATGTTCAAACTTCTCTCGAACATGCCTCATCATATAATATCTATAAACATGGATATATTTTAATTAAAACACCCAATAAGGCGCAATATATATATTTTAACAAAACTTTAGTATAAAAGGGATATTTTACCAGCCCCTTTCAGAATCGAACTGAGGAACCAGCCCTCTTTGATTAATGACACAAATATAAAGTGCTGGCTCATCCAATAAGGGCTACATTAGTAAACCCTATCTATATAAAATTGCATTTTAAATTGTAGAACCCCTCGTGCAGGATGTGCAAATTTCAATAGTTAACCCGGCTTGCCTGGATCAGCCACGTACCTGGCTCCAACCAGAAGGTGGGGACTGGTCCAATGGAAGTTGGTAGGGCCTGATAGGAAAATTATATACTAATAAATTTAATTAATAATACATAAAATATTATACATTAAACTTAATATGGTAGCCTGACTTGCCCGGATCAACCCTTGACTTCGCAGAAGAGGGGGGGGGGGGGGAGTTGGTAGGGCCTGATAGGCACACTGTAGTTATATATTTATAAAACTACAAATAACTGCAAAGCTTAGCCCTCAGCCATGTACCCATACTAATACTATGTAGATCCAGGGCTGTGGTAAGTTGGTAGGGCCTGATAGTCTACAGAGTATTAATATACTTTTGTAAACGTAAACAATTTAAACCACATCCCGCAGAAGGGGAACACAAGAATTGATGAGGCATGATAGAGAGAGATGATAGCGGCCCTGGCTAAGCTAACCTCTTCATGGACCCCCAGAACACGGTTCACCGTCCGACGATTACCGGGTGCCTTTGAAAGTATAAGGAACAATAACACTATAATAATTTAGTCCTTAGCAATTAAAATTAAAAATACGGAGACATAGTTACACAATATAAACATAAATCACCATACTGAAAACATCATTCCTTAAACTACTTCCTTCTGAGGGCTGATTATTACCTTTGCTTAATGGTAAAAGTCTCAGCTCTGCTACTTTGTGCTCTCTATCGTGTTGTTTTTATCCGTTATAAAACTATTATACTCTGGTATATTGTTGAAATGGACAAGAACAACAATGTCAATAAGTGTTATAATAAAAAACAAAATGCCATATAATAACCTGTCTATACTATGTAATATATATCATATATTTCCAAAAATATGTTTTGACATCTTTTGAGTGAGCCATGGACTAAATAAATAAATCACACCACTTTCAAATGAAAAATCTCACTATAAAACACACGACGCTGGTTCTAACCAAGAAGAATTTTGTCTAAAACCCTTTTACGACTCAATAGAATATCTTTATCTATATTTATCGATTTTTGATAAATATAATTCAAATAAGGGGATTAAATAATTAACTATGATATTGTTATTACAAGCTGTTTAATTATTCTTAATTAATTGAAACATGTGTCAACGTGAGTACTCCAACCTAAACATGGAGCATAGATTGCATCTTATAAACGATAAACAAACCAAAATATATAGTATTGCGATGACAATATGGGATAGTTATACACTTTTTTTTTGTAATAATGAACATATGAATTAAATATATTCCAAATAATATGTATTATTCAAATTAAATAGTTTAATAAAATAAAGTTTATACTTCCCTGCATCTTCCACGAACACAGACCTGTGGGCTGGAAACGTTAAAGATCGTTAAAATTAGCGACAACCACCCATTGGTTAGACGTGTTATTGCGCAATCGGTGTTTTAGTAAAAAGTTTTTTTAAGGTCATATACGCCTTATTTGGTCTACCCCACGCCTATTTATGCAAATATTTCAATTCGAAATCCTCTGACAAGTCCATAGCACCGCGTAATAAAAAGGGTATATTTTAAGGTCAGCTTTTTACTTAAAATGGTCAGGTACAAATACAATTGATGTGTATATAGCTGACTAGTTAACATAGCAGTAGTTTGTGTACCTTTATTTGGTTAGATAATACATGAGGTCAGAATTTCCTAGAAATTAAAAATGAACATTTTTCGAAGGTTAATTTTTTGCATTTTCTGGTCCATCAAAACAATTTTGTTGTACATCTACATGTGAAACCTAAATATTTTCTTAATTGACATGAGAAGCACTTTCAGAAAATGTATAGTTTTGATCATATTTTGTCATTTATTAAAATGGGTGGTTGTTGCTATTCAATTGACCACACATAATCCGTAGAAAATAAGAATAATAATAATTCCCAAGAAAGGCACCCGGTCGTAGTTAACAAACACACGAAAAATCCGTGCGAACCTCGCCCCTCCACAACACGGTTAGGACAGCATACATGTATATTAAACCTTATATAATCCAGATCGGAAAAAAAAATGGCCTTTACAAAATGGCGGATCATCGAGAAAGGAAGTGGATTGTACTCGAAATATTTAAGTTCAATTAATATGACATTATTGAAGTGTTACTTACAATAAAGTATTAACTACTGCTACTAGTAATTAGGGTATTACCGATCTGTCTCTGCAGGGCCCTTCTTCTGTGGTTATCCTTGTACAGCAGTACTGTCTACGTTTTGATATATTTAGGAATGACTGCTCTCCCCGACAGTCCAGTCTATTTATAGACCGGGTCCCCGCGTAGTCTGCGGGTCCAGTCAGTCTCGGTCTCAATTACGGTCCCAGTCTGTTAGCCGTCCACTACATAATTAATAACAACTAATCTGTCCTATGCCTATTAAGTAAGGGCGTTACGCTACCTCAATACAATGTGAATGTTGTATGGTATAGAGGCTACATTTACCGTGTTGTCAGCATGCATATTCTGATCAGGCGGGGGCGCCGCACGGGGTGGTCGGACGGTTAAGACATCTAGTGGGAAATTAAGCCAAATCTACTTTTATGCATCATAATACTATCGCCTGACCTCGGAGGGACATGGGATGGGATGGGATTTGCCGGCATTTTTGCCGATACTGTGCAGCGACATTTATATCAGTATATCATTATAGCACAGGGGCACTGATAAGGTGCCCAGGGACTGAACCCGGTCGGTCCATTATGCTGATACCGACGATTCAGGCGTAATGATGTCCAATTAGCCCTGAACGTTAGGAGGGAAGCCACGTCTACCGACTTTGGTTTGACCCGGTCTGGGTTCGATCCCGCGACCTCCCGATCCGCAAGCCGAGGCTCTACCAATTGAGCAATTGCGGCCAGTGAGGAACATGGGCCTGCCCGTATATTTAATAAGATAAAACATATCTACATGTTTTTTTTTTCAAATATTTGCTATAAATATTTCCATCTCTCCTATTTAAAATATATATGATAATTAATAAATAATATGACACTACTGGGAATGAGAGACCACCTTTGTAATTGTCAACTTTTGGTAGATATGTCTTTTTTCCTGACTTGTTCTCGATCGTTCTTGTTGTTTTCGTTGAATTCTTATAGCTCTGTATCTACGGTGCGTGTGGACGATAGAACGATATATATTTAATTAAATAATCACATACAAGAGAACACGTAAATAAATTATCAGTCTCTTCGTCCACGTGTTCAACAGTATGTTCTATTTACAATTCTGGTAAAATTGAGAACAGGTGTATATTGTATATAAAATAATCTATGTAAATTGTTGATTTTTTTATGCCAACATTACTTTAAAAAGGTCCTAAAAGGTGCCGATGCATCATAACACAAACGACGTAATATATGTAGTTTAACTTTTATTTTAAAGTACACTGACGTTTTGGGATTTTAAACTGTGATAATCTGTGTTATGCGGTGTTCGCTAACACTGCTTTATGGTCCCAGTGAGGTAGGCCTTTTTCTTAATCTCCATGGCAAGAGCAACCCTCACGCCAGTATTATTGATTACCACCTGTGATTTTTTTCTTTTAATCTTACTTACATTAATGCTCGCCTAATAAACCATGATTTAGACAAGGGTAAACAAATCCGAATAGTTAGTTCAGATTTTTTCCCTAAAATTTGACATTTTGTCCTAGTTTTGGACCCCAAGTTATTGTTATTGTTATAAGATTTCATGCAGACAAACATTCTGACCAAATTTGATGAAAATTGGATAAAAACTGTGGCCTTGAGCGTGTTCAAAAGCTAAATTGTTGACGCAGCAAGATGGACGACGGACGCCTGACGACGGAAGAAAGGGTATCAGAAAGCTCACATGGAGCACGTTGTGCTCAGGTGAGCTAAACAAATGTCCAGGCGCTAACTTTCCTTTGATACGTTTTGACGACAGTAGTGACGTCTTAAAAATTAATGTCCACATAGTATTTACAAGAAACAGATAGAGAAGTATTATTTCTATAAGAAGAAGTACACACAATTGTCATTGTAAATGAAATTAACTTTTAATCAAGAACAGAAAAAGATCCGAAAAGTATAAATTGTTCTCAAATGCAAGCAGTGAATAGAATGAAGCTGATCTATTTTAAACATAACTACTAAAGCCATGACGTATTCTTAAAGATTATTTACGGCGTCAATAAAAGAAAGTAGTTAAGTTATCAAACAATATTCACATGGTATTTGGGAAAGAATAGTTTTATTTTAATATAAAAAACAACCCAAACAACAACAACGACAAAACGTTCTTATTGTTAAAATACAGCTGATATAAGGGAGACAATCCAATTAGTCTTGTGTTAATGTAAGAGAGAAGTTCTTTTAGTAACTCTCTTTTTTTTGAGGGAATATGATGAATAACATAACGATAATAAATAAAGGTGTTTTCTGAACATGTCGGTGGTTATTAACACTTGTTTGTAAATGCAAGGGAAATACCAATTTCTCTGTTTAGGTTTGTCACTGAACCTAAATAAAAATAGAACAACCGAAAAAGTTTGCTTAATCTGTGACTTCTCACTTCCTTTCCAACACTTATAAGCCATTTTTCTTGTCATATGTATTTGCCAGTAATCCGGCATCATTATAACTTTCATTACTACATACAAGAAATGGAATGTAAAAGCATAACATTCTACTAGGGGTTCTTCTTCATAAGCCACTTAGGAGATATGTGACCTAACGAGACGAGGACACCAACATCGTCAGCAAGCATTTTGACTGGCCAATACACTCTCTAAAAATTGTCCAACAGAGGATGGCCAGAAATGAACACAGAAAGCAGTAAATTAATACAAACATTTTGCCTGTAGTAGTAGGCAATCTAGTTGAACAGCCGAGACGGGAACCTGGTCAAATCCATTTAAACATCCCAAGCTGAAAAGCCCAGACTGGAGCCTGGTCAAATCAATATAACCACCCATAGTTAAAGAGCCCAGACTGGAACACGGTCAAATTCATTTAAACACCCCAAGGTGAACAGCCGAGATTGGAACCTGGTCAAATCAATTTAAACACTCCAAGTTTAACAGCCGACACTGGAACCTAGTCAAATCCATATAAACACCCTAAGTTGAACAGCATAGACTATGACCTGGTAAAATCCATTTAAACACCCCAAGTTGAACAGCAAAGACTGGGACCTGGTAAAATCCATTTAAACACCCCAAGTTGAACAGCATAGACTATGACCTGGTAAAATCCATTTAAAAATCCCAAGTTGAAAAGCATAGACTGGAACCTGGTCAAATTCATTTAAACAAACGAAGTAGAACAGCTCAGATCGGAACCTGGTCAAATCCATAAAAAACACCCCAAGTTGAACAGCATTGACTGGGACCTGGTAAATTCCAATTAAACACCCCAAGTTGAAAAGCATAGACTGGAACCTGGTCCACTTAAACACCCCAAGTTGAACAGCATTGACTGGGACCTGGTAAATTCCAATTAAACACCCCAAAATGAAAAGCATAGACTGGAACCTGGTCCACTTAAACACCCCAAGTTGAACAGCATTGACTGGGACCTGGTAAATTCCAATTAAACACCCCAAGTTGAAAAGCATAGACTGGAACCTGGCCCACTTAAACACCCCAAGTTGAACAGCATAGACTATGACCTGGTAAAATCCATTTAAAAATCCCAAGTTGAAAAGCATAGACTGGAACCTGGTCAAATTCATTTAAACAAACGAAGTAGAACAGCTCAGATCGGAACCTGGTCAAATCCATAAAAAACACCCCAAGTTGAACAGCATTGACTGGGACCTGGTAAATTCCAATTAAACACCCCAAGTTGAAAAGCATAGACTGGAACCTGGTCCACTTAAACACCCCAAGTTGAACAGCATTGACTGGGACCTGGTAAATTCCAATTAAACACCCCAAAATGAAAAGCATAGACTGGAACCTGGTCCACTTAAACACCCCAAGTTGAACAGCATTGACTGGGACCTGGTAAATTCCAATTAAACACCCCAAGTTGAAAAGCATAGACTGGAACCTGGTCCACTTGAACACCCCAAGTTGAACATCACAGACTGGATCCTGGTTCATTAAAACATCCATAGATGAACAGCACAGAGTAGAACCTGGTCAAAGTTTTTTAAACACCCGAAGTTGAACTGCCCAGACTGGAACCAGTTTCAATTAAACACCCTAAGTTGAACAGAACAGACTATCACCTGTTAAATTTAAACACATCAAGATGAGAAGCACAGCCTGGAATCTGATCTATTTAAACACCCCAAGCTGAACAGCTGAGGTTGGAACCTGATCAAATCAATTTAAGCACCTGAAATTGAACAGCCCAGACTGGAGCCTGGTAAAATCCATATAAACACCCCTAGTTGAACAGCATAGACTGGGACCTGGTAAAATCCATTTAATCACCCCCAAAATGAACAGCATAAATTGGGATCTGGTAAAATCCTTTAAAAAACCCCAAGTTAAACAGCCCAGACTGGAACCTGGTCAAATGCATTTAAATAACCATAGTTGAAAAGCCCAGACTGGAACATGATCAAATTAATTAAAACAAACGAAGTTGAACAGCCGAGACTGGAGCCTGGTAAAATCCATTTAAAAATCCCAAGTTGACCAGCATAAACTGGAACCTGGTCAAATCCATATATAATCTCACCAAGCTGAACAACGCAGACTGGAACCTGGTCAAGGCCATATAAACACCCCATGATGAACAGCCCGGACTGGAAACTAGTCAAATCCATATAAACACCCCCAGTTGAACAGCATCGACTGGGACCTGGTAAAATCCATTTAAACACCCATAGTTAAACAGCACAGAGTAAAACCTGGTCAAATTCATTTAAACACCCTAGATTGAGCAGCCCAGACTGGAACCTGGTCCATTTGAACTCCCCAAGTTGAACATGACAGACTGGAACCTGATGCATTTAAACACCCTAAGTAGACAACCTAGACTGGAACCTGGTCCAGTTAAACACACCATAATTATGTGGATATACTTTGTTATGTGGAAGCGTCCCATTAATACAACAACCATCTCCTGATGTGGCACAGTAGCAGTTGTATATGCTGCATCTCACAACTGTTAGAAAATGGGCAGATTACCCTTATAAGGAAACAACGTTTAATTTTAAACAATTACGGCTTGTTCATCTGGTTTACACGATGTGCTATGCACCTAGAAAATATGACACCGCGGTCAATAATGATTTCGCAATGCATATAACCATTACACATATGTATCACCACGTGAATATAAATACAATTGTCACTGTGTGCGTTCGATTAGAATAGAAAAAAAATTAATAAAAACAAGCAAAAGAGCAATAGGGTTGTTTTATGAAAGGCATTGGTCCTAAAATCCGTCCGCATTCAATGAAACCATATAATACTTAATGAATAACCATGACACAAAGCAAATATGGTATTCCCTTGCCATGTCAATGATAATAGTGTAATAACATGTAATAATGAACTGTAATACTTAAAAGTATCTGACTATGATTTCCTGAACTCCATCTTCAATGAACGACAAAAATAATAAGAATAAAAAGAATAAGAATAAAAATGACAGGGGTCAAATATGCTAATCACACATGCTATATTTTTTTCTTTTTCTATGGTTAATAGTATAAAAATGTAATAGTGAACTTTTACAATAAGGCAACTAAAAATTTGTTAAAAGAACCAACGTCGGTATAACATTTTAAATAATGATAACTATCATAACAGACATCATCATGCCACTATCATACCTAGCTTGATGTACTGATAAGGATGGATCACTGACTTGAAACCATGACTAAATTAAAGATTAAAGAGATAATGTTTGTTTCAGTCCGTGTATTAATGCACATGACTGAACAGTAACATGAAATAAATTGTTTCTGTTTTTGAAATATATTGCATATACCAATTGTGATCATTACAGCAACGTCCAGCGTTTTGGTGGAGGAACACCCCAGACACATGTCTGGGTAGAACCAACGGTGCACTGTAAATCAGCTGAAATACCTTCCCACATTAAGTCCTTCGTCCCGTGCGGGACTCGAACCTACGCTGTGAAATACTAAGTAGTCAGAAGAGTTACAAATCGACGACTCTACCACTACTCCACGGGCGAGCCCCTTATGTAAAAAGTCAAATTTAACTAACAATAAACATAATTAAAAACCTCGTCATTGTTTTCCATTAAATCTGTATCCCTATATGCAACGCAACGGCACCCTACAACAGGATTTGAATGCCATTTGTGGGTACATCGGATATTCAGACTAAAAATCTGCACACGTGTAGTATGCCAATGGTTCTACCCAGATAAGGGGGTAGTCCTCCATGAAAAGAAGCTGCATATAACCAATATAACCGTTATTGCGCTGGTTTGATATACATCTGAAATACAATGTGATAGCCTCAATTACTATACATACCTAGATATTGTACAGTGATCCTACACATGGATCCAATTCACAGCCTGCTGAAATACAGACATCCGGATAGCTTCTATCACGATATATAGCTAGATATTGTACAGTGATCCTACACATGGATCCAAGTCACAGCCTGCTGACATACAGACAACCAGATAGCTTCTATCACGATATATACCTATATATTGTACCGTGATCCTACACATGGATCCAAGTCACAGCATACTGGAATACAGACAACCATATAGCTTCTATCATGATATATACCTAGATATTGTACAATGATCCTACACATGGATCCAAGTCCCAGCCTGCTGAAATACAGACAACCAGATAGCTTCTATCATGATATATACCTAGATATTGTACAGTGATCCTTCACATGGATATAAGTCACAGCCTGCTGAAATACAGATAACCAGATAGCCTCTATCATTATATATACCTAGATATTGTACAGTGATCCTACACATGGATCCAAGTCACAGCCTGCTGAAATACAGACAACCAGATAGCTTCTATCATGATATATACCTAGAAATTGTACAGAGATCCTTCATATGGATCCAAGTCACAGCCTGCTGAAATACAGACAACCAGATAGCCTTGATCATGCTATATACCTCCATATCGTACAGATAGTTTCAACTGTACATAACCATGTTGTTTATAACTGTGACATCAATTAAAGTAGCTTTGGGTGAGGACCATTGACTGACTATTGGAGACAATGCGTCATTGTATACTGATGTCATAACACAATTAGAGATTAACAGTCTGGGATTTCGGCAACTGTCACATCAAGACTACTTGCCCGTCCTGACTCCATTTGACCGTCTTTTCCTAAAAATCAAATTCCACTAAAGGGCATCCACTAAAATTCATTATAACAGCTTCTACCAGCAACCAAGACAACTAAGTGGTATGAGGATGTAAAAATACACCAATCGGGTGAGTGGATATCTAGACACAAACGATGTTTATATAACTCTGGTGTTTAGGAAAATATGTCAGTTGTGCTTTTTTCTTGACGTCGATCCCACGTTGTACGTGTGTCGATGTGTGGAGATAAAAGATACATGGTCTGTTTGTAAAGAGTGGCATTTTGTAACCCTTGCATGTTTTTCTTTATAAATAACGAAGTGTACACATGTCTGGGAGCAATACTTGTATCAACAAATCTATAAGACAGTATGTGGGGAGACAGTAGAACACAGTTGTACGTGTACTAAGGCCTACAACTTAAAATGACTTCATAAACATCATTTAATTAATAAATCATGCTTCATATATTGTTGCATTTGAAAATTGGAGCATAATTGCATTTTACATTGTGTCTAGTACAATCTATGTACTCAAGATTTCGCCCATTTGTCTTCTGGCTTGTTTGTTTATTAGGTGTATTGTCCCATCATTTGTAGTTCTAGGTGTCAACTTGATGCAGAAGCATTGCTGCTTTCATTGTGCATAACATGATGTGAACACCTGGCATGATACCACACCCAGTCAAGTTATTCTGACACTGACCAACCAGTCGTGGAACTACCCTTAAATTGATCGCTATCTATGTAGCTATACCACTACCATTTTAATGACTTGAGAATGTAAGAGTCTTTTTCTACTACAAAAATAACACAATGTAGGGAATGTCATCGCATTTCTGTTTGACAAGCAGGGAACAGACACGTCACATTTTAGACAACATCTGGCTCGAATAAAAACCGACGCACGAATCGTCAAAAGCTACCTCTGAGATTTTAAGTGTTGGTATATTTTACTTTATATGTTGTAGATTCTACCATGTCATGACACTCTATATTAACCTCGATGCCGTTCCATATGGCCACCATTATGTTTATCTCAAATACAAGATTTCTATCGTGCTCAGATCATTGTCAACATGTAAAAACAAAACAACTATAAAAAAAAATCATGTCATTAAAAAAGTTGCCATCATCTAATAATACTAGAACAGACATTATCCATAATTACTAAAAGTTACAATTACCAATAATTTTAAAAAGTTATCATTACCAAATCAATACTGGAAATATTATTATACATCAATACTACAACAATCATTAACTGCCAATAATAAAACTATCATTGCCCATCAATACTGGAAGTATCATTATCCATCAATACTGTAAGTATTATTATCCATCAATACTGGAAGTATGATTGTCCATCAATACTGGAAGTATCATTGCCCATCAATACTGGAAGTATCATTACCCATCAATACTGGAAGTAGCATTATCCATTAATACTGGAAATGTTCCATCAATACTTGAAGTCTCATTATCCAACAATACTGGAAGTATTATCACACATCAATACTGGAAGTAGTATTACCCATTAATACTGGAAGTATCATCACCCATCAGTACTGGAAATATCATTAGCCATTAATACTGGAAGTAACATTGCCCATCAACACTTGAAGTATCATCACCCATCAATACTGGAAGTATCATTGCCGATCAATACTGGAAGTATCATTACCAATCAGTACTGAAAGTAGTCTTCTACATCAATACTGGAAGCATCATTATTTATCAATACTGGAAGTATAGTTTTCCATCAATACAGGAAGTATCAATACCCACCAATACTGGAAGTATTATTACCCATCAAGACGAGAAATATCATTACTCATTAATACTAGAAGTATCATTACCGTTTACACAAGACGTATCAATACCCATCGATACTGGAAGTATCATTAAAAATCAATACTGGTAGAATCTTTACCCAGCTTTTCTAGAAGTTTCATAACCCATAAATACTGGAAATATCATTACCCATCAATACTGGAAGTATCCTTACCCATCAATACTAGAAGTATTATAACCCATCAATATTAGAAGTATCATTAGCCATTTATCCTAAAAGTATCATTATCATTAACACAGGACATATAAATACTCATAAATACTGGAAGTATCATTACCATAAACACAAGAAGTATCATTACCATAAACACAAGAAATATCATTACCCATCAATAATCGAAGGATCATTGACAAGAAGCATCATTACTATAAACACAAGAAGTATCATTACCATTCAAAACTGGAAGAAGCATCACCATAAACACAATAAGTATCACAAGAAATATCATCACCATAAACATAAGAAATAGTATTACCATAAACACAAGAAGTATCAGTATCCATCAATACTGGAAGTATCATTGCCATAGATACACGACGTATCATTGCCCATCAATACTAGAAGTATCATTACCCATAAACACAAGATACCCACATGACAGTTCTCGCCCTGACTAGGACTCAAACACATGTTGTGAGGGGCTAAGGAGATCAGGTCAGTGACTCTAACCACTCAGCCACAACCACCTCACGCCTCCAACCACCATGGAACATCGGCTCTTTTGTGCACTGTTAAGCATAAACTTTATTAATTAACTATATAATAATTAGATATGCCAGATTTTTACAATAGTCTTCAGGTACAAACGAGACAGCTGCCTATTCAGAAGAAATGTTTGTTGCCGGTCTTAAATTTAGTCCAATGGTTCATACCTGTCCACTTTACATAGGAAACTTCCTTCGATCAGAAACATTCAGCTGTCTTATTTTACCGGTTATCAGAATGAACATTTTTGTTTTGTTTTGTTACATCGCACTTATCGAACATCATCGGGGTCATATTGGTGAAGAGGGCTCTGGAAGCCAGGCTGTGAGGGGCTGAAGAGTTTCCAGTCAGCGTCACTAACTGCTCAGCCACTGGCTCCCCAAAGGATTATTGTATTTACGAGTAAAGTATCTTATTTTAGATAAAACAGAAGGTTTTATTGCCTATGGACATTTGTGCTTATAACCCCTTGGTCCCAATGGCTTGATAACCTAATCAGGGTTCCAGATAAGAATTTTAGCTCAATGAGTGAAACTTCCTAAGATAATACAAAGTGAAGAGTGTTTCTGTTGTGTTTTTTTCTGTACTTTGTTGGACTAAACATGTGGTCTCAAGTGCTTTCACAACTTTCCTTCCTAAATTTGTGTAATTTGTCCTAGTTTTTGATCCCCAGGTGACCCAATAAAGAATCTATCCAAGATTTCATGCGGACAAACATTCTGACCAAGTTTAAAAAAAACATGGGATAAAAACTGACGAATGAGCTGATAAGTCAATATATATCATCATTTTTTCTCAGATTTGTTTTTATCACTATGCAATTTTGCATAATGGGTAAATTGTAAATACCGGGATGTTTGGAAAACAGAATACCGCAACATCCCTTTTTGTTACAGGTGAGTATCTATCATTTCGTTGGACTTCAATGGCATCGCTCATGTTTATGGCATAAGATGTACAACGGCTCATACGTGAGTTATATAGCTAACCGACCAGTAACATATATTGTAACAGGTAAGGATCTACCATTTCTTTAGATTAAGGGTGTCCCTCAAGTACACTCTGAAGCAAAATGTGTAATTGAATAAAATAAATAAAACTATGTACGGTGTGAATTTAAACAAAAGCAAGGTTATACAGCAAAATAATTAGTCAGAGGTTTTAAACAATACAAACACTTTGGATGTTATTGTGTTTATTTTAAAAGAGCAATTGTCATGCTGATATATCTTTCAAATGAGGGTAACATGGGGTCATGTTCCATTGTTTGTTACGTGTGTTACTCTTCTGAGTGCACAACCTCTTACTGCATGGGTTTATCCCCTTCATTCATACTTCATCAATGGGGGCAAAGGATAAACTTAGAATGCAAGCCAAATGTAAAAGTAAGAACAAAGAGTGATGAAACAAAAACAACAATCCGATAGTTACCGCCCTGAAACGGTCAGTCGGCAATATGGACCGACTGGGGTCCGTAAACCAGTTTTACAGAGTTCCCACCTCGCACTTCCTGATGTATTTCTCAAAGCCAAGTACTGAAATGAAAACTGATCAATTTGAATAACATATGTCCAAGCACTGACGTTTACTTTGATAAGTTATGACGAAAAGTGACGTCATTGAATGATAATGACCACACAGTTTTTAGAAGAGAGAGGGATATAATTTTCATAAGAAGAACTACACACAAATTGTTAAGTCTTGTGTATCAAATCTTGGAAAAATGGCGTTTAATATAAAAAAATACCCTCTACCCACCAAAAATAAAATATTGAAAAAAAAATCACATTTAAGGCTCTGGGTTTAGTTATTCACAACACCCATGTTATTAAAATATAGAAAACTACTCCAAAAAATCCCCAATAAGGTTCAAGGACTTTCGAACATGCCTCATCATATAATATCTATAAACATGAATATATTTTAATTAAAAGACCCAATAAGTTGGTATACATATTTTTAAAATAACTTTAGTATAAAAGGGATATTTCAAAAGCCAGCCCCTCTCAGAATCGAACTGAGGAACCAGCCCTATTTGACAAACGACATAAATATAACGTGCTGGCTCATCTAATAAGGGCTACACTGGTAAACCCCATCTATACCAAATTACATTTTAAGTTGTAGAACCCCTCGTGCGGAATGTGCAATTTTTTATAGTTATCCCAGTTTGCTCTGATCAGCCACGTACCTGGCTCCAACCAGAATGTTAGGACTGGTCCCATGGAAGTTGGTAGGGCCTGATAGGAAAAATATATACTAATTACATTAATAATACATCATATGGTGGCCTGGCTTGCCCGGATCAACCCCTGACTTCGCAGTCGGAGGGAGTTGGTAGGGCCTGATAGGCACACTGCACCTATATATTTATAAAACTACAAATTACTGCCCGGCTCAGCCGTCAGCCATGTACCATAATAATTCTATGTATATCCAGGGCTGTGGTTAGTTGGTAGGGCCTGATAGCTGTTTTTGAGTGAGTCGTGTTCTAAATAAATAAATCACAAATAACTTTCAAATCAAACATCTCAATATTAAAAAAATGACGCTGGTTCTACCCAGGAAGCACCTAGTGAAAACCCCGTTTAAGACTCAGTAGAATACCTCTATCTACATTTATCGATTATTGATAAACTTAATTAAAATAAGAGGATTATATAATTAACTATATATTATTACAAGATGTTTAATTATTCTTAATTAAATGAAACATGTGTCAATGTGAGTACTCCAACCTAAAGAAGGAGCTTGGATTGCATCTTATAAATGATAAATGAACCAAAATATATAATATTGCTATGACAATATGGGATAGTTATATAGTTTTATCTTGTTATAGTGTACCTATGCAATAAATATATTCCAAATAATATGTTTTATTCAAATTAAATAGTTTAATAGAATAAAGTTTATGCTTCCCTGCATCCATCACGAACAGCGTGGGAGAGCTGTGTGGTGAAAAAGTTGAAGGTCGTTAAAATGACCACACATAATCCGTAGAAAATAAGACACTTTTATTCACAAGAAGGCATCCAGTTGTCGTTAAGAAACACACGAAAAATCCGTCAGAACCCCGCCCCTCCCCAACACGGTTTGAACAGTATACTTGTGCATTAAACCAAAATGTATCCAGATCGGCAAATCGGGGTCTGTTTAAACTGGCGAAACATCGAGCAAGGAAGTGGATTATTATCGAAATATTTAAGTGCAATTAATATAACATAATTAATAAAAACTAATCTGACCTATGCATATTAATTATTATTTACATTATTATGATAGTAACCGCACTATTATTAGTAGAATATATTAGGGTGTTAAGCTAACTCAATACTGTGTATGGTACAGAGTCTACTTTTACCGTGTTGTCGGCCTGCATATTTTGATAAGGCGGGGGTGCCGCATGGGGTCGTCGGACGGTTGAGGCATCTAGTGGGGAATATTTTGGGAATGTGAGACGACCTTTGTTATAGTCAAATTTTAGTAGATATGTCTCCCTTCCCGACATTTTCTCGATCTACCTGTTGTTTTCGTTGAATTCTTATAGTCTTGTTTCTACGGTGCGTGTGGACGATAGAAAGATATATGTTTAATTATTATAATCACATACCAGAGACCACGTAAATAAATTATCATGTTCACCAGTCTTTTCTATTTGCTCTTAAATGTTGTAACAATTAAATACACAAAATCATGACATGCCCAAAATTCTGGTGATATTGGGAACATGTGTATTTTGTTTATAAAATAATCTTTGTAAATTGATGGATTTATTATGCCAACATAATGTTAAACAGGCCCTAAAAAGGTGCCGATGTATCAGAACACAAAAGACGTAATATATGTAGTTTAACTTTTACTTTAAAGTACACTGACATTTTTATTTTTATTTTAAACTGCGATAGTCTGTGTTATGCGGTGATCGCCAACACTACTTTATGGTTCTAGTGAGGTAGTAGTTTTCATTTTTTATAAACTTAATCTTTATGGCAAGAGCAACCCTCACGCCATTTATATTGATTACCACCTGTGATATTTTCTTGCTCGCCTAATAAACCATGATTACGGCGAGGGTAAACAAACCCAAATAGTTCAGATTTTATTCTCTAATGTTTGACATGTTTTCCTTGTTTTTGACCCCAAGTGAAGCAATAATGAACGTGTAGACGATTTTATGCAGACAAACATTCGGATCATGTTTGATGAAGATTGGATAAAAACTGTATCCTATAGCGTGTTCAAAAGCTAAATTGTTGACGCCGAAAGACGGAGGACGGACGCCAGACGACGGAAGAGAGGGTATCAGAAAAGCTTCACGTTGTGCTCAGGTGAGCCAAACAAATGTTCAAGTGCTGATGTTTATTTTGATAAGTCATGACGACAATAGTGACGTCTTGAAAAGTAATATCCACATAGTATTCACAAGAGACAGATAGAGAAGAATAATTTCTATTAGAAGAAGTACACACAATTGTTTTTTGTAAACGAAATTAACGTTTAATCAAGAAAGGAAAATGATCCAAGAAGTGAGAATTGTTCTCAAATACAAGCAATTAATAGAATAAAGCTAATCTGTTTGAAACATAACTGCTAAAGCGATGACGTATTTTTAGTTACCACGTCAATAAAAGAAAGTAGTAACGTCATTAAACAATGTTCACATGGTTTTGGGGAAATATTAAGTTTATTTTTATATAAAAACAAAACAAAACAAAAACAACAAAGAAAGTTATTGTTAAATTACAACTGATGTAAGGGAGACAATCCAATTAGACTTGTGTAAATGTAAGGGGGAAGTTATAGCAACTTTTCATATTGGAGGGAATATGACAAATAGCATAAAGATAATAAATACAGCTATTTTCTCAACATGTTAGTGGTTATTAATACTTGTTTATAAATGCAAGGGAAATACCAGTTTCTCAGTTTTGGTTTGTCACAACTGTCTCCTAACCTAAATAAAAATAGAACAACCGAAAAGGTTTGCTTAATCTGTGACTTCTCACATCTTTTTCAACAATTATGAGGCATTTTTCTTGTCATATTTATTGTCAGTAATCCGGCAACATTACAAGCTTTCTTTACTATGTAAAAGAAATGGAATGTTAAAACAATGAAAAAGTCGCTTTTAGCCATATAGGATAGAGTCGCTTTAACTTAGATCTTCTAGGGGAAGTTCTGAATAAGCCACTAGGAAGATATGTGAACAAACGAAAATGTTCAGAAATGAACACAGAAAGCAGTAAATTACTACACACATTTCTGCATGTAGCATGAAGGCAATCTAGTTGAACAGCCGAGACTGGAACCTTGTCAAATCAATATAAACTCACTAAGCTCAGCCCAGACTGGAACCTGGTTAAATGCATTTAAACACCCATAGTTGAACAGCCCAGACCGGAACCGGTTCAAATCCATTTGAACACCCCAAACTGAAAAGCCCAGACTCGAACATGGTCAAATCCATCTAACCACCCATAGTTGTACAGCCCAGACTGGAACCTGTTAAATCCATTTAAACACCCCAGGCTGAACAGGCGAGACTGGAACCTGGTCATATCCATTTAACCACCCAAAGTTGTACAGCACAGACTGGAACCTGGTCAAATTCATTTAAAAACCCAAGTTGAACAGCCGAGATTGGAACCTGGTCAAATCCATTTAAAAACCCGAAGTTCAACAGCCGAGACTGGAACCTGGTCAAATCCAATTAAAAACCCGAAGTTGAACAGCACCTGGTTGAACCTGGTTCATTTAAACACCCATAGTTGAAAAGCACAGCCT
This sequence comes from Sinonovacula constricta, assembly GCA_007844125.1. Classification (NCBI taxonomy): domain Eukaryota; kingdom Metazoa; phylum Mollusca; class Bivalvia; order Cardiida; family Solecurtidae; genus Sinonovacula; species Sinonovacula constricta. Next base: position 29,941,905 of record CM017573.1, on the reverse strand, counting down.
GTCACCTGGTCAAATTCATTTAAACACCCAAAGTTTAACAGCCCAGACTGGAACCTGTTCCATGTAAACAGCCTTGGTTAAACAGCACATACTGGAACATGGTCCATTTAAACACACCAAGTTGAACAGCACAAACTTGAACCTGGTCCATTTAAACACCCCAAGTTGAACAGCACAGACTATAACCTGGTCCATTAAAACACCCATAGTTGAACAGCACAGACTGGAACCTGGCCCATTTAAACACCCCAAGTTGAACAGCACAGACTTGAACCTGGTCCATTTAAACACCCCAAGTTGAACAGCACAGACTTGAACCTGGTCCATTTAAACACACCAAGTTGAACAGCACAGACTGGAACTTGGTCCATTTAAACACCCATGGGTAGAACCAGAACTCAATGTGAAATAAATAGTTTTGCTCAAGGATTAACATCATGTGGTCATTTTCGGTGTTTGAACCCTGGACCCTCCTATCCGGAGTCCACCGTCTTAACCACTATTTTAATTTCCTGTTCACAGACACACTATGCATTCTATTGCACCACTCTAATGTCCATATATATGTTTGTATAAGTTGCCTGTTTAGAATCCCTTGTATCCCTTCATCTGAAGCAGAGAAAACCTTATGTGCATATTAACCAACCAAACCTAAGTCCAATTCATGACTTGAACTCAAAGTCATTTTTTTTTATAAAGCAAATACAAATAAAACGTGTCTAACATTTTATAATGCAAATCTGCGAATAGCTGAGTTAAAGGTGGTAACCAACAGTTTGCCTATATCAAATACACGTAACACTAATATAATTACCTGCATGTTCTCATATAAGGCCTATCGAGTGTCCACTGATAATGCATCCGTTCCAAAGAACAGTACATTCCATAAAGGTTCCTTTTTATGGGCGACTTCCGACACAAATTCGCATTTGTCGACGAGTGAAAACTGCGATTTTGATTTGCAACTTTCAACATTAATCTGATGAGGATTGCAAATAGTATATTTCCTGGAGGATTGCTACACAAGTCACCATAGATACCATGTCTTGGCCAGCTGGTTATTCTGGGATGAATTAATTGCTGAAATTCGTATTCCTTCATACATTGTGAGCAGTTTAATACCTGACTATGTTTACGCTGTTTTTTTCTTTGAAGACATTGTATTGCCTGGTTGCTCTTGTCCAATAAAAAAAAAGTATGTACATTTGTATCTTTTATAAAACTGTATCTACCAACATTACGCTTCCTTCCTATAATGGCTGCTTGAAAAGGAATCTGCGTAGTGCTTGAACTTACTGAACTATTTAAACAACTTACAGTAAATCTGCACTGATTTCCTCTGCAACTGGAAACCAAAGTATTTCTACCTTCATACATTTTTGACGACATTGGTCATCACATGGTGTATGATGTTGGACCCTTTCACAAACTGGATCACGGATGACCCTAGTGTAGCATGCCTCTGTATTTCTGCATAGTTTACCTGATAGGCACAAATCAGTTGCATGCGAAATGTTTTCCAAACGGGAGATCTGTGAAGCTTTATCTGCTTGATGGGGGATAACCTTCTTCAGTATTGTTTGAGATGACGACATCGGTGTTTCCAATTTATTCATGAACTGCCAGGTGTTGTTCTCTGAATTGGAGTAAAGTTCTGCATTTTGAAGTCATCTCTTTATATCCTAGCCTGTCATCAAACAGTTCGAGCTAAGAAGAAAGTAAGAGGTGTTTACTTATAAGAAAGGTGAGTTGTATACACAGTTTTGGCCAAGTTTGCAAATATTTAACAGAACTCCGTTTTGTGCTTGTGCTCTTTGGACTGTACGTTGACTGTTCTGCCTTTCTTGTGACACCCTGGTTAACCATCATCAATAGACACTTCCAACTTTTTTTTAATACCATATCTCAATAGGTATTTAAATGGATATTAAGCTTAAAGTTTTGCAAAACATGTACGAAAGTTCACTGGTTGTAATTGCAATATCTACAAAAGAACATTCGATAAAGTAGAAGAATTCCACCTAAAAGGGACATGCCTACTGTTTGGAATATCTAGGATATTAACTTACAAGTTAGACAATATCTATTTCACCAATGTACCTCATTGTTAAACATTAAATGAATAAGTAAAAAAAGGTTCAAGGAAATCCAGTGAGATATGCCTATATAAAATATGTCCTATCTGGCTGTGCCTTCATTCTGGTTGGGTTTATGATTTCACGTGGCAGGCATCGCATTAACCCCAAACTATGAGCACTCTTTGAAATAACAGCGCTGCGAGCACTGAGGTATTCACTGCTTTGGAATCGTGCTCATGTATTGAGACAATTAAAAACAGCGCTGAATAAGTGCAGGTTATTTTTGCTTTCTGAGAAAACTGGAATCGACCTGGAGCCTTTGAGAAGGGTTCATTTTAATGTGTTTTATTAAAAAAGGGCGGGGTATGTGCAAGCTTAACTCTGTATTGGCTTTCATACAACTTATATATTTATTACAAGACTATCTCTCTATTTTCTTGTACTTATCCACTAGTTTATCACTAAAACGACAGGGGAATTTGCATTTTTAGGGAAATATCTAGGCTTATTTCCTGGGCGGAAGGTGCCGTTAAACAACTACTTCTTTATTAGGTAAAACAGCAACAAACTGAACTGTCGTATATTATACTGTGTTAGATAACTGTCTCTTCCAAAAACACACAAGTTCGCCTTCAATGCTGTTATAAGATGAAGGTTAAGGTTCAGATTCCAGTAATACTAGCAAAACGTTATCCGTGTGAGGAGTGTGGCTAGAGAGGTAGTCACTGGTCACATCAGGAATTGTGTTTCACTGGATTCTGTGCTCTCTAGATTGTGTTTTGTTTTATAAATTCAATGTTCATTAAGTATTGGATTTTACAATGACATTAGCATTTAGTTTTTGTTTTTTTTTTATTTTTATTTCGCACGGACACAATTATGGTCTTTTTTGGCAGTGTCCATCTAATTATTGGTGGAGAAAGACACGGCACTTATGTCTCGTATAGAACCAGCGACACACGCAGGTGATTGCATTTAGCTTAAATAGACTGGGCATATTGTTTAGTTATTGTGAATCAGGATTAATAAAAACACTGTTTTGAAAATATACAGACAGTCAATCAGACATAGCCGCTCTTCCGACAGCTGCTGCTTATATAACTAGTTGATGTGGGCAAAGCGTAGAGGTCGTTAATCGTGTCAGCTTCTGTTGGCTTTTACTGTCAATCAATGCGTGATGAAAACACACTTATGGCGATAAACAATGTGTTTATGGGCCCACTTCTATACAGTACGTAGACCGCACTGTCATCACCAATAAAGCCATAAAACTGGACAACCCGCGGACTTCCTGTCTTTAAAATCGTAGCATAAAATACTATAATTTATGCCTGTATGCCCATTTATGTAACCTCTGTATCATCCAATAGAATATACTGCTCCAAAGTTATTGAGCTATTATTTTTCAATAATAATAAAGCCAAACACATTGTCTTCAACGTCAAGTAGTAAAAGTGAAATGTACTTCAGTTTAAACAAGACTGTGTCCGATAGAGCCCACCATTAAAATACTTTGTCCGGTGTAGGATCTGGAGGTGAGATATTACCTAGAACCTGACCGATGATGTTTCCTATGCGCCGATGTCAACTTAAAATGTAGTTTGTATTGAAAATGATAAAAAAGTCTGCATATAATTTCCACATTCATGCTTCATCCATCAGTCTACTAGTCATACAACAGACAGTTATACTAACCTGCGTTCTGCAGTCATGGAAGTGTCCGATAATACCCTAGGGTAATTAGAGGACAATATTAGACGTTACGTTTTGGCGACATTTACCTAATTATGTTATAATGGTTAGCTCCAGGACTAAAAATAGTCCAACAAACGATCAGACTGTGCACCCCTTTATCTTTCAAGTCTTAAGCGTAGTCTCACTTTATATTTGCGCGTTCCCTGTCCCTGCAGTCCATTTATGTCACACAAGTAAAGGGGGTTGTTAGGAAAGACGAACAATCGTGTTGTGATTGATACTGTCTGGCACCGATATTGGTGCCAGACGAATTTATTTAAATTGATGGTTTTTTGAAAGAAAAGCATGAACAAACGGTGTGACATAAAGTTGGACAATAAAAAGTCCAATGAGCTAACATAAACAGGTTTAAAAGTTCATAAGTAAGGAACACATAATGACAAGGTAATATTGACAACAATTAGAAGTTATAATTGCAGATAGAAACACAAATATATAAAGGGTGGTGGAGGGGTAGATGGCGGATAAACAAAAAAGAGTGAACTTCTCTGATTCCCTTTGTTTCCTTGCGCTTTCAGGACGAGGCTGACAAGTGCGTTGTACGGAAGGATACACTGCACTAAATATATAAAGGTAACGCTCCACCAAAACTATCCGTCCACCATAAGTAACAAGTAATGGGCGCAAACATAAATTACTTTATATTATCATATAAAGTATTGTTTGATATTTGCGCGTTCCCTGTCCCTGCAGTTCATTTATGTCACAAAAGTAAAGGGGGTTGTTAGGAAAGACGAACAATCGTGTAGTGATTGATACTGTCTGGCACCGATATTGGTGCCAGACGAATTTATTTAAATTTATCTTTTTTTGAAAGAAAAGCATGAACAAACGGTGTGACATAAAGTTGGACAATAAAAAGTCCACGGCATTTTTCGTTTTTTTTTTCGAATGGGTGAGCTGTTACCAAATACATGTACTTCTGCAAAGAAAGTAGTGCAACTCTCGCATATCCAATTTCATGACACTACTTTAACCCTATACCTCCATAATTACAAAACAAGGCGGTCAGATAAACCTATCGAAATAATCATTCGGAATAATGGCCCGCTCCATCCTGTAGCTGCTTTACAGTCATTCTCGCAAATGCGTGGCCCTGTACCGGGCCCCCTGTTTGTATCTTCAACAGGAGACCCATTAACCATACAGCAATTCAGAAGTGTTTTAAATGATCTACTCGCATTCAGTAATCTGTCCAAATCAGTCTACAAGCTACACAGTTTCAGAGTTTTAAGATCGGACTCGCGAAAACGAATTACAATCAGCAGCACATTGATGTTTATGTATTGTCAATGTAATTTTACACAAACATTACTCACATGGTTATTTAGGATGTTATCTATAGTTATACAAGTAAATGACAATATTAACACATACCTTGAGAATTAACTTTACTTACATAAAGGCAACAATAACAATGTACGGCTGTTTCAGTCCTTAATTGCTGGATAGTTTAGAGTTTTTATAACTTTTTTGAGGGAATTACAGCTTAGAGACTGAATTTGGCCCATCTGTTGATGTAGTCTTTTATTGTCTTTATTTTTACATATTGTGTTGACCTACTCGGCGTTTAAAGCTGATTGTCAAGCGCGGAGGAGTAGTGGTTCTTTTGAACATTGTCAACTGAAAAAAGTTTAAAGTATGCACATAATCATGTTTGTTTGCGCTTTAATAAGGATTTTTAATGTATAACGATAGTAAAAGTCACATATTGTATATAATCAGTTTTGTCTGCTTTTTAGTGTCGTTTTTCCAATATAAAACAGTAAAGACTGTTTGTTGTATATGACCCGTTTTGTCTACTTTTTAGTACGTTTAAAACTATAAATATTAAAGTCGATTAATCTATAAGACCCGGTTTTGGTTGTTTCATAGTGATATTAACGTTGTTTTTTTTAAATAAATATGTCTGTTTTTTTTGCTTTTTAGTGTTTTAAAAAACTGATATTAAAGTATTTAATCCATTAAGCCAGGTTTGTATGCTTTTAAGTTTTTTCAAATACTGATATTCAAGTACTTTAACTGATATGACGAGGTGTGTCTGTTTTCAGTGGATTTTACAATATGCAAAGCAACATAAGCTTTTTATTGCAAATGGCAAGCTTGTCTGCATTGTAGTGTCTTTATTCTATTTTAATATTAAATTATTCATACGTCAAGTGTGTATGCCAGTCATAAACAATACCTGATTAACTAGTGCAGTAATTTATATACATATAAAGTGTGGATTGTGTAGTTTTGTATACGAATGTCAGAATTTAGGTGTTATAAGTATTGCAACTTATTTTAAAATTCGAAAAAAGACACAAGGCAACTGTATTCATGTGCCAATGAAATACAAAACTGTGACTATACAAAAAAGAGATATTATATGTGATGTAATTTTGAAAAAAAAGTGTGACTTATGCGCGTTAATGAAAACACACATGTTTTGTATTTTGTATTTGCATGTTTTAACCTTTGTATGTAGAATTGTATAATGTACAAACTAATATTGTTTACAATTCGTAAGTGGTTTAGGCCGAAAACGACAGGATCACTTCAGCAGCCCAAAATAGGTGTGTGCATTTAGAGCTGAAAGAGTAGACAGACGTTATTAAAAACTTTAAACAACTTTTCGTATGCAAAATTAAGGTGCAAAGCAAACGTAAACAACTACCCTTCCAAACAATTCACCAAATTAGTATTTGGACAGTTTAAACAACAACTGACTAGTGAGCTAAAAAGCATGCCAAGAATAGTCACCAACTAGAACTGTTAAGAAGTTATGTAATTTAACAATACCACATAACTCTTTCTGTGATATGGGAAAGAGAAAACGAAGTGACCTTAGACACAAACAAGTTATATACAGCACATCAAAATATCTTATAACAGAGAATGGTTATAAAATTACTTAAATCAATTAGAAATAAAAAAGGGTGAGGGGGTGGGTGGTTTGGGGTTTGATGTAAATTATACATTAGATCACAAGATTTAAATTATGTGAAGATGTTATCTTTCAAAAGATTGGGAGAATAAAAAAATAAGTCGTTATATTTTCACTTAATTTACTTTTCCACTGTAAGCCATTTGAAGATATGAAATAAATATTAGTTCTGAATTTTGCAAAAATACTAGGAATGTGGTTCTAAACCTCATGTACGTACCCTTTACTGTGACCCATTCATTTAAAAATGACAAGATGGCATGGTTCTGCTTAACAGGTATTTTAAGAAGAGAAGAGCAGATAAGCATGCCAGTGTCTGTAAAAAGCTTTAAAACTTTAAATTACTGTACTATGTTCACTCCTAAAATAATTACATGGCTGTTTGCCCATTACTATGGGCATGTATGCTCAGGCGCGTAGCAGCCTATGTGCAGAAAACGCAGCTGCGCACGTATTGTTCCCAAAGATTTAATATATATAAAAAAGTAAATCTGCAATACAAATCTTGTTCTAGTATATACCATTATTCATGTATTCCCAATTAGAACTTCTCAGATAATTTCTTCCGCATGACGATCTCAGCTTATTAGTATCTGGTAGAGTTGAGAGTTATGGATAGAATTGGAAATTCTGTAATGCTATCACTTTCGATCTAGAAATACACAATTTTCCGGGACAGCATGGCCCCAGTACCTTCCAGCTGTCATGCGTACACGTCATATTATGCCTAGCTACGTCCCTAATGTTTAAAAAAAGCAATAAATGGTAGATCTTTTGCAAAGTACAGTTTAAGAGATATTTAATACCGCAACACAACTGCTTTTTGGCATGTCAACGTAGGATTCAGAGTATCAGATTTGTTTCAATATATCAAAGGAAATATTGTTACATTATTATAAGTTTGGTCACTCACAGTACAATGCATACTTTTACCTAATTATTCAGATTAAAATTAAACTGGGTGTACCAAAATCCTCGCCAAATTGTAGCACCACAAATCGCCGAAAAGTGAACATATATTCGGCTATCCTCATTCCGGATGGTGGGAGCTTTTAACTATTCTTTAACAAGAACAGCTCTGCGTGTGTTGTTAGACGACGTAAACATTTTTAAACTTAATTTAAACAAGGTTAGTACCAACAAAAACCGAAACTGCGACAGTTAGATATACAAGAAGTGAAGTAGATTTGGTTCGTTCATGAAATAAGGCTTCTGCTTGCCAAATTCACTAACATGTATATGATATGGGCTCCTATAGGGATGCTTTGCTCCGACTAACAGATGTGAATTAGCAATCGATCTTGATTGGGAGACAGTTAATTGTGATAATGCTGAACAAGTGGGTTGGGAACAAGAGATTAAGCTGCAAACATTCATTGCATGACCGCAACTGACAATTTACAGTCATTACCCGCTAATTAAGTTTCAATAAAGAAGGATTTTCCCAATCAAGCTAAAATATGTCCTATGAGCAATGCAAAATATGCCAGTGCCATAGTATGTTCATTCCTAAAATTATTACATTGTTGTTCGCCTATTACTATGAGCATATATGTTCAGGCGCGTGGCAGCCTATGCGCAGAAAATGCAGCTGCGTACATATTGTTCACAAAGAATGAAAAAAAAAATCTGCAATTCAACTCTTAATATAAAAAAAACAGTTGAAAAGGCACTTCACAAAGGTATTCAAATGCAAGCCAAATGTAAAAGTAAGAGCAAAGCCGTGATGAGTCATAAAACAAAAAGAAATAATCCGATAGTTACCGCCCTAAAACGATCAGTCGCCAAAATGGACCAACTTGGGTCCGTAAACCGGTTTTACAGAGTTCACACCTCGCACTTCCTTATGGGTTTCTCAAAGGAAAACACTCAAATGAAAACTTTGAATAAAATATGTCCAAGCACTGACGTTTTCTTTGATAAGTTATGACGAAAGGTGACGTCACTGAAAGGTAATGACCACATAGTTTTTAGAAGAGAGAGGGATATTATTTTGATAAGAAGAATTACACACATTGTTCAGTTTAGTGTATCTCATGACGGATGCTTCTCAGTCTTTCAAATCAGAAATCAGAAAACTTATCGCCATTACTTTTCTCATGTTTTGATCAGGAGACACATTTGTCGAATCAAGGTTCAGTTTGCATAGAGCTGGGTAACCCTAATAATGTCCATACATGGCTTAAACTCCTGGTTTTCCTATATGCCGATGACACCGTGATTATTTTAGATTCTCCACATGATCTTCAAACAGTTTACATTCATTTTACCAAAATTGTACCACCTGGCACAATCAGCATTCAGTCCGCTCTACCTCCTTTCATAAACAAATAAAACAAACTCTCATCGACCAATTAAAACAGAACTGGAATGCCGAGCTACTACATAGTAACAAAGGAAAAATGTACAGCAGTCTCGTGAATTCGAAAACTACCTTAAGACACTTGAGTCATACCAGGCAATATAAATGCTTCAATTCCTCACAGCTAACCATCATCACCCCTGAGAGACTGGTCGCTACGACGGTACGCCTTTTCAAGATAGGATCGGTTCACTGTGTAATATAAATACAGTTTGCAATGAAGAACATTATTTATTACACCGCCCTTATTGCCATGCAGATTGAGAAATCCTAATCAAACGCTCGCCTAATAACAATGCCGCTGCCACACTATCCATGCTTTTAATAATAAGAAACTCTCCAGTACCTCTACAAAAAACTGTCTAAATCCATGCATCTAAATATGAAGACGTTTATTTAGTGCGCCTATAACTCTGTCTATACCTCTGTTGTTCATGTCACATACACATTTATTATTATATTTATATTATCCATTCAAATATATAATATCAAATAGACTATTACGCAATATGTTAGTATGAATTGTCTCAGTTGGCCATTGTGCACATGTGAACGTTATCTTCGAGTAAATACGTTTTGTCATCTATTTTTCTACACCGTATTTCACATTTATATTACAATGATAGGCTAAATACAATGATAGCCTACTTACCCGAAAATACTAACTTGTCACTTAGCTTGTCACGTATTCCATATGTATCACGCATCTTTTTCTTCCGATAATATTGTGCATCGTTTAAGAATAACGTTCATGGATATCCAGTGCATCAACGTGCTGTAAATTTATCGCTCTCTGTCGTGAGGCAATCTAACTATATAATACGTACTTTGTAAGAACACCACCATCGTGTATGCTGTCAAAACCTACGTTATCACTTACAAACGAGTAGGCCATACGTGATCGAAATGACAAATCTTACATGTCCCTTTGTCTTCTTTCTTTGCTTGTCTGCCTGTCTGTCTGTAAGTTCAGATATAAATATCAAAATGTAATAAGATGCATGTTTGTCGCAAATACACCTTCTCTGTCTCACTCTCAACCTTCCCTTGCTTTCCCTCTCCCTCTTTCTCTCTCGCTCATCATAGTTTTCTTTTTTTGTGTGATCCCCACAGCCGTAATCCCCGTGTATTCATTGCTGTTGATAATTGTATGTATCTCTCCATGTTGTACACCTTGTATGCCTGGATGAATAAAACAGATTTGACTTTGACTTGCTATTATGATTGTAAAGCAAGCATTTAACTGTCTAGGGTGATGGCTTTCTTGATTAAAAAACAGGCACATCCCAGTTAGCTTGATGACCTCAAATGACTTCATTTTGCCAAGCTACAGCTTACTACGATTTACTGATAACAAAAAAGTAAAAAAGTGTGCAAGGTAAAGTTGAAGAGGTTTGACACAATCTGGGGAACCCAGCTTGTTATAAAAATACATCCAACTCACTGCAATAGTTAGTTCATGTTAATTATCAGCCGATTTTATCCACTGCATGTGCATGATTCGTCATGTGCTTCGGAAGGCACAGCGTTTAAAACAGACACCTGCGTTTTTGGAAAACAGGTAAAATGTTTGATTTTTACTTTACTATAACACTCTAGTAAACTTCTACATTGGGTTATACTGACGGATCAAGCATCATCATTATCTCAGAATTAACAGAAATAAGCAATTGATATCAAAGTCAGACGTGTGTTCTCTGTGTATTCTATAATGTCTGCTGTATGTCCGCTAACCAGATCCAAACACGATGTCTATTTATGTAGTTCATATCATATTCATGTTCAATCAATACATCAACCTGTGCAGTTGTTTTTGTTTTTTGCTGTTGGTATTATATATGTTAATCAACACTAGTCATGATACTTTTGCTTAAATGTATAAAATAAGTTAAATATAGTTCAGTCCATTCACATGGCGGACTTTTGCTGACAAAGTCAAATGCTGTTGTCTATATTGCAATAACTATGGTTATAATGTGATGCATTAATACATTGAGCATTTAAGTAATTAAATATAATACAAACACTTAAAACAAAAATATAATTTATCGAAGAGTTTATGAAGTGTTGCAAAAATAATATATGTCAGTACTTGGCGTCAAAATGTCGCAGTAGCCTGTACATTTGAAAAATCTACTATTTATCAACACTAGTTATGCATTTTCTTCAGATGTTTAACATCCATTCCTTCATTCCAATTTTGAACAGAGACTGCCTTTGAAAACACGGTTTAAATGTGAGGTACATGAAACATTTAGTAAAGAAATAGATTCAATATAGGTTTGTTTCCCTCTTAAATGTTATTCACTATACAATACCTGCACTGCCATATAAACCACAATCAAGTTCGAACCAGAACAGAAGATATTATCTTGTACTTTTTATTGTCATAATATTTATCTTTATATAGGTAAATAAGAAAAGGTCCTATCAAAATTTTCACAGATATTTAAATTTTATCTACCTGCAGACTAAGGCAGACAAGGTAAATGTAAATGTGACAAAAAACACAGAGACGAGACATAACACACAAAAAGAAAAACCATCAGTTACCGCCTTGGAACGGTCAGTCGGCAAAATGGCCAACTGGGGTGCTTAAACCTGGTTTGTGGAGCGCTCCAACCTCGCACTTCCTGACGGTTTTTCTATCAAACAAACAGTGTAAATAAAAGTATCCCGTCAAAGTGACACAACTAACAACAAGCACCTGCATCGGGAGTTAAAACAGATATAATGAACATATGTACAGTATTTACAGTAGATAAAAGCCTCGGCAACCAAAAAATTCTAAATGAGAGAGTAGTTTAAAATAAAATAAAGCAGTACAAGCGCTGATATATTATAAGAACCATATAACGACGTCATAAATGTCATGACGTCATATGCCAAAAGTGTCAAAAGTGAAATGTAAACAATATGGAAGAAACAATAGAATTTTAGAAAATCAACGAAATAAAACGTAGTAATGTTTAGAGTTAATCGTTTAAAAAAACATATTATAAACGCCGAGGATTTATCCGCAGTTGACATATTATATATGATAAAGATTAAAAAAATCCCGATGTTATACCTATTGTGCAATCTCACGTAAAGGGTATGGAGACTGCTCAAGTTGTCCCACCTATATAGGGCACGACTGGAGAGATGAAGAGACAAGAAATCCAACAGTGACTGTCCAATTATGGCTTTAAGTCACTGTTTTCATATAGTCTCAACGACCTGTCCGGTCATCGTGTAATTTAAAAGCAATGCAAGTTCTTGACTGTAAAAGGGTCAATTGCAAGCAATGCAGTACATCGAAGGATTCCCGGGTTGTAACCGTCTGCAATACATTATGACTGTTGAACTGAACAATCTTAGCGTATATAGCTCGATGAAATTGAAATTGAAATAAATCAAAGCGAATGTCACGGAGCCGTTAACTATTGTTTGTCTACCGACCAACTAATAACTGGCAATCATGTATTTAATCTTTATTACGAAGAGCTGGTGGTATTGCAGCTGAAGATACTGTTTACAACGCAACTGGGACCTTGATTATAACCCATTAAGGGGTCACAATATTAAGTGCTATAAGTTTGTTATAGTAACAGTGTGGGTAATCCGATATAATGCATTTGGAAAATAGTCGGGTTGTCTGCCTCCTCATTTTCAACAATTTGATATTGACGTCATAATTTAGAAATTCATACGAAATGAAGGCAACGTAAAAGCACGGTATACTTTAATGTAGATAGTCGTGTTATTTTCATTGCAAATTGAACACATAAATTCCATTAAATATATTAGTACAATATCCTGTGTTCATGAAAAGTATATAGAACTACAGCTATCTTTCTATATATCACCATTTATATATTATCTATTGTTCTAATTAAATTGCCATGAAACACACACATCGATGGTTGCTTTTAATAACACGCCCTACGTACATACATCCGCAGCATCACATAGTCAAGTTTAGGTTGCAGAAAAGAAAAACACAATCATACAATGCTATATTTACAGCAAGGTACATACCATTTAGAGCAGCTACAGTAAATAAACATTAAACATATATGGGCGGCTGTTTTGTCCTACTGTACGTCTGTAGTTTGATATCGCCTGTCATTTTCTGTCCATGTTCTTATTTTTTATCTATTGTGTTTCATCTTAAAAATGTATACCTCAATTCTTTAGTTGATGGTAGAAGGTAGTCACTTTTCATCCAAAAAACGATATTCATAAAACAAAGACAAATTAATAACATCATTATAAAAGTCCTAAAGATAATTATAATTGATTGTATAATTATGTTAGTCCTGAAAGGTCTTTGCTGAAAATAAAACAATAAACATACACCATTATCTGAAACGTCTCAAAATTGTATTCTGGAATTAGGATTATTATAATAGGAAGACTAAACTGTTTTCTTTACAATGGTGTAAAGCCTTTGGTAAATTAAGGTGACACTATCTAGTCTAGTTGTTATTTATTTTTTATCTGATAGTTAACCAAAGCAATTCGAATAGTATCGCGTATATGTGTTTCATTGACGTTAGAATATGAACCATGTATACATATACACTTGCTCTGCCTAGAAAAAAAAGACCAAAGTCTAATAAGTATTACTGCAAAGGGCACATCCTGAAGCATATAGTGTTGGTATTAGTTAACAGTTTTGAATGTTTTAGGCTCCTTGGAGAATGCTGCCTTTTACCTATATGGTGTTCATTTGCATTATCTCAATTATTTATCTTTATACCCACAATGGCCTGATTATTTACAGCAAATAAAATAGATATTTCAATACACAGCTTATCGAATTAAGGGCTCAACGTTGGATGGGTAAAATATTAATAGTGCACTTGGACTAAACAGCAAGAATCTATATGTGGCTAAGTAACAATACCATACATAGCACGGTGCTGTAAAACCTAAACAATCTAATTTAAAATTGCAATCCTAGCTGCCGTGAAAATAACTTGTCCGTCTCAATCTAATCTGTACTTTTATAAATCATCTCATGCGCTTTTTGTGTCCTTATAGGAAGTATTTAAGCATTAGTGTGGATTTAATGTTAAGTAAATAAAGAAACCCTGCTCGCTGTTGATAAACATGTTGATAAGAACGGTCTTGAGATAAAAACGCGATCAATACCCCGAGTTCATGTGGTTTTAGTTAGATATTGTTCACACATCGACATGTTGGTGGTATACGTATCAAGATATTACAGAGCAGTTTAACTCGCACATAGTTATGTATGCAATATTAGTGTAGAAATACAATTTAATGAACTTTTGCACATAGCTATCGGCACAAAGATATCTGCATATTTGGAGAAAGGGCCAGGTTGGTCGCTTTTCAAGACATGTCTTGCTTGGAAAATTCAACAGAGTAGGCACCGCATTTGTTTTAAATACTAGTTTATGTTTGTGTTTATAATATAAGTAAACCGGACCTGGTAGCGCAATCAGTATAGCGTCGGCTCCAGGTACGGGAGGACCCGAGTTGGAACCCCGACCGCGACATACCAAAGTCGTTAAAAATGGTAGTCGTATAGCTCCCTTGCCAACGGTCAGGCACATATAAGAATAGTTTAAAGACAGGTTTGCCCTGTATTAGGATAATATGACCCGGTGTGATATCATGCCAGGTGTTCACGGCATGCTACATACAATGAAGGTAGCACTATATCTTCTTCAAGTGGACGCCGTCTCTGAAATACTGTTGGTTGGACATATACATATAGTAAACGTAGCATTTCCATTTTGTATCACCTTTGATTGGTCTGCGACAAGGTTCTACAAAATTGCAACCTCATGTGTGTGACTGGTATGTCAGATGTACTTGTGTTACGTGTTTATCCGTGTGTAGGAAATTGTCACGTGTCAGACAAATCTTATTCCGCTTTTACGGATTTAAAAAAAATATATCTACCTTCTTAAAATTGGTCATTTTAAACAATGAGAGAAATTGAACACTTCTGGTATGTGTAGTGTCAAGTACCTATTTTTTCTATCATTTATAGACATGACTGCCTGGTCGGTTGGGGTAGTTAGTTATGACAGGATCATAAATCTGCCATCAAAATCCCATGGTCCAGCTCTGAACCTCCCAGTCCCTGCCCCTCTATACAGTACAGTTCAGTTTATTGTCCATAACTGATTATGTGTTAGGTTATATAGTGATTGGGAATTATTAAAATATTAATAAAACATTGACCTGGTGCCCATTGCATGTATCACAGAAACAAATAATGGAACACAACTGTACAAAGAGTTTGCAGACTACACTGATCTATTCCGACGTCAAAATAACACCAGTATCTACACTATTTGTTATGCAAAAGGGACGACTATAAAATTGAAAATTAACCATTACTACAAGGAATCCTTTAAAGGAAAAAAAATCCCTAAAACATTGTAGACAATACACGTGTGCGAACCCCATTAGGCAGATTGCGGATGTATGTGTGATCAGATTAACCAGCATTTATTCTTTCTTACTACTAGAATGTTATAAAATAGTATTGTTTTTATTTTTAGGAAAAGGGGCTATAAGGTGACTTTTTAAAGTAAAATACGTACTAGTCTTAAACTATATGTCATTTACTCATTTAGGTCTGACAACAATTCATTTAATTCCACCGTGTTGCTCGCAGGGCTTTTAGGGGGAAATTCGAGACGATCCCTAGATTTAAGCTGTGTTTGTAATGAGTGGTCCAATATGGCTCACTTGGCTTAGTGAACTGTATGCAGAAGTCGCCTGCGTAGCAGGTGGATTGTGATCCCCGTTGAAATCAGTGGCAGATAATCATGTTAAACAACACTTATGCTGCGATTTTTCTTAGCATTGTATGCGTTATTTTACAATAATACAGAGTTGAAAATGTGTGACAATATGCTTTCACACATTTTATAACTATACGGAAACAGGAAATGCCAAAATTGAACACGTTTTATATTTCGTTCAACTATTTACTAAACGGCGTATGAACTAAATTTACTTCAATTCAGAAACCAAACTGAGGTACATGATCGAAAACGACAAAGTAAGTTTACTTTGATCATTTTAATCTGTATAAACCAATATGCTTAAAAACAGGTTTACAGAAATGCGAGTTTACTATATGATATTCATTTCAGCAATACGTGTTTATCATTTAAGGAAAAAAAAAAACGTAAACACTCTTATTATGTTGTTAGATAAGTATTAAGTCATGAATTATATATTGGCTCGTTTAGGGCAGGAAAGTTACCATACTTAAACTGCTCTCTCAGTTTTTAGCCAATAAACACTTTAACTGCATTTTACATGTAAATCATGACGCCATTGGTCTATCTTACATCGACCGTACGCTTCAGAGGTTTCTTTACTTGCTCTGCACTTCAACACAGCCAATAACTGGAAATAAATCTGCCTTCCTTTTGAAGTTTCTCTTTAATTGCAAGTACACTAGGCAAATAGTTTTCATATCTTTTTCTTAAAACGACCACACTCATTTTTTCGGCAAATTGCCTTTTGCAAGAGTTGAACACAAACAATTTCCTTTATATTTCTGTACAAACGTACATGTGCGCTGCCATATTAGAAAAGATGGAAACAACCTTAATGCCATTTAATGACCTTATCATTCCCCCTCAATTTAATGAACGTCAAACATAATGAAAACAATGTATTTAATTGTCTTACAAATAATTGTTAAGTTTTATGATGCCAGTCTATTTTCTTGCACATTCTACTGATTCAGTGCCGTAAATGTCATCTGGTGTTACATAATGAGCCCTTACCCCGTTTAGGTCTGCATTACGTTGCACATCCTGTAAACCTATCATACAATTCGACAAACGAGACGGCATGATAAAGTGATGTATGGTTTTACTTATCTCAACGCATAAGGTCTTTAGGAACAGAACACTTTAAAACGGCAATACAGTACATTCACATTTGTTAGTCAAATTCTTTAAAAACTTTTTGCAAGAAAATTTCGCATTCGCCGATGCTTGCTCTGTTATTTTTGTTAATAGTGTTTGTTTCAATACAAGTTCGTTTTTGTTCATATAGCTTTAAAATTACAATGCTTGAAATTTGAGCGGTCTCATCAAGTTATCCGGAGGTCCTGCACTGGCATAGAAAAAGTTAAGGTCTACAACAAAGAATGCAATGCACGTTCCTTTGCGCAAGAATAACGTATTATAGCATCAGCAAAGAGATCATGTAATTTCATGTACTCATAGTGTATGCTGAATGGACCGTCATGGTGAAATAAAACTATATAGGCACTGTATCTGTACATGTCGTAAGGTAAGACAGTGGGCATCATGCCTTAATGGGGAAAATGTTTTAGGTATTTCTGTGATTTATGTTAGCACACAAATCAACGGGTTTGTTTAGGTATTCTTTCAACTGAGAATCTCTTCAAGGTCAAAGATAATACGTGTCTTGTTTCTACCATCTGTATCGATGAAACGTATCTTTAACGTAAGTCCCTGACTTATAACTCCTCTGACTGTTTAGCATCTCACCGCGTGGGTTCGAGTCCCTTACGGAGCGAAGGACTTAATGTGTGTGATGGTATTCCAGCTGAACTTGGCGTGCCGGTGGTTCTAACGAAATATTCGTATAATGTCTTCCTCCGTCACAAAAGCTGGACGTAGCCAATTTAACCATGATTGTGTCCGTGCGACAATAATATCAAAACAACAACAACAACAAACACACATACAAATCGTATTTCCCCATCTGAGTACTGATAAATTCAACACAATAAACACAATAAAGTAAGTTAAAACAAGTTCATTTGTTCAAGGTTAATCAACATTAAGAAGTGAGTGTTGATATCAAATATGGTATAGTTAAACAACGAAGTAATGTTTGAGGGGAAAATCCGACTACTTATATCATGAGATATAAACTATCAGTAAAAAGAAAATACCTAATATGAAAACGTTATATTGCAGTGGTAAAACTAGGAAATGGCAATTATTTTTGTGAAGTCCTAAAAAGCTATATATTCAAGACAACAGTCATGTATTCCGAGTGTATTAGAGTAGCAGGTAAGTTGAAACATATCAATGTAGCGGACAGTAACAAAACACGCTGTAGGTGTCAACAACTAGTCTGTAACTTCAAAAACAGTTTTACTTAAACAGTTTTCAGCAAATGTTTGATTGTTTTATTAAGTTTAACTACTTTACGATATGTTTAGGTGGATTATTATTTAATGACATGCGTTCATGACATTTTCAGATATATGACCTTAAATGGAGTATTTTCGGCATGCAAATAGGGAATAGTATTTTCTTCGTTTACACAGCAACTTGTCAGTAATGTGTAGAGCTTACATATACAGAGGGTAGTCTATTGCTAAAGATAAAGTAGCGAGGTGTTCTATATGCGTGTATCATCATATCCGGGGAGATAAAACAGGTGTCCATTACACAATACGTCACTGTGTTATAGCACAACGCTCATAACGATTATAGAAAACCCCCGGAGTTGACTGTGATCTTGATTTAGTAGAATACCGACACTCTAGGGTTATCGCTGCCACAAAGATATGTATCAAGGCCGATAAATACCTTTTTTTATTGTCAGACATCAAGCGCGTTCTTACCTGCCTTATGGGTTTTGAAAGTGCTTCAACCATCTAATTTTCTATTTACTTTTCTTATGCACGATGATTCACTGCACTTTAATATGATTTTTTTTTCCTTTATTGTGGCGTAAATGGTATTACTTTAGGAACTAGAGTTGACTTCAAATTAGTATTTAGGTCTTTTTCATGTTTCTGAAATGAAAGGATCAACATCTCTAGCTAGATAACAACTTGATGACAACAAGCCATGAGTCGCCATATTTGATAGCCATCAGAAAAGGCCGTTGGGTTTCTCAGCATAGCTTTTTATAGTTGACCCCAGACGGGATCTGTTTCTATGCCGGTGTTTCTAACATTACCGAAACATTCAGAATATTTAATTGAAATTGAAATTGTGTACTTAAATTTGTATAATGGACGATGTATATTATATTCTAATGGTGCAGTAGGGATTTTTATCTTTCTGTGAACGAATCCGGTAAACGGACCTGTTCACAATTGGCTACAGATGTTGATCAAAGTAACACAACATCACCGTCTTCAAAAAATGTGTCTTATTACGCTGCTCTTTCTAATTGTATGTGTCATTTCAGTATTCTCTTAGAATCGTTGAGTAATATTAATTTACCATTTAGTACACCGACTTATTACAGTCAGCAGTTTCTAAACAAACAATTGCCAAAGCAATTTTAATACGAACCTTCTTATAGACATTTCCCTTGATCCAGTTAGATAACGCGATACAGTTTACTGGGGTAATAGTACAGCATCATCAAGCGAAGCTAGACATTAATACGTGACAGCTTTTCTGGTCCAAATGGTATATCCCTGAATTACAGCCCTAGGACAATCTCGAAAATCAGAAGCAAAACCATCGGCGCTCGATATCTCCTAAACTTGACCATGGCTACTACTACATTCCATAATTTATCTCCGCTAGATAACAGCACAGTGTCACCGATAACCCATTGAACATTCCACTGTAGATATGAAAGCCATGCACAATCATGTACAACTAACTGATACATTAAACATGCAATGCCATTTAATCTCGAAATAAAAACACAACTGCGGTCGTATTTTAACTTTATTTCAAATGGCGGAAACAGACCTATGTTCGAACAGAATAGGTAATTTGATGGCAAATGTGTGCGTTTGATTTGAGTAGATATTACAGAAATGCATACGAGATAGCTGTTGAAATTGGGAAAAAAGGACGAATTCGCCAATGTAATTTGTACCGATCGCACAGCTAACCATTAACAAATGGCGGTGTATTTTCTTGAACTTGTCAACTTTCCCCGCACAGCGTTCATGTGATTTGTTGCCGATCACGTGACTTATCTAAAAATTGGTATGACTGTTTACAGTATTGTTACTAAAGAATATTTGAACATTATATGAACACATTTGGAAGAAACTTTGTTTTGCGTGCCTAAAAGTGACCACCTAGGTCATCAGTAACAAGCCTTTCTCCGGATATTTTTTAGGTAACAATAATTACAAGGTTTCATGAGGAAGAAAAAATGGTCCAAACTGTCGGATACCACCTTTAACAAAAAACGTGTTATAAAGTAGTAATAAAACAATAGTTGTATAAACACTTACTGAAAAATATTAAGGACAATTGTTATTGAAATCTGGGCCTAAAGTATGTGCTTTAGACGCACTATTTAGACATGTAAAATAGTCAGTATAAACCTCCATACAAACAGTGTTACAATACAGCACTGCATATTTCTAGCTTTTATTATTATTATTATTATTATTATTATTATTATTATTATTATTATTATTATTATTATTATTATTATTATTATTATTATTATTATTATTATTATTATAAACACAACATATAAAATTACAATACAATAAAAATATTAAAAAGCAGAAAGTAGATAAGTGACACAAGACTGTCAGGCCTATAACTATACGAATAAGAACAGATGTAAATTAATAACAGTATTTTACACATTGGTTTCTTTCATGTTTTTTTTTTTTATTTTATGTGCTAAGAATGAAAACTATAATTATAATTCGTGTCAGATATTAATATAACAAAACAACAACAACAGCAGCAAATGCCATCAAAATACATGTACATGTGGTTTAAGTAAAGTATAAAACTGACTTATAACTACTTAGCCCCTTAATGCATGGTCCGAAGTCTCGGTCAGGACAAGAACTATCAGGTGAGAAGATTTCCCATCTTTTAAGTTATAGATATGTCAGAATTACCTTTCATCAAATTCCTGCATTGGTCTGACTGGACAAGAATATCTCGCCTAGCCTGTTTCAGTTGCTTTAAACGCATTGAGTTGATTGACTCCCTCTAACCATGTGTTCAAGTATGGAGTAATTTCATTTTGTAGGAACTGTAAATAAAATAACATATTAGGTCAAATATCATATAAATGAGGTACATACACTACTATGAAAACCTTTAATAGAATGTTTTGTAGAGTGACTCAAGGGAAGTACTGATTTGTCTGTGCCTAACACATCCACTCCAGAAAGAGAGCACTCAAAGATAACTTGAACCTAAGATGTGACATTAAGCAGTGGTACGAGATATATGTTTGGTAGTTCAATCTCTTGGCAACAGTCAAACTGTATGACTGCGTTTATTTAATATGGTAGTTGTTCCAAGCATGAACTCACAGAACAGGCAGCACTATATTTGTTTCAAATTATTCATTGATAACAAGAGAAACAAGCTTGGTGGGTTTGGTTCTATAAACAACTAGTCACTAGAACTAAAAATAAATTGATTAAAGCCCACCCACTTCTGCCAACTACAAGCTGCAAACTGATAAAAAAGCAAAGCAAAATTGCATGGTTTTATCCATGAAGAATATCGCCTATATACGTAAAAGAAATATTATACTTTTAAAGTTTCCGACACTATTTGTTGTTTAGAACAATTGAATCCAGAAGTTTAAAATAAACAGATACTAGTTCTCACAATGTGAACAGAAAGTAGAACGTGGTTTTCGGACAGCTGAGATAGATGCGTTGATTTTCGTATTAGCTATTGATTCAGCAGTAAAATAAACGTAAAATGACTGATGACATATTTCAACAAACCCTAGTCATCTGATTAAAACAAAACAACAAGCGAACAAAGAAATAGTATAGAATTACTATGACTGTGATATGTATGTATAGTGATAAGGAGTATATTGCCGTAAATATACATGAAACTGTGTGCCTATGATTGATTACTATCACTAAGGTATGTAACTAGATAAATGTCATTATTTTATTTCAGACTACAGGGTTATAATTTCTTGTCTTATGGGTTTCGGCAATACAAATTCCATGTGTTTAATGTCCTTGTTTCATTGCCTTTAAATTTCTGTTTATTTTATTGTGAAGTAAATGATATTGCTTCTGGAACTTAATGTGACTTTAAATTATCATTTCCACAGTCGTTTGTATAAAACAAGGATCAACAGCTCTAGATCGCTAATTTTAACTATTTAGCCGTCATAATCCATGAGCCGCAATATTGGTAGACTTCAGAAAAGGCCGTTGAAGTGTTTTATTCTTCTTCATATCAGTTGACCTACAACATGAAATACAATACGATTATGAAGAGAAATATGGCAATACATACTCTTTCCTTCCCTTATTCTATACTTGCTTCACAGAATTTATGTGCGTGTTTACAAAAGTGTGCTTAACGGCAATTTTGAAGAACTGTACTTTAAGGGTGTTTGTATCGACAGTCTATTGCCATTTCAACATCTGGCGGACATGTTCGCAGAGAGCGAGTGTTCCCTTCTTATCGGGCGACATAGAGACGACTTAAAAACACCAAAGCCTGTCGGCAATGATGATATAATGGCATCAACTTGCATACAATTGCAACATGTGTGGGAGGGGTGATGAGGGAAGTGTGTCACTTACAATGGTCAAATTGAGTAGTCTACCAACAAACAAAATTAAATTCAGGAAAAAAATCGATATATTTCTATTATTTCTGATGCACACAGAACTTCGTGGGGATTGATACTATCGGGTATGACCCGTGGTACATATTTAATGTAATATGTTTAACATTTAAGTGAATAATTAAGATTTTGGACTAGTGTATTTTTAAATAATGCTTAACTGACTTATTCTGTACACTATCTTGACCAAACCCTTCACAATTACATATATTACCCAAGTTATTTACCGTTTGTCCCAAGCCTGATTGCCTCCAACTTCTCTAAAACAATTTCAAAATCAATTATGTAACGAGCAATGATGCTTATGGCTAAGAAATATGCCACGATCCAATCACAAAGCGTGATACAGCTGATTGGTGTTATGCTAGAGTATCACTCCAATGACATTTAGATGTGTCATCTTTAATATTTCAAATGCATAGCCTCACTTAAAATCTATGGACTTTTAACGTTTAAGCAAAACCGAAGCTAAATATCAATGCGCGAGAACCGAGTTGTCGCATAGACTTGGCTAAGGCTGGTACACATTTACAAAAGTAGTTACCACAAGTAAACATCCCAACGTAACTGGTAACCTATTGTAAAATCCTTTCTAGAAAGGAATGCTCTGCACCAGCGTGTACATATGTGCTTTATTAACAATGAAATTACGTTTAATTTCGAAAAAAATCCCACCTTGATATATATTCATAATGGTGGACGCAGAAAAGAAAATGCGATCTCTGTTTAAAAAATGGGGATTTATTGTACATATTTAGGCCGTTCAAAGATGACTCGAATGTAAAAATGCAATCCATAAGAGACACCGCACTCCATTTAGATGTCGTTAATTAAAATTCATAAAATGACTGCTGTCGCGCCATCTGCTGTTTTACAATGTTGATGATAACAACGCTGGAGTAGTGTCCTTTTGCGAAACCCATGAAAGGTCATGTATCTAAGTGATACAGAGATATAAGATATAATCCTGTTGTAAATGCCACTCTGGATATACTCATTAAGCAATGCGTTAACACAAGTAACCATTTCAGTACAGCTGCAAAGTGTATTCAAGTGTGATCTTGTATTAAATCTTACGTAAATTTAAACTATGAAACTATTGGGTGGTCGCATAATTCGAACCATCATGGAGTAAAGTGAACATATGTAAGGTAGTCAGATCTTGCCTTCTAAATGATTTCTACTTAAAGAGTACTCATTACCGGTATAATATGTTTTAACCGTTATTATGAATTCTAACTTCAACTACCTATAAGATAGATTGTATGATTACTGTACGCATCCTTATCATGCTGATGCATTTAATTTGATACACGTGGCATAAGTAGCATCTATGGAATGAGTTGGCAATGTGCTGTAATTGTAGTCATCATGCCATTTCTAAATCCTCGGCAGAGCGGTATCCGGACAAGACTTTTCGTAGAAAATTTCGAGATGTTGAGACTGTTTTTATCCTCTCCTGTAAGTAGTGCTATACGAGGGTTTAAATAATGGTTATTTGTACTTGGCTAAAATGGATTTATTAAAAGATAAGATGCGTTATTTAATGAATGGTTTGCTACATTTAGACAATACGCAATACAAATGGGGCAGTATATATTATGTCCATGTGAAGGCCAACTGTTCGATCAAATCTACGGCTCAATTTAAGTCAAAGTATTCATCCGCTTTCTGGATTGACAATAGTTGACTTATTGCCTTTTTATATTAGACACTATTTGAGCCTATAAAGCAAAGTCTTTCTTATCCAGACATATAGTATCTGAAATTCCATATATAATAAATGCTACACCAAAGTGGGTATTGTTCGATTGATCTCATATAGTTTGATAAACAGATGTGAATTTTGAATTCCGCTATACACTTACTAATAGACCCGCGGCGATTCTTCATATTCTATTGATCTCGATGCGACATGTTGTTTCGGTGTATCGGAAGCCGTCGCTTTGTTATTTTTACAAACAGTTTATCTTATGCTGGAGCTTACACTTTGTATTCAAGGCCTACCTAAAAACTGCATTATGTATCCGGTGCAAATCGTTGTTTCCAAATATTACACATGTTAAATTTTAACACAGTATCTTCAAAACTATATAGAACAAGTTTCATACATTGTTATTGTTTAACACTCTTTGAGATTCGCAGAAAATATTTCCTCACCCTCTCATTTTCTGTTTTTTTTTTCTTTTCTTCTCCATAGCGCTCATTTATTGTAGAGAAATGTGTTGCCAATAACATGCTCTGCCTATACAAAGACAGGCCAGAAAGTGTTTTTCGCTAATTGGTGAGTTGAGTGACACTGAGAATATTATGTTAAAGTACTCTTTATTTACCTGGCACATATTATCCTAAGATATGGACCTCTGTATAGCGGTTTGGCATTTGTTCACGTTTGTCAAGGCTCATGTGTTTTGTAGGAACATTCAAGGCGTGAGTTGGATCTACGCATGGTCCAAAATAAACAGAACTGACAGTCGACAGGCCCAGCCAGTGTGATGTTAAACGCGCTAAAACAACAGGAAGACATTCAGTGAGATATACACTCTGATTTTTCTGAAGTACGGCATGTTTATCGCTGTTGTTGAATACACAGACCTAAGTGTTCCATTATTCTAATCCCAAAACTACTACCAGTGAATAAAAAGCCGTCAAAACAGGACATTTCACAATATTTGTTGAAATAGGATTGATTTGTGCCTTAGGTTCCATAAAACTGCAATCGTTCAGATACCAAATTGAAGACGTCTTTACGTAACATTTTCCCGTTTCAAAGAATATCAAGCTACACTCAAAATGTGTTTTCGATCATATATTTAGTCTCTCCCAGGCAGTATATGTAGAAATTTAATGATAAACGATATTTTTATTTATTGCAATAACTTTATTCTATTATTAATCACTTAATATATTTTCCATGTTTTTCGTTACTTATTGTATATGTTGCAATTTAAGTTTAGTTTAGATCTAAGAATGATAGGAATCATTTATTGTTCAATTACAGTGCTCTGAATATTACCTCACATTGGCCGTTTACAGCTCGTAAAAGCACAGCACAATGGCACAAGACAATGAACTGTCAAACATCATCAGAGATCTGGAAAAAATTGAATATTCTCCATATAGATTTTCGGACGAAGAAAAGTCAGATCTGCACGGTAAGTTACCTTGTACAGAAAGTATGTATAAAATGCCCACAGTCATTATATTTTCAGACAGAAATAAAAAGGTTTTAGTTGAAAGACAAAGTCATCTATGAAACGCTTGGACAAAAAACTGATATTTATCATTGTCAGACAGGATAGAAAATAAGCAACTTACATATGGTGAAATATGAATATGTTTGTAGGGTATTATACACTGTTTGCTCACGCATACTCTTATTAAATTGTAGTAGCCAATAATGTCTCGGGGATATGGGAAAGCCTTGTGATCAAAATGTGTTGTAAACTGATTAAATATATATAATTATATATATATATATGTGTGTGTGTGGTGTGTGTATATATATATATATATATATATATATATATATATATATATATATATATATTATATATTATAGATCTAGATATATATATATATACTATATCTATAGCTCTAGCTATCTATCTCATATCTATCATCTAGTCTCTATATATATATATATAGATCTATAATATATATATATATATATATATATATGGCTAAAAATAATTGGACAGGTACGATTGTAGAAGTTCTATTTTAAAGTGCATACAAATATGAATTAACACAGTTTAATTTTAATATTCTAAACTGATTAAATATATGTAAGACAAAATATACTTTGACAGCTATAGATAAAATATATATATAGCCCATTCTTACAATACTTGCTGGTAAATGGTATTGTCTTCTATATTTGACATCTAAAACAAACTTGCTGATGTTTTACAGATGAGGGCCATATAATTACTAGGGATATACAACGTGCAATTAAAAAAAACAACAGCAACTTAAAAATGCTTTAAGTTTAATTTTAAAATTAAGCTATCTAATAAGATATAAACACTATTACAAGTGCAATATGATTTTGGGATGTCAAAGCAGTCTTTGCATATCTTAAAGGGATTATGTTTAATGAGAAAATGTAAATGAATGATAATGATGAATGGGGTTTTGAGAATAGTTTTATATGAATATTTTGTTACAAATGAGTTTTGCCCAAATCGGACATGAACACATATCGTATTGTAGGAAGAATTATCCAACTACCACGGACTGATCGGAGACAACTGTATCGTGATAAAAAATATGTACCGCTGGAGGAAGTTTTAGATTGGCAACAAACATGTCCCCAAGACTACCGGATAACAGGTATGTTTCTCAAACCTCTCTGTGTGCATCTATTATTGATGCTTGTAATGCGAACAGTTGCATAAAAGAAAGCATTAGTTCTTCGAGCTTTTGATATTAATATGTGACAGACACTTAGGCCGCTTTGTCGGGAATCAAAGTTAATAATGCAGTTGATTTGATCCTTTAGTTTGCAAGTATGAAATCTATGGAAGTAAGTAAACACTATGTGTTGAACATTTTGGTTCTTTAACAATATTATTTAAATGTATGGATCGGAAATGATAGTAAAATGACTAAATCTTTGTACAGAATCAAACTAAATATTTGTAATATAGCTTAAGTAAGTATACATTTATTTAGTATATTTTGTCCGTAGTGATATAAATCTGACCAATTATTTAATTTAGTTTTGGTCAGAGAAGGCTTACTTACATTACCAAGTTGTATGACACTCAAAATTAGTTCAGAGTTGCCATGTTATTCTTATGTCCAAAAGTAGCAATGCATTGCATTGCGCAATTCACAAATCACATGTTTGTTACCATAATACGATAGATACTGCTGATTTTTTAATGCCCGATGATTTCTTATTTATCTTATTTACACTGACAGCATAGAAAACTATAACATACGATTTATATCAACATCGCGATTTTTTTTAAAAGAAAGAAGAACCAGCAATCTAAACTATATGCTGCAACTATGTTTTGCTGTTCCCTCTGTTTGTCGCTCTACCTACTCGTTTCTATAAACCACGTTTCCTTTGCATTGCAAGTTCATATAAAGAAATGTTGTTGCTTTGAAAATGGAATTTGAAAAGATTTGGTTGTAGTAACCCAGCCGCACTTGACATGAACGTATTCAACCATATTCCATACGTTTAAATCTCTACACAAACCACCATCGTATTTATATGACGACAGTGGTTTATTTTGTGTTAATGATAACAATTAAGGATGACAATTTCTAGGTCAAGATAGTGTAATATTGGTGTACTGATAACGTCATTATACTGGCTTAACTTACTTATGGATAAAAAAAACAACTCCTGCATTATGTGACTTATCGTACCTATTTCAAGCTTTTTTGAACAGTGTTTTATTGTTTGCAAGACATGATATCATTTCAAATATACTAGATCCTCAACGGCTAGAAGACCTAACTTTACTACTCTATTGTAGCAAAACTCATTGATAAAAAATGTGTTGCTTACAAGTAAAACACGTCTTCAAGATAGAGGCAGTCGTTGTAAATAATTTAATTTCTATTTTAAACTCCTAATCTTAATGTGCTATTGCCCATTATGCTATCTTGGCAGTTTATGAAGTGCAAATAATATTATAACCAAATGGATGATTTTGCAATAGTTACTTTAGGCAATGATTGGTAATTGTAGAATCCGGAAAGCAAAAGTAACATATGGAAATGGTAACAAATTGTAACTGCTTGTAATGATCAGTAATGCTAACATTATTCTGGTAGCGATAGGTCAGTGTAGCGTCTGTTGTCGATGTGTATCTTTTAGTAATGCTAGCCAATGGGAACTTTTTGTATTGCTGGGTAACTTTAACGTAATTTTACGATGGTAACGTTTAATCTTCTGGTGATGGTTGATGAATGCAATTAACACACGATGTCTGATTGATAAGTTAACTTGTAAAACATGCTTGCAGCAGTGATACAATGTTTCAGCCCTACTATTTCCTGATTATTCAAGCCTGTGTATCCAGAGACTGGTGTCATTTGGTCAATTTATGTCAAATAGATGGCCTCTGAAGTCAACAAGACAAGTGTATTTTGCAAAATAAACAACATCGCTGAACTTTCTTGCATAAGAAAGGTCTAGCAGCTAAGGATATCCATACTGATATGATAGCAACATTTGGGAATTATTCCCATTTATATGCTACAGTAGAAAACTGAGTGGCAGAATTTAAGACTGATAGGCAGAGCCTTTTGGATGACGTCCATTATTTAAGGTTTGTCAGTGATGCATATCTAGAAATGGTCAATAACCTCCATGACATTATTTAGCCTTAGAGAAGAATGACAGTGGGATATATATCCAATGCAGTTGACATTTAACAGAAACGAATACATGTCATTCTTATGTAATGAAAAGGTTCAAAGCCCTTTTGATACCAAGACTTCTGACACCTGGTCAGAAGTGCACCAGGCGGAGATTGCCGCGTGCCTATCTGAATTCTTTAGAAGCAGATAAAGCTTACTATAAGGAGACGTGTGTAACTATAGATGGAACGTGTGTCCAGCCCAGACAAATAACTCAAGGTCAGTTCCATCAGCTGAAGAGGTTATAGTCTCAGTATTCTGAATTACAATGTTGATGGTGTTAAAATGGTATATTTTCTATAAAAGAGATCAACAATATATATATATATATATATATATATATATATATATATATATATATATATATATATATATATATATATATATATATATATATATATATATATATATATATATATATATATATATATATATATATATATATATATATATATATATATATATATATATATATATATATATTTCCAAAATTAAAAAAGGCCATTTTTTTCGACACCTACTTTTGGTCAGATGTTGATGTACTACATGCGGTGTAGGACTTTCTAGCAAGTTTATGCAATGCTTGGTTAAAGTAACTTATGGTAATTATGGCTATGTGTAAGTCTGTACAATGCTTGGTAGTGCTACTGTGCAGTAATTATGGCTATGTGTAAGTTTGGACACTGCCTACTAATGCTAACGTCCTTTAATTATTGGTATGAGTAGTTTCAGTAATTCATGGTAATACTACCTGCAGGAGATCATTACTATGTGTAATTTGGGACAATGCTTGGGAATACTTACTTTCGATAAGTATGGCTATTTGCAAGTTTGGGCACTGCTCGGTAATTACGGCTGTGTAAAACTTTCGGTAATGCTTGGTAATACTAACTTCCGGTAGTTATGGCTATGTGTAAGTTAGGAGACTGCTTGGTAATAGTACCTTCTGGTATTTATGACTATGTATACTCTTGGACAATGCTTTGTGAAAGCAATTTTCGATAATAATTACTATGTGTACGTTAGGGCAATGCTATGTGTAAGTTTTGTAAACTGCGTATCACAAACAAGCAAACATACACTCAAAAGAGCACAAGCATAAAAACGAGTAAAACAAATGTTAAGACCTTTCCTGCATTTAGGGATTATTCAGTAGAGACTTTTCATTAATGTTTGGTAATACTACCTTCTGGTAATTATAGCTGTGTGTAAGTTTCGGTAATGCTTGGTAATAGTAACTTCAGTTACTTATGGTTATGTAAAAGTTTAGACAATGCCTGGTAATACTAACTTCCGGTGATTAGTATACGCACGTTTTGGTAATGCTTGGTAATAGTAACATCTCGTAATGATTGATGCACTGGAAGTTTTAGTCTTTTGGGCAAAACATACCACTGTTTATAGGGGATAGTACTTTTTGTACTTTTGATAATAACGAGTAAGAGTAATAGTTAGTTCATGTACTTACGGGTATTTGTATTTTCTATAAACACATTGGTAGTGACACAAGTTAACCTGGTTGTAATAGGAAACACTTCTGATATCAATGTAAACGGTTACTTCTGATTATCTTTAGTACCTGCAAATATTGCTTATGCTTTATAAGGGTTACATTGGACAATACTTGGTTGTTTTAACTCTTATTAAAGTAAAGGACATTAGTAAGCTTTTCTAGCGATATGAAACTTTTGATTATGATAAGTTATGGTATCTGTTTTAGTTATGATGCGCATTGCAAAGTATGGATAATAATACGTACTTGAAACATGTTTGACGATAGGTAATAGTAAGTTCTAATAATTATTGTTACTGATACCATCTTTTAATAATGGTTGTTGGTAAATCTTGTCAGGAAAGATGACGTTCCTTTGTTTTAGATGTTGGTATCAACTCTGAAGAGGAAATACGTATCGCATTTGAGATAAACAAGAGAGTGGCCATATGGAGTGAGTTTGCCTTGAAAATAGAATGTGATGCTTTATTACGTCCCTATACGTTTCGATGTAAGTGCATGCATTCTATTGTTGGGACGTCATATAAAAGTAGATACTTCTTTTACGGTATCTATTGGGGGTCAATACTGAAGTGAAATAATGTGCTTTATATTTGATAAACAAATCTAGAAGGATTATGTTATCAAATGTTCAGCCAAGTTAAAACATTCCATTAAGAACATTTATGCATGGTGTGGTATTATTGTTCCCCTCGGATATTGGTCTGTAGACTCCTACAAGATAAAGGGGGGGGGGGAGCATGCAATACACAAAACATGTTAATGTTAGTGCAGTTTCTATTAAATGTGTCATAACTTAAAAACAGCACTTATCAGCGTATACACGTACATGACGAGCTCTTTTTTTTCACAATGCTACATGTATGTGTAGTATGCTTTAGTTTTATTGAGTGACAATTCCGTACAACAATTGCTCAGTCATTCATGTCTCATTAACCATCTTGGCATTTCGGCCCTTTTTCTATTCCTACATTTAACTATCGTGGAAACGTAGTTACTACATTTAATAGTTATGGGTCAATACCTACTTTGAATATTGATAATCCCTCCAGTAAATACATATGGAAAAGCAAAACTTATATCCAATACGTTTCACTCACCGTTAAAACCATAAGAATATCTCCCGCTGACATGTCATTGTGTATAGGTATTCATCCCAGTTATTGGTATATACTCTTACACCATCAGAAGTGTATAATACGAAATAGCAACAAACACTATGAATAAGTTTGAGCGTCACGGATGTAATGTCTACAACACGAACACACTTTGCTACATACAATGGGAGTACAAATCATTTGTTAGTGTAGTATGTTCAACTTTCAAGCAGATACCATACTCCCCATTAACGCTTGTTCATACTGACGAAACAAAGTGAGTAAAATAAAAGAAACAACATTAGTAATTATATTCTATGGATTCCTTTTTATTCCAGTTGATACGATTAGTTCTGCTACAGAGAGTGGACGTTTCACCCTCGATAGAGGTAAGACATTACCTAAGAGGATGTCCCCCCTATTGTGTCCAAATATTTAATCGAATGTAAGCATCGTTAACCCCCCGAATTAAGAATAAACCAAATATTTTAATTTGACTTCTGTTAATACAGATTGCCCAATGTATGTTTTAAACTAATTTGGAAAATGATGATACTTACAGGAAATACACAGAACCAAATGATTTATAAAACTAGTTGCATAAAGTGGGTTTCTATCTTTTGAAAACAACAAGAACAACAATTTACCTGCATTTATCACTCAGCTTAATGTCTTGCAAAGACATGATCTATCGGTTCAGCGGATAAGAATTTAAAGGACAAAAATTACAAAACCCATTATTTTGTCGTGTTTATACTATGTATTTTCAAACATAATTTCATTGACTTGAGTGGTTGCATAAAGAAAATAAATATGGAGTGCCTGATTGCAGTTTAATACTTAGTCTTTCTTATTAATACATGTATACTTTTCCAAGTATAATTTTATGTACAATTTACCATACAAACATAGTCCTGTATGAAGTTTCTGTATTTAACATTTGTTACGCATTTGCGTGTCGTCGTTTGCAGTTTAATATGGTTTATTATCATATAATATTTTAATACGATTATATTACTTAGTTTGGTTATTTTGATTTGTATTTTATTTGTGAATGATTTTAACTGTGTTGTTTTTGTTATACCGTATGTTTAATATGTATGAAATGATTAGATGATTATTGTAAGATTCATTGACCCCTTTTAACACTAGTTCGATATATCAATGTTATGTCTAAGTTTATGGTCACTACTGCTAACATTAAATAGACGTGAACCTTGTCAGAAACCTAGCTGGTACCTAGACTAATCAAACTGGGAATTTAAATTCATTAATATAATGTACATATAGGTATTTACTTCAAGATACATGCACAAAACATGGATAACGTATGGCGAATACCTGGGCTCAAACTCAATAGAATTGCCCAAACGTCATTAGTTAAAATACATGCAGAATTGTAGATACAGATTTCAAATAATTTAATGAACGAAGCAATTTCTGATGTAAAATTAAAGTAAATAGCTGTATGTACATCAATTCAGTAAACATCTGAATTAAATAAAGTCGAACTGCCCGGGAATTTAGATTAAATACAAAAGTCATTGCCAACTTCATTGAAGTTATCTCGGTTACACTTATGTGCGACTCTCGACAAAGCAACACATGTATGCCTAATCAACCCAGCTTAATAAATATAAATACATTATTAATATGCATTTAAATGCAACGCGATTAAAGTAGTTAATTTTAATCTTCTACACCCCGACTGCAGTCCTGACAATTGTTTTAGATATGAATGCGAGCATGACGACTTGCTCACATTCATGATGCAAATGTGTGTGTATTAAATGACGTAAGAGTAGGTTACCACTAAGCCTTGGCCCTTCTTAGAGTTGAGGTGAAATACCAAATTCTTGGTCGGAAAACGTTATTATTAATGTCTTAACAGACCAGACAATTCATGTCGTGTAGAAATCATGTTTATAAATTTTGATTTAGAAATGATAAAATATACATGTGGAATCAAAATCTCAGAAAGATCAGCTTGCACATATGTCCTTTGACACAAACATGTTTAACTAAACGATCTACTACAAGACTCGATGGACACTCCATATTTATCCATGAGCTGCGTATCATTAAAACAACCAGCTCGTAGGTATATGACACTCGACTATCAAGCATATCAGTTAGATAACTGAGCATCAAGCAAATCGAGGTAAGAGCATATTATTTTTTTAATACAGTACCTGTAGTGCTGCTTACAATTCCAAATGTATGGAATTCATCCAGAAAATCAAAGGGTAATTCTACAAAATATATTTGGTATTTATAATATGTTTGGTATTTTAGAAAGATGTCAAAGTCTTCTATTGTTTTTGTCAGTATAATGCCATAACGAGATCGACTTTTTACTGCAAGCTTGTGGGTTCAGAAAAAATAGACTTGAGAATATTAGCTGTCGGCAGTCTGATGCCATCTCAATTTTCTTAGTTGTTAGTCGTATACACCTGTATGAGATGTGTTTACACGTCCTTTGTTATTAATAACATATTCTATAATGTAAAACATACAATGAGAAAAGTCACATAGCCTGATAGGTCCAATAATGAATGCTGTTAAAGTTTCTACGCCAAACATCATATTATACTCAGGCAAGGTGCTACTTACTGCATTGATTTGAATTAACAACAGAAACAAACTTTATTGACGTTCATCACATAGCCATGCATGATAAGCAGGTGTGTACATTGTTCTCTGTTTATGTTAAAACATCTATCATCTTACGTTGAGAACTCGATCATTATAGTATTATAGGCTACGTGTAGGAGGGCAATTGGTTTGCATTGGCTGCATAAGACAAGTTTCAAAATTATGAGAATATATTTTTTCCTGTTTACATAGACACAGTTTGGCATTCAAAACTTAAAAGGGTATCAGTTCAATGAACATAATAAAACACACATACGCTTAATTTATATATATTTTGATATTTCTCTTTACTATGGTGTATTATTATTTGAAAATAGCCAATTGGATAATGGGCGGAAGTGTTGGCTGAGATTTTTAAACAATATTGACAATGTATTTGTATTTTGTATTTTTGGTTTTACGGCACACCGACACTTCATAGATCATACGGCGCCGAATACGTTAAAGTTTAACGACAACAGAATATTATCAGATTAAAACTAAAATACGTGAGTAGAAATAAAAATATCAGTTTAAAAATGTAAATTCCAAGTAAATAAAGGTGAATATATTAAACAGTTCAAATGTATAACGTTAGCATAATAAACCGTTTAAAAATATATACCTTAGTAAGAATGCCAATCTCGTTCAGGAAACAAACAAGCTTGGAATCGGACACTGTTTTAAATAGTTCGTATATGTTATTGACATTAAAATATTTAGAAAGAATATGGTCAGTGTCAATACAATGTAGTAAAATATGATTAACTGTAAGAGGTTCCTGGCAAGGAACACATACAGGTTGAACTTCTCTTTTTAAGAGATATGAATGAGTTAACCTAGTATGTCCAATGCGACAGCGGGTAAGAGCTACGTCTTCCCGCCTACTTTCTCTGCAAGTAGAGATATTGGCACCGACGTTAGGTTTAATAAAATGAAATTTGTTATAAAAAAGTATTGTCCCATCTTGTGTGCCACTTGGTTAAAATATATCGATGTATAAGTGGTTTAAAATCTGAGTGTGGGATGCAAAGATCTGTCTCAATAAGGACTGAAGTAGATTTCGTACTTGTATCTGCATCCTCGTTTCCTCTGATGCCTATATGACTAGGTAGCGAACAGAAAACAGTTTTCTTGTTAAGACATGCTTTATTAAGTTTTAAAAGTAATTCTCTTATGTGAGGGTTGGAAAAATTGAATTTGTCATAGACTGTAATACCGACAAAGAGACAGTAAATGTTACAAATTTATCGCCAGGATGATCAGAAATAAAGTCTAGAAAATGGTTAACAGCCTGGATTTCGGCTGTAAAAATGGACGATTCTATGGGTAATTATTGTTTAAAACAAAAATTTTACTTACGTAAGCACAGCCGACATATGAATCTGCTTTTGATCCATTAGCGGTAGTTAGAGTATTTCTAATTTTTGCCAAAATGTTAATTTGGCTTGTTTTATAATTCGCCTGGTCTTTGCCCTTTCATTTTTGACATTATTTAAATTAGCAGTAGTAGGACGAAAATTAAATTACGCTTTGACTTTGTCGCGGTCTTAGGTATATACATTTCTGCTGTGCTATGAATATTTTTTTAGAATGAATGTATTTTATCGTGAGCATTCTCAAATGTTGAAATAGTAAATTATTCAGTACAAAACAATGAAAATCAATTCCAATTTGCTATGCTCATCCTCCAGTAAGTAATATTATCACTTAGTTTTACAGATTCGTTGTTTAAAATTACTGGGAAGTGATCACTTCCACATAAATCATCATGTACAACTATAATCTAAATATAAAGAAGGGTGACATAAAGAAATGTCAAGGGATGAATAATGCCCTGAAGCAGGATGTAAGTACGTTGCCTTTTTAAATTCAATAGGCATATATTATTTTAGGCTATGAAGTCCTTTAATGTTTTACCCATCTTGTTATAATCAGAACATCCACATAAAGGGTTATGTACATCAAAATCCCCTACAAGAATATAAGGGGAAGGTAATTGGTTTATTAAATAATCTAATTTTGATTTTGAAATATCTGAATTAGTTGGAAGATAAACAGAGGAAACTGTAATGACTTTATGGACTGTTACACGAACGGCAACTATCTGAAAATCAGTTTTGTTTGTGTTGCTGTGTTGGCTGTTTTGTTGCTGGTGTAATCGTTTGTTTTGTTGAAGTTTTATTGTCTGGTTTTCCTTGAACTGACTCTAGGTCTGTTTGTGTTTGGGCGTCTTTCACGGTGACTGATTTGTTATTAGATTTAATGACTGAGGAGTATGATTTCCTTGCTTCAGGGTATGGAATTCTGTTGATGGTTTTGACACGAACAATTTATGTTTATTTTTTTCAAAAGTTGACATTAGTTTGAAAAGGCTGGGTGATCATTGCAACAATTGGCACATTTACGTTGTGGAGCAGGCGTATTCATTATGATCGTCTCCTTTAGTAGTACACTTGCCACAAACGTTTGTATTTTTGCAATTGCTTTCATCGTGTCCAAATTTTTGACATTTGAAACAACGCATAGGGTAAGGGATGTAAATTTCCACTTTAAAAAGGCTGTAGAGAATTTTGATGTTCGATGGTGGAGTGGAAGAATTGAAATTTAGTATTACTGTATTGGTTTCTATTTGAATTCCATTTCTTGTAATTTTGATTCGTTTTGCTGCTGTGACACCTTGACAAGCGAGATTAGAAACTATTTCTTCTTCAGATACACCGGCTAGTACTGGATTTTTTATTACGCCTTTTGAAAAATTAAGTGATTTATGTGGAGATGATGAAATGTCCGTAGTGAAAAGTTTCTCAGTTTCAAATGTTGGTCAGATTGTGTCTTTTTAGTTATTTAAATAAGGAGGGAACCATTTTTCATTTTCTTAACAGATTTAGGGTCACCAATTACGCCTTTAGGAGCGTTTACTATAATAAATAGAGATATTTTAAAAAAAAGGATCGAAATCTTTTTCTGCAGTCAGTACAATGAATTTGGGAAATTGTTCAATTAATTGTTCTTCATCAGAGTAAGTATCAAGAAGTATATTCGGTCGAGTTCGTTTGAGGGTGTTAGAAGCCATGAGGGAGAAGACAACTAAATACAACACTTGTGGCCCCCGCCCACAACGGAGCCCAACAAGGGAAAGCTTATACTGAGTAGATCTCTAACTCCAAGCGCTAGGGATACACAAGTGTTTTACTCGAAAGGGTAAAGTTTGAAGGGACTTTTATACCTCTCGAATAACCCAAAAGTCACCGCCTTCTAGGTTATGTAACAGAATAAAAAAGCCCGGTCTGTATCAGAGAAGTAGATACGTATGGATAGAGAAAGAGGTGAGAGTATGTTAACCTTGGGTTCGGCGTGACTAGCCGATTGATCGTACCGGGTCCGGGATCGTACACGGTGTGTTGCATCCCACATTCTAGGCCCCAGTCGGCAGGGCC
This sequence comes from Sinonovacula constricta, assembly GCA_007844125.1. NCBI lineage: Eukaryota > Metazoa > Mollusca > Bivalvia > Cardiida > Solecurtidae > Sinonovacula > Sinonovacula constricta. The sequence goes on along the minus strand of CM017573.1, from coordinate 29,904,174 downwards.
GCAATCTTGAATACTGATTCCTTTAAATCACACTTTACATAATAACATCTTTACATGACCACCACTTCTTTACGCATTGCAGGAGATAAAAAATGGTATTATAACATTCTATGCAGTGTCATAGTAGCATGGTTGCCTCAGAACAAATGTTATTTTTGTGTACTATTTTAGCCATATGTGAAGTGTTTATTTCATATGAGTATTGCCTATTTCAAAATACCACATATGCACATGAAAATTACTAGTTTACGTTTCATAAGTTCTGTTATTCTTTGTCAAAGTAACCAGTGGACACTTAAAGTGTCATTGGCATAGTCAGAGGCAGGCAATGGATAGACTTGTTGGATGGGAGGGGAACAAGTTCAGCATGTCTCAATAGTTCAAGAAGCAAGTGATATGAATATTCAAACTTAAGTCGTGATGAATACTGTTTCAAAGAGTTTTTGTTACAGAAAATGATATGTAACTATGACAGGGAGTAAAAATTCATCAGTTTAGAAAGATGCAGAAGTGAGTCTTAATGAATCCTGTATCAATGGACTTGTGTTACGGCAAGTGAATCGTTTGTTAACACTGCCAAAGATTAACATGTCTTTCGCTTACATGCTGAGCGTGTGAGTGTTTATACAAAAGTGCACTTATAAGATGTTGATACCCTCGACTTTATCCTTAGGCAAATTTAATTAATGATTTGCATTTACTTTGGTAAGGGTGCCCATGACGTAGTGGTAGAGTCGCCTTGTAACTCCTCTGACTGCTTTGCCTCTCACCGGGTGGGTTCGAGTCCCGTTCGGGGCAAAGGACATAATACGGGAATGTCTTCCAGCTGACTCGCAGTGTGCCGTTAATTGAACCCAGACAAGTGTCTGGGGTCTTCCTCCACCAGAATAGCTGGAGTTGCTATAATAATCATAATTGATCGCTGCGATGTATTTAAAACAAACAAACAAACAAAAAAAACACAACAAAACAAACACAAAAAACACATCTATTTTGATAAACAAATATTGATAACCCCAGATATTCGGACCCATTCCATCTTGCTTAACTTTGTGCAAGATCTAACACTTTATTGTTAAAAAGTTGTACTCATGCCATGTAGGCTCCATGACCTCCTATTGACATGGCTATCACTCAAATCTATACAGTAATTCCAATGGGTCAGAGTATTTACAACTTACACGTGATGTTTTCTAAACATCATCTGACTTATACGTTGGATGAAATGGCTTTCATGCATATATCATAATGATTACAATCCCCATGTAGTTTTGTGTCAGCCTGTATAGTAATGCTAGGAATCTCACCAACTAATCTTCATTTACAGTTGGTGGTAATTCATTGTGTAATAGTATGTTTTATATCTTTTACCAAAGAAATTTACACAAAGATGATTTGAAATTATGTATACACATTATTTGGACAAGATGTGTGGCTTATTCTGAAAAAAAAAAATAATAATGCGACAGGTATTGATGGTAAAATCCGACAGTTTACCTATATCAAGAGCATGGTGCTCTTTTTTCGCACTGTTTTGGCGAATTAAGGCATACTACTTGCATAAATTCATACCACAGTCTATGCAAAGATGATTTTGAGCACTACCTTAAAATGTTAGACAATACACATGGTGAAATATAGCGCTCTCTGAACTGTCATTCTTCCTAAATCTATAAATAAGCATGATGTGGTGTTCTGCTAAAAATCGATGACAGAGCAGATTACGGGGATGACCATATTCAATGATTACATATGTCTTTTTTTAAGTTTTAAATCAATTGTGCAGTGTGGCTTATAAAAGAAATAGTGTGGTGGATGTAATTTTCCACTAAGAAAAGGCAATGAACAGCTTTTAATGATACACGTGAATTCGGTCTAAATAAAATTGTTGAAAACCCAAATTTAACGTTTTATACCATTACATGTTAATTAAAGCGTCGACCTTAACAATCATGTTACCAATAAGACAAAAATAACTCTCTTCGAAAGAGTAATATCTTTTAAAGAAATCGACGATATAAACAACAAGTATAAACAAGCGAATTTCAACGGAGAATTTTGATAGTTTACGGAATCTGTCGAAGCTTGGCCGATATCTTACTACACGCATGCCAAGTTAAAAAAATATTACGACAAAACGCAGCATTTAATGGTGAGTATTGCTATTCCATTTATTAAAATTGTGTGGTAAATATGTATATGTGTTGTATGTTATTGATTCATATTGAGCTCCATGATTTTGGGAAAATATTTAATGGTTAGCACAGAATTGACCTGTTTCCTAGACACTAGTTGACAGTATTGTTGTTTCGTTCAGCTTTCACTTTTTACTCACCTACGGCACCAGTGAATCGGAGGGATTATAGTTAATTTTATCGCGACTGATTCATTTATTCTTTCGACAAGTGTAAATTTTACTTTTCAAAATCCAGTTGACAGTCTGAACAAAGATGTAACATAAATGGGCGTTTGTCGTTCGTATCGATGTAGTTTCTTAATCAAATAAAAATGATTTTGTCGTTTTATATGTGACTATGGTGTTTTTCATGATGTCTTTAAATTGAGAGAATCAAAATGTTAAAATAGGTATTCCTTTAATAGAAGCTTAACGATCTTATCAATGTTTGAACGTGCAACTGTGTCGAGTCAATGTACCATTCATTCAAAAGTACGATTATATGCTAAATTGTTGTAAAGTTTATTATATACATGTATGAATCTTGGATAAGTAATATAGTTTCCACCAGAAAATTAATTCTTAACTATGTGAATATTTTTTTTATTTTTTTACGTTACGTTAAATCATATAAAGTTGACTTGTCAGCGAAGGATAATAATGTATTGAACGCGGATATATACAATCAAATCAAATTGCAAATGCATTGTTGCAGCCCTACATAGAAGAGACTTCCGCTGAAATCAAGAGTATCTTAACTTGTGTTCAGTTTTGACCTTTTACTTTGTGAACGTGTTGTATTATTTGAAGTTTTATATTTGTAAAAATGTGTTGGGTTCCCCCTCAAATAATCCATACTGTAAGTTGTTCAATAAGAACTAAAACAAGT